>SSNP01000071.1:1271885-1354048 GCA_006937955.1 Pachypanchax playfairii
GGGAGAGAGAGAGAGAGAGAGAGAGAGAGAGAGAGAGAGGGAGAGAGAGAGAGAGAGAGAGAGAGAGAGAGAGAGAGAGAGAGAGAGAGAGGGAGAGAGAGAGAGAGAGAGGTAGAGGGAGAGAGAGAGGGAGAGAGGTAGAGGGGTAGAGAGAGAGGGAGAGAGAGAGAGAGAGAGAGAGAGAGAGAGAGAGAGGCAGAGAGAGACAGAGAGAGAGAGAGAGAGAGGAGAGAGAGAGAGAGAGAGAGAGAGAGAGAGAGAGAGAGAGAGGGGTAGAGAGAGAGAGAGAGAGAGAGAGAGAGAGAGAGAGAGACAGAGAGAGAGAGGCAGAGAGAGAGAGAGAGAGAGAGGGAGAGAGTCAGAGAGAGAGGCAGAGAGAGAGAGAGAGAGGGATAGAGGGAGAGAGTCAGAGAGAGAGAGAGAGAGAGAGAGAGAGGGGTAGAGGGAGAGAGGCAGAGAGAGAGACAGAGAGAGAGAGAGCAGCTGGTAACAAACAGAACCTCAGGAGTTCCTCACTTCCCTCTAACCACAGACTGCGTCATCACTTCTTTACAGTTTGCTGCAGTTGTACATCGTTTTATCACATTGAAGCATCTTGTGTGTGTCGGGATGGACGGAGGGCAGCGTTTTCCTCACGGTGGACAGAAAGGAAGAGACGATCTCCAGCTTGTGTTTTACAGACTGAGATATAAATACATGTTGAACTGTTCCCAGAACAGCAGAAACAAAACAAACACACAGTTCCTTCCTGTCAGCAGCTGCTTTAGACTTCCTGCTTGTTCCTGCAGTTTCTCACTCACTCAGCACTTTATTTACCACAAAATGAGACTCTATAAATGTAAAATCTTCTATATGAGCATCAGACCTTCATCAGCTGACATCAGCTGAGCAGAACTGGTGTAAAGAACATAGAACATCAGGTTTCAACAGGATATTCAGATGATTTCAGGCTGACTTTAACCCTTCAATCATGTCACATGATCCCTTTAATGGGTTACTGAAGATTTTAGGAAAGCTTTCTTTAAGCAGATCATGTGACAACACGCCATGCAGTAAGCACTTCCTGTCTGCAGAACATGCCTTCAGAGGAGAGAAGAAGAACTGGGCCAGAAGCCAAAGTGATAACGAGGCGAGTCGGGCGCTCGCCGCAAAACACTGCATCAGGTTGAAAGACCCGAGTGACGCTGCGTGGAGAGGAAACCTGCTTCAGACGTGACCTGTTAACCTCGTCCCTCCAAACTTGTCTCCTGCTTGTCGAAGATCCCAGAAACATCTGGAACACGTCTGGGTTTCATCTTTTAAACGCAGCGTTTACTGCAGCAGATTCTTATAACTCAAACACAAATAATCCAGGAGTCCCATTAAAACCAGGAGTTAATCTGTGAAGTTCTAAACGATTAGATGAAAAAAAACCTGCAGAACTGAAGTGTAAATGCTAAACGAGCTGCAGACGGACGGCGTCACAGTTTCACACTCAGCGTGTAACATCACAGATTCCACAATCTGTGAAACACAAACGTCTGCTGCCAGTTCACAACATAACAGGACGTCCATCAGGACATCCGTCAAGACCTGGACCTGCTGATGGACCTGGACCTGCTGCTGATGAACCTGGACCTGCTGATGAACCTGAACCTGCTGATAGACCTGAACCTGCTGATGGACCTGGACCTGCTGCTGATGGACCTGGACCTGCTGCTGATGGACCTGTACCTGCTGATGGACCTGGACCTGCTGCTGATGGACCTGTACCTGCTGATGGACCTGGACCTGCTGCTGATGGACCTGGACCTGCTGATGAACCTGAACCTGCTGATAGACCTGGACCTGCTGATGGACCTGGACCTGCTGATGGACCTGAACCTGCTGATAGACCTGAACCTGCTGATGGACCTGGACCTGCTAATGAACCTGGACCTGCTGATGGACCTGGACCTGCTGCTGATGGACCTGGACCTGCTGATGGACCTGGACCTGCTGCTGATGGACCTGGACCTGCTGCTGATGGACCTGGACCTGCTGCTGATGGACCTGGACCTGCTGATGGACCTGGACCTGCTGCTGATGGACCTGGACCTGCTGATGAACCTGAACCTGCTGATAGACCTGAACCTGCTGATGGACCTGGACCTGCTGCTGATGGACCTGGACCTGCTGCTGATGGACCTGGACCTGCTGCTGATGGACCTGTACCTGCTGATGGACCTGGACCTGCTGCTGATGGACCTGGACCTGTTGTTTGTGTTTAAACTTAAAGATTATTTTGAAATAAACTGATAAATTCTAAGTAAACTAATTTAATTGTTTGATAATTTATGGAACCTGTTTCTGGGTTCATTCTGTATCAGATCTGCAACCGGGTTCTGGTTCTGGATCCGCTCACCAGATGAAACCTGATATTTGTTTGACTCAATCAGAACCTTGTGTTTGACGAGCTTCTAGTTCAGTTTGACACCCCCCCCCACACACACACACACACACACACCCTCCCCCCCGACTTCCTGCCAGGTTTATCCAGTATTAAACAAAACATCCAAATTCATGAGTAAATACACAAATATTTACATTTTGTCAAACACAATAACAACAAAGACGTCGTAAAAACCAACAAAGCAGGTGCAACGGGGGACCTGACGGGCCAGTGGGGACATGAGGGGGCCAGTGGGAGACCAGTAGGAACCTGACGGGGCCAGTGGGAGACCAGTGGGGACCTGACGGGGCCAGTGGGAGACCAGTAGGAACCTGACGGGGCCAGTGGGAGACCAGTGGGGACCTGACGGGGCCAGTGGGAGACCAGTGGGGACCTGACGGGGCCAGTGGGAGACCAGTGGGGACCTGACGGGGCCAGTGGGAGACCAGTAGGAACCTGAGGGGGCCAGTGGGAGACCAGTGGGGACCTGACGGGGCCAGTGGGAGACCAGTAGGAACCTGAGGGGGCCAGTGGGAACCTGACGGGCCAGTGGGAGACCAGCTGGGAGTTCAGGTTGCCATGACAACGTCAGGGACACCGTTTTACAGCTGTGAGACCAGGAGAATTCCCCAAACACAGTTTTAATTCTGGTCTGGTTTAAAAGGTCTCAGTCTGCTGGTTCAGAAACTTGTTTCACTAGAAGTTTCATGTGTTTGTTTTCAGAGAACTTTAAATGAAGCTGCAGCAGCTTGAAGACGTTGTTTCTCCTCCTGCTTCTGGACGTTTGGGACGTGTTGAAGAAACCCGAGTGTTTCAGAAGCAGCAGCAAACACACGACTCACAACATGTCTCTAAACAAACCTCAGCATCTCGTCCGGTTCCTCGAGGACCAGGACATCAACAAATCAACCAACAGACGTTCCACTCACCTTTAAGGTTCTTAGGGTTGTTCTGCTTGGTGCGCGGCATCTTTCTACCTGGTGTCACAGGTGCATCCTGGGGTTTTTAACCTTGCACTGAGTCGACTCCTGAGCCACAGTCCAGATGTTTCTGCAGAAAATAAAACACACGGATCAGTGATGCTGCGTGTGAACGTTCAGGCTGCTGCTCAGTTCATCTCACACAGGTGCAAACCCGGGTGGGTACAAGCTCTGCGGCAGCTGCTGATGTCCAGCAGGAAGATGGTTGGTGTGATTGACATGCGAGAGGCTGAGAGTTCCTCCAGACACGGAGCTGCTGCAGGAGGCGGCGGTGGCCGTCACTCTTCCTGCTGAAGTTGGATCCTCGTCTCGTCTTCACACACACAATCTTTTCCAAGTCCAAGATTAGAAGCTCATTAACTCTGTCAGTCTGCTGGAAACCTCGTGATCACAGCTGAGAAGCTTCCTGAGCCTCCAGCATCTCTGACAAACTGCAGCAGGAGCTTCTTTGTCTCCATCAACACTGTTGCATAACACTTACTACAACTGGAAGATGGTTGTCTCCACAGCTGCTACATGGCGCTGCTGGAGCAATGACATCACTGATCAAGCTGCTGCAGCTTCACGAAAAACAGCCACACACGACACAAACACGCACAGATGCTCACCTGCAGCCGCCTCGGTCCACGGTGGACGGGCATGCGCACAGTCCGTCTGCGTTTTTTGGAGGGAACGCTACGTCCTAACCAGGTGACGCTCACACCTGTGGAGGCATTATGTAAAATGAGCACCGTCAGACGCTGGTTACTGCAGGAAGCTGCGGTGCTCCACAAAACACGAGCGACTGCCTGCGTGGGGACGGAGTGTTTTGTGGCTGTTGCAACACGTGAACGCCCAGTGGGAGAGGGAGGAGTCAGGGAAAACCCCTCTGCAACAGCTCGACCGGGACGCTCCCAGATCCAACAAACACCACAGGCACGTGAACGCGCTCAGGACTCACCTACCGCTCAGAGCGCGGACACGCAGGCGGCCCTGAGTTCACAGCAGCCTGAAACCGGACGACCTGCCCCGGCTGCTGCAGCGACAGCACGCCGACACGAACCCGCTGCGTCAGCTGGACGCGCGGCGCGGCGCGGCGCGGCGGTCATACTCACAGGTGCGGGACGAGCTCGTGTCACGGTGGAGCACACCTTTTAGCCACAGAGTGGGGGGGGAGGGGGGTCAGCTCTGTTCTTCACCTTCGATCTTACTTTCTATTGCAGGAAACAGACAGGCCCTCTGACGTCAGCGGGGGTCCCGTCTCCGCCTCCCAGACACCAGGGTGTCCCGCCCACTTTAAGGGGGATCCCGACGGCCGAGCCATCAGCCAAATCCCCATTGCCAAACTCAGAGTGTCGCTCCTGTCGCTACTCAGGATCCCCCCTGTCGGACCCCCACCAGCCTCTGCTCGGCACACAGTTCAGGACTGACGGTTTTCCCGGAGGTTCCTTGTTGTCAGGTCACGTTGTACCGACTACCGACCGGGCTTTCCCCGGCACGAACCCGCAGCAGGAACTTCACAACGGGTTTGTGATCCGGGGCGGTGCCCGTGGTGTTGAAGAATGAACCGAGACCTCCGGCGGTCCCAAACAACGTCACTCATCCCATAAAGGATTTATTATCCCAAATAAACACGTGCTATAAACAGAAGGTTTAAATTCAGTTGGACTTTAAATCTTCAGCTGCAAACCAGATCAAATGAGATTCACCACAGATCCATTTACTGAAGATAAAACATGTTTTTATCACCTTCGTGCTACAAAAACACTGTTTTCTAAATATAAAAGTCTTTAGATTTTATGTAAATGGAAGAAGAAAAAAATGTGAAGGGAAGGTGGTTTAAGACTTTTGCACGATGCTGTGCGACTCATAGTGTCCAACCAGACGTCCTAACAAATGATCTACATACATATTATATTGGACGTGTCTGAGTGGAGAACATGTTTCAGTCTTTGGTTTTACAGGTTTTTTTTGTGTTTGGAATCTGAGCAGGTTCAAGTTCATCCAAAACATCCCAGCTGTTCATACAGATGTTTGTAACCTTTTATATCTCACACTTTCTGTTAGAAACATCATCCGGTGTCAGCTGGACATTGGTGGAGCCTCACAGCATGCAGGTCCAGGGTTCGAGGCCGCAGCCTTTCTACATGGAGGTCACATGTTCTCAGAGAACATGGGGGGGGGGGGTATTTATTCAGCCACCAATAGCTTAAAGGTTCTGTATCCTGCTAATTTACAGCTTTCAACATCTGGATAGACACATGATCAAATATTACTGTTGGTGTTATATAATCTTCATTTGTCCTGAAATATAACGTATATTCTCCAACCAGGAAGTAAAACACTGTTTACCTAAAATCCCATCTCTCCTCCAGCCCCCCCCCGGTCAGTGCTGCCCCTCGAGCTGCCTGAATAAAATGATGAATAAATTGATGGAGGAAACATTAACAAACAAACAGGTGACTTCTATGTAAATACCTGGATACTGTGAAACTAAAGCAGGTGTAAATGTTCATGAACTGTTAGTTTGTCTCATTTCTGAAAACTGATTTTCATCTTTATACTAAAACGTGTTACCTGTTGAAACGAGCCGCAGACCGAGTATCAACTGATAAAACCTGATGAGATCCAAACGGTTCTACAGCAGAACCGAGCGCTGGCGGTTTGTTGCTGAATCCGAACCTCTTGCTGAACGTTCAGCTGAAGCTGAAATCTTCCAATGCTTCAGAGTCAAAAGGGTTGAGTAACGTTTAAAATACTCTCATGTTTCACTGCGTTGACTCACATTTTCCACCACAGCCTCATCATAACAAACTGATATGATGAACAAGCTGCCAGTGTGGCGGGAAATTTATCTCTCACTCAGTTTCCTCTAATAAATATCAAACGTCCACTCTGAGACGAGGCGGGACAAACAGGATTCATTAGTTTTAATGATCTGGACTGTCAGTGTTTTATCACAGATGTGGTTCGGTTCTCATCCTGAACTGTTCTGTTGGATCTGAGACCAGCTGGTTCGGTCCGGCCTAGTCACATCTGTAAGTGGACTGATCCCATAAGCGTCCTGGGTGTCGAGAGCTGCAGCAGATCATGAAGCATTTCACTCTTATTTTCTCTGTTAGGCAGAATTTACATTTTCCTTATGCAGCAGGAACAAGTGACCTACATTTTAACTGAAGTTCAGCCTGAACGGTGTCGTCCAATCAACTCAGATACTGCAGCAGCACGAAGTTTACTGCAGCGTCTGACAGCCGCCCACCGGCGAATCACAGGCTTCCTGCAGACAGCAGAGTGGGACTCCAGGCACAGGCGAGCTTTATGACTCACTTCTGTTAACTGTTCAAACTTAAAATGTTACATTACAATACTGAAACTTTCTCCTGCCAGAACCAGAACCACAGCAGAACCAGACTCATTTCAAACCAGGTGTGTCAAAACAGTGAAAACCAGCAGGTTTGTGGCCCTCGAGGACCAGGACTGGTTCTAAAAACCACTCAGTTAAAAGCCTTTCAAACATAAAACTGAGATAAATGATCTCTGAAGTTCTTCCTGTAAAGAACTTTAAAAAGACTCCAGATCCGGTTCATGCAGGAAACAGAACCTACATTCATCCTGCAGACCTGCTGGATCTTAACAAACATCTGAGCTGAGTGACACTTCAACAGCTGGAGATATAAACAAATAATTCATTAAAACTCCAGCCAACATTTATTATCTTTGGCACGTTTGAAATGAACCACCTGCTCACGTCAGGATGATAGTCTGTTATTAGAGCTCATGTTGGTGAAGTCTAACGTTTCCTCACCATCAGATCACAGTGTCTCTCAAACAGGAAGTCTTTTCTAACAAACATCTACTAGGTGTGACATCATCATCATCTTCCTCATGCTGTTTCAATCAAAACATCAACACAGAATTTCTCTTGAAATGAAACTGTGTCTTTATCTTCCATCCAGCACTGAGCAACACCTGCTGGTGGACAGTCACATGATCCATCCTAACTTCATCATTTAGTTTCTTCTGGTGTCTGAGTTCATTTTTCATACTTTCATAAATAAAAACAGATGATTTTTCCAGTCTGAGAGTCTGAAGAGGAAAATCAGGGCTGCAAACAGGAACTTTCCGGTTCCTGACCCTCTTTAACTCGTGTTCATTTCTTATCTTTCTTCACTCTGAATCAAAAATAGATATTTAATGGAAGTTATTTCCAGATAAAGACGTCTTCACTACAGCGAGTGTCCCGTTTCAGTTGGCTGTTTGATCCTCTGCAGATAAATGACGTAGACAGTTTTATTTAAACACAATAACAGAGTCCAGACATGCTTTCCTCTCTCTCTTTATCCATATTTCAGGATCTTCGGCCGGAGACGCCATGCAGAGTCATAAAATAGAAACTGAATCCATCATGTTAACAGAAGAACAGCAGCTTTAAACTCAGCTGCAGGAGCTTCTCGTTGAGTTTATTCACAGCAACGCTGATCAAAGGCAAAGTGGACAGTGGCGGATGTTTTGTTTACACCACACCATATGATGTTACATAACTGAGACTGTTGCCATGGAAACACCAGGCTATTCTCCAGCCCCACCCTTCAGACACACATCAGCTCCGGACAGCTTGACGTTCAGCTCCTGAAACGAGGCGACCTGTTGTGTTTCCAGACGCCACCAGGGAGAAGGTCTCAGCTGGAACGGTTCGAGTCCACGTCATAAACAAATCCATCAACAGTCGTGGTTTATGGTGCGCGTTCAGAGGAAGGGACGTGATGTTCAGGTCAGGTTTTAGGCCTTGGTGTGATCTCACAGCTTCCCTGGATGGATCTGAGGTCAGAGATGCTCTCCTGGTTTCTGCAGCATCCCGTCACCACCAGGCTGCTCCACACAAACAGGTTTTTGTTCACATCAGAGTTTTTACTTAGAGCTACAACAAAGATCCATTCACGTTCTCTCAGAGACGCCATTGAGACAGTTTTATTTTTTAGCTAAAAATAAAGTCTTCAGTGGCCGTTTGGCCCCCAGTTCAAAGTCATGAGGGTTGGTGGTTAAACCCATCTGAGGAGGACACGCCCCCCCAGAGGTCCGTATGTTCTCAGCTTCTTCTGTGGAAACATCCAAATAAATCTAACTAAATATTCAAATGAAAAGGTTTATTAACAGAGTTTATTTATTAAACAGACTCAAGCAGAACAGGGTTTTTCCTGTTAAGGGAGAGAACGTGAGGAGAAGCCTAGTGCAGGATCAACGGTTCCATCGACGTACGGTGAAGGAAACATGTTCTGCGTGATGACATCATCAGCTGTTTCTGGTCAATTCTCAGAGTTCCTGAGTGAGAGCTCTTTATTCCGTGAAGGAAAATTAAAAACCTCGTCCACACGACTCCAGATATTTACAAAAACAGAGATTATGTGTTGAGTTTGAACCTCCGTGTGTCGTATCAGCTGCTCGGTGTTTGGAGAACGTTCTCGTCACAATGTTTTGATCTGAATGTGATGAGAAACATCTGGAGGAGTTCAGATGATCTGAAACCGACTGGAAATGAGAATAAAAAGCTGCTACATGATTTCTGGTTTTTCTCCCACCAGATGAGGTTAAACATGAAAAACTCCTGCTGGTTGATGAATCACTGAATACTTACAATGAGTCACATTACTAACCTGGTTATTATCAGTGACATCACTAGCATCAGGTCTCACCATCAGCCCAAGGATTTATTATATAGTCTTATTTTGATCCTCAGTCCTGTTCTATAAAACACGTGGAGCCCCAGTTCCAGTCTGAGAGGGTCACGTGGGTCTGTTGGTACCAGACCGTCTGGATCTGGAGCGTCACATGCAGATGTGAGAAGCTTCGAGTGTTTCTTCAAAAAACAAGGAAAATATTCAGAATCTGGATCAGAAAAGAAATTCGGGACTGCGTCATTCTAAAACCAACAAAATAAAAACTTCATAAAATCAGAATATAACGACTATAAATGCTGATAAAACTGTGATTGTCCATGAAGACAGACCAGCTGGTGACACGTGTTTGACTTGAAGGCCTGAGAAACATCAGGAGGAAGTAAAGTTGCTGCTTTTTTTAGATTCTGTTCTGGAAAAGAAAATAAACGAGCAGCAAACAAAGAAACTTAATCTGCCTGGAAAACGTTCTCCTGCAGCGTGGAGCTTCAGGAACATCAGAGCTGCTCCTGAAGCAGGAAACATCTGTTCAATCAGCTGAGAGGGAAAACATCTGGAATGCTGCTCAGATTCAGCTGACACATACGCCTTAATGTAAATGTTTGTTAAACTGCTTCTACACGTCAGACACAATCTGCAACGTTCAGATCAAAGACGACATGGACGGTATGAAGAGAATTCATCACTGTGGATTCACCAGATTCTCTCAAACATGTTTAAAATATTTAATGTCGCTGTTACTGAATATTATCTGTGGTATGAACTGTGCAAAAGTCTTAAACCACTGCTGTCCTCCTCAGTAGGCAGATGTTCTCAGATGTTCTTCAGACCTCCTGAAGGTCTTTCAGAACACGTCAACATCTTTAGCAGAATCTTTGAAAAATTCCAAAGAAAACACAGAAAACAGGATTTTAGCTCCAACAATCTGATTCACTGTTTAATTCTTTGATAAAAACTTTAGGAATGTTTTTCTGTTTGGCATCAAAGTTTTTTTTTAGACATTTCTGGATAAAAACCTTCAGTTTGAATCTGTATTAGTAATATTTACCTGGAAGTATCTGAACTTCTGAGGTGTTCTGGGTGCAGAAGGACTCGGATCTGAATGGATCACAGAAACAGGATTTCTCCTACAAACAGTTTAATTAGTGTAAAAAGACTTTCTGATGATTGTAATGAAACAACTGATCATGTTAAAACTTTTAGTCCAGCCATGTTTATTAACATGTTAATCTCAGATTATATAATCTATTATTGTCTTGTTCCTTTGGGACATGACGAGCTCTAACTGCTCTCTGGGTTTTGATCAATGAACCTTCATCTCTTTTCATGGAGCTCGTGCTGGTCTGGGTCACATGACAGTTACCATGGAGACAGACACATTTAAAACAAAATCATTCACGTTAAAGTTTGTGGTGTCTGATGAAGCGACGGTGACGCCAAGAAACCAAAAACATTAAATACTAATAAATCTTTTAATTGCATCATGATTTAATTAAAGTTAGAATTAGATTAAAACTGAACTCAGTGTTACGATGAATTAACTGCCTTAAAAAAACAAGTCAGAAAATCATATTTCACATAATAAAAACAGATCTGTCGATTCATTTCAACGTGTTTCTCTTGGTGTAAAGTAGGTGGAAGCAAATAAAAATAAAAATATTTTTTTTCTTGTTTCTATCAGACGTGAGAACTTTTATATTTATTGATAAGTATCAGCGTCCAGCAGCAGGACAGTTCGTCTCTTCATATTTCATGGTACAGCTTTGTGCTGCGGTTCGAAGCCGCTGGCTGATCTGTCACTTTAACTTTAAAGCCCAATTTTCAGCTTCATTCAGGCAGAATTGAGCGTCAGAATCAAACTCAAGCTGCGGCGACGTGTTCGGGAGCGACTCCTCAGTTCAGTGATGAATTCTACATGCCTCGCATCTCACCTCCCACGCTGCATCTTATGTAACGTCAGCCACGCGTGGAGAAGAGGAGCGTATGTTTGTATGAGGATGTATTTTTATCCAGACTGGGATTGAAGGAACGGTGACTCATTCTCTTTGCTCTTTATTTTTACCCCCCCCCACTGCACCCCCTTCTCCTCAGAACAACAAGCTCAGTGAGCTGCTAAATAAATAACTGCTGGTTCCCTCAGTGTTCCGTGTTGTTCAAACAGGTTTATGTTTCCTCCCAAAAACTTCCTGATCAGAAACTATCAGGACAGGTGTGTCAGGTGAGAAACACGTATGATGATGTCAATCTTTGACTCAGACCTGCAGCTGTAGGAATCCACCATCATTCAGTGTTATGTAACATCACACCTGCCTGAAACCGTGTGATCCAACACCCTGCAGACTCGGCTCACACCTGTCAACATCAGCATCACGTTCCTGCTCAGCACAACCACCTTCATCAGAACCACATCACATAGCAGCTCCGAGTCCCAGACCAGGACTCAGACTACAGGTTCCTGTCCGACCGCTCACTGAGAAGGTGGACACGAGACACAATGAGACACAACAAGGTCCTCGAGGAACCGAAAACAGACTTACAATGAAAAGTAAAAAAAAGACAGAAAACC
Organism: Pachypanchax playfairii; assembly: GCA_006937955.1. Lineage (NCBI taxonomy): Eukaryota > Metazoa > Chordata > Actinopteri > Cyprinodontiformes > Aplocheilidae > Pachypanchax > Pachypanchax playfairii. The sequence continues at coordinate 1,283,493 of SSNP01000071.1, forward strand.
ACAAGAATATGATGCAGAAGAAAAACAGACCTAAAGACCCGAAACTATGAAAATATTCAGACCCAATTCTAAAATAACCTCAAAATAAACTTTCTATCAAAATTTAAATCAAGACTCCTGCTAGAGTTTCTGAACCCACCACTGATGTTACATAACTGTTCCTCTGGAATGTCATGTTAGACTCCTGAAGCGCAGACGACAAACATTTTCTCTGCGTGAATCCATTATTGATGAAGAGTTTGGATGGACGGCGTGTAGTTACAACATGTTACATAATGAAGCAGCAGGATGGAAGGAGGAGGAAACCCTTCTGAGATGAAGCATCTGACACGCTCAGTGTGCAGCAGCGAGACAGACGGAGACTCACGTCATGTCTGATGGAGATCCTCAGATCTGAACGCAGTTCAGTGCTGCATGAAAACAAGTCTGTAACTAACATGTTTCAGTTGTGTGTTGGTATATAAGATGACCTGCAGGTACCACCAGCTCCAAAAACAACAACTTCATGTTGTTATAGATATAAAAAAGATTTTAAATCAGTTTCTACCAGCTGATTGGAATATGATTTTAAATGAATGAAATGAACCCGTCCAACTGTCAGTAACTCTCGGTAGTCGTCTTCTGTTCTGATCCGTCTCTCACGTCTTCTAGAGGAATATTAGATTTTTTTTTTAGACTCCTGGATTCTTTTCTTCAGTTATTCTGCTGTAGATCAGCTGCTGTGTTTGGATCATGGTTCTGGTTCAGGACCCAGTTTGGTCCGAGCTTCAGCTGTTGGACTCACATCTGACTCTAGAACACGCTGGTACCCAGAGGTCAGAGGTCAACTCAGTGACTGTAAGGTGTCCAGGTCCTGATGCTGCAGAACCAGCCCAAACCATCAGCCCGCCACCACCGTGCTGACAGCTGGATCAGCTGATTGTTGTCCTCTATACATGCTGCAGTGCATTATGGGTAAACACTACAGCCCTTGAAGTCTTGTGGTTTGTTGAGAGGAATCAAACTGATGTGACATTGTTTACAGATGTTTACTCTGAACACTTCCTGTCTAATAACTCCTTCCTCTCTGAGTGGAAGATGGGTGACCTGATCAGGTGTACTCCACCTGTCAGAACTGACTGCAGTTCCTCTCAGAAACTCCACAGGTAAATTACCTGTCAGTCACACACTGAAGGCTGAAGAAGTGAATCTACAGGTGTGGAGGAGGATGATGTATGAAGCTCAAGTTTTAACAAATCATCTTCTTCATTTCTCTCCTGCTGCCCCAGCCATCAAGTCACCTGGGCCACAGGTGAACACGGCTTCAGTTTGCAGCAGATCATCACCATCTTGCTCAGTTACTGACTCAATTAGTGAGAGACAGGTTTATTGGTTTCAGCTGCTCGGAGGATGAATCACTGAGGGAATCCCTGAGTCAGAGCTGAACCGCTGACTCGTGCAACACTGACACCTGCTGGACTTCCAGAGCCGTTACAACAAGGTGTTTTCATCTTGTAAAAAAAACGTACCTTTACTAAACTATTTAACTGTTTCCAGCAGCTGAATAACATCAGGTTTTAATTTGAAGGTGAGAGCTGATGATCCAAGCTGATCATTTAATGTTTAATTTAAACTTGAACTTACTGTTTCTTGGTTTTCACTTCTCTTTGTTTAATTAAAGAGTCCATTTCACACAATTTTCAGGACTTTGTGATTATTTCTGAAGTATTAACCTGTAATATGAAACATTTTACATCTAAAAAAAGGTCAGGAAACACTGATTAACAGACCTTTCAATCTGAGGTAAGAATCGTCAGGCTTCGGGCTGCAACTAATTAATATTCATTATTAAAATTTGTTGGACTCTCATTGGCTAACAAACTAGCCTATGAGAGCAAGGTATACTGTATACTGTTTCCTGCTGCGCATAGTAACGTCAGGCGTTCTCTCTTCCTGTTTGCTACATCTTATGCTAACAGCTTTTAGCCAGCAGCATGCTAGGCGTTATGCTAACAGCTTTTAGCCAGCAGCATGCTAGGTGTGGTTTCAACTGCAGGAGCTGATGAATACTAACGAACAAAGGAGTTGTGATGAAACAGATACAGGTCGTTCGGACTCAGGTTTTATCACCACCTGCGTAGTTTGAGAGATTAAAACTGAAAGAGAAGTTGTTGACCTGTTTTCACCCACTATGAAGGTAAAAACACCTGTGGAGCTAAAATATTCAACAGAAACCTCAGAAAAACTGTTTTTAATGGAAGGGACTCTTTAAAGAACTCTGTTCCGTCTTGATCTTTGTTACCTGCTTCAGTTTTATTTTACTAAAGATGAGAAAGAACGTGATGATAGTTTGTTCTGATCTGTAACAGTCATAAAGTCAAATATCTTTTAAAATGTGCATAAAATAAAAAGGTGTCTCTGGGGTTTTATGTCCCTGTATTTAGGAGTTTTAGAGTTTCCTGGATTCCTGGTCTTCAAGGTTCAGATACTTCCTGTCTGGTGTTGGAGACAGTCGAACAGCCGGCGGGTGTTTTGTATATTTAACACACTGTCCCACACACGCGACCGCTGCTGCTCAGAACAATAGTTACCCATCAGAAACAATCAGATCATCAGTGGTGGTGGTGGGGGGAGGAGTGGGGGGGGGGGTGGTATTGTTTACTCTGAGGGGGAGACGCTTCATAGAACAATGAAGGCAGAGAAAGTTTGTTCTTCCTCCTCATCATCATCATGTCATTAAACTGCGACGACCAGTTCAGGTGGACTGCTCTTGTTTACAACACCGAGACTGAGACTTCAGGTGAGTGTGAGGTTTCATCTCCCAAAACACAAACAAAAACAAATGACAACAGAGAAGAAAAGAAACCAGACAGGATGTAAACAAACAACAGCTGAGCTGAGGATCAAGTAAAACCAGCTGCTGCTGTTTCTGAAGTTTAAGAGCTTCTGTTTAACACCATCCGTCACTATGGAGACGGGTGGGTTCAGACTGTCCGTTACTATGGAAACAGACATGGGTGAGTTTACACCATCTGTTACCATAGAGACGGGTGGGTTCACGCTGGCCGTCACCATGGAGACGGATGGTTTACGCTGTCCATGGCAGCTTTTAGAAAGAGCAGCAGCCTTGTGAATCTGGTGCTATTTTTTTTTTTAAATGTAAAATTTATATCCTGGTTCATACTTCAAGCCCTTGAGCCAACACCACTGATCCATCATCACTTTGGGGCCTTTAATAAAAACTGACCTGAAATCTTTCACATTTTCCCAGAAACCCTTTAGTTTAAATTTTAGCTGCTTTCAGTCGTGAGTTTCACCAAAATGTTGGTTTAATTAGTTCAGCTGAAGAACTTCAGGCTCTTATTTCAACTCTTGTTCTGATTTTTATCTTATTCTAGTAATTATGTTTCATTCAAGTGAAACTGCACTGATCAGAGCAGATTCTTCCCTTCAGCTGAAACTTTAAATAAAGCTGAAGTCTGGGTTTAAACAACGCTTCTGTCTGTAAAATGAGACATTTTTGTCACTCTTTGGAGAGTAAACACTCCTCATCCTGACTCAGATTTCATTGTGTTGCTCCATTTTTGGATAAGACGATCCAGGAGGATCCGTCTGGGTGTAAGGTGAGATCACAGCTCGGTCCAGACGCCCGGCGCTGCTGTGGCGGCCCCTGATGGGAGTCGACCCAGCGGACTGTTCTTTATATACTGCATATTATGAANAGACAGCAACTGGAGTCGAGTCAGCAAACACAAAGACGAGGTCAATAATGCAAAGTGATCCGCTGGGTCAAAAGACTGGGCTCACTGCCAGTCATTGTTACAGGAGTGTTTTTTACAAAGCAAGCATGCAGCCTCCTCGTCTGCACTAACGCTCAACTCTCGAGTATTTCCTGCAGGAAACAATAAGACAAAAGAAGCAAGTGGCTCGATGTCGACATGAAGAGGCAGATCGCAGGTCTTTGATTTTATGTGCTAAGCAGCTTCGACAAAGTGAAAACAGCTTTCAGTTGTACAAAGAACACATTCAGTTTTATTTATAAAGCTCCATAACTAAAGTCCTTTCAAGGCCCAAACATCAAGTCCAGTTCACATCAATCATCACGCAGCGGCTGGAGAACCTTAACGTGACTGCTGCAGCGGAACATTCAGGAACTTTAGAATTAAACTGTTTAAACCTGGTTCTGAGCAACACCGGAAGACTTCTGCGACAAATAGTACCAACGTGTTGATGTTTACCCACAATGCCCTGCAGCACGCACAGAGAAAAGCAACCACAGCAAATAAACATCAGCTCATCCCAGCTGTCAGCATGGCGGTGGTGGGCTGATGGTTTGGGCTTGTTCTGTAGCTACAGAACCAGACTAAGTTGACCTCTGACCTCTGTTTACCAACATGTCCTAGAGTAAACAGGAAGTGAGTTTTTAAAGTTTTGTTTTTAAACTACATCCAGACATCAAACGGTTCTGGATCGAGACGTTAACAGGAAGAACCTACAAACACCTCAGAGTGGAAAATGTTCTGTATGTTCTACAGAAACCTGCAGAACGGATCAACATCCAGCTGCAGCAACAACCTGAAACTGAAAACACCAACCAGGTTTTACTGATTCACGACCTTCAATCAGATGAAGGACAGTGAAATATAAAGATTCTCAGACCTTCATGTCGCTGAAGCCCTTTAAACTCATGATATTTCAGGTTTAATCTCATCAACATTTCATCATCGGACTGCTGGTTATTTATGTTCAATTAGAAACACAAACAGTTTCTAACACCGACACATTCTCTGGACTCTTATGAAACACTTCCTGTTTGGTGGCGACAGCTGACCTCTTATCAGCCCCTTTCTGATTGGTTAAAGCTGCAGTCACATGCTGTGTTTCTACTGTTAAGGAACAAAATAACAAAAACAGTCTGATAACAACTGAGACCTTTTTTCCGTCTGGGTTCACGTGAACGCAGATTAAATTCCTCCTCAGTTATTCATGGCTCGGACTCCCTCCATCGTTTAGAACCCGGATCTGGTCCCAGAATGCAGATGGAAAAGTTCATCAGGAACTAAATGTCAGATCAGATGGAGACTGTTGTTGGAAACATGAATATCTTTAAAGGACGAGGCGTCAAAATGATTTATGGGTAATATTTTTAGCCTTTTGTTTTGTCTAAGTTGAGCTTTGATCTTGGTATTTAACTCTTTATCATGAGCGTATTGATCCTTTAAAAGCATCTGAGTGAGTGAAGGTCAACGCTTTGAAACATCTAAAAAAGGATGTTTAAATAAAAATAGAAACTTTATATCAAAATTCATTTTATGACCTTGTTTTAACCCAAACTGCCCTGAATGAGAACCTTAAAGAGTCAAACGTCTGTAAGAATGTTTCATGTTCAGATGAACCTGAAGAGAAGAAGCTTGATCACATCTCAGGTTTATGGTTCTTTAGGAGGAACCGGTCTCCGGATCAGAACCACCTTCCATCTGATCTGAAAACAGAACTCCTGAGCGTTGGTTCTGTAAAAGAGTTTTATTTCATCTGACTGCAGCGTATATACAGTCCAGGAGAAGTTTGTACAGAAATAGGCAGCAGGTATAAATATCAGAGGTTTGGTTGGTATAAAATTTTAAAAAATTATTTTACAGAATCTACAGTTTGTTGATTTGTCTGAACATCCATCAAACACGATCCGAGCCGTGCAGCTTCAGTCGGGATCAAACTTTCTGGTGAGAGTTTGTTTGTGTCAGCTGTTCGATCAGCTGTTCAGGACCAGAATCAAGTCCCGTTTATATCTCCCCACACAGCAAGATGAAAGACACTCACATGTACAACTCGGCAGGGACATGCAGATCAGCTCGGCCGTGACGGCCGGCGAGTTCTCGGCCAGGACTCACATTTGGTCCCTCAAATATCTAAACATGTGCAGCGCTGCCAGGCATCTCTCAAATGTTCAAACAGTCAGGTGTCCGAGCTGCACCTTCTGTAGGTGGTGCAATACCGCCCCCGTGTGCTGAGCCGGTACTGAAGGTCAGTTCCATAAAACAGCAGAACCCAAACACACACAGACACGTGCACACAAACACTTCATGACACAGGCATGTTCCTCATATCAAATTTAAAGTGCAAATGTTCCACAAACTGAATAAAAGACAGTTGGATGTTTTTAAAACGAATAAAAGCTAAAAGATGAAGGAAACTTTGGCATTTCAACCTCAGACCAGGAGGAAAACCTGCAACCAGGTCTAACATCTTCATGCGTGAGTGAAGACGTCAGCAGTTCTTCATCAGCAGGATCTTCACACGTTCTGCTGAAACAAGGCAGATTAAACACGGTAACCTCTTAAACGCAACCCCAGGAGACCGGACCGTCTGCAGGACTGAAGAAATCCTCAGGGTTCAGACTCAAGGTGAGTCCTCCAACCCAACAGAAGGAATCTGATCCAGAACCAGTAGCTGTTCCTCAAACAGCTGCTGAACATCAGAAGATGCTCTGATGAGCCACAACATTAAAACCACCAAGAGGTGAGTAACACTCATCATCCCATGCCCCCCCCCCCAGTACCACACACACCCCGTCCCCCCAGCTACTGAATAACACCAACTCTGACAGACTGAACAAGACCCTGCAGAACCCAGAGGTTCTGTGTTCAGATCCTGATGTGACCCGGTTTTATCCAGGTGTTTTTAATGTTGTGGCAGATTGAAGTCTGGTATCAGAGTCCAGTGAGACCCTCTGAGACCAGTCTGGGTTCAGGAACATGGACTCGTTTCAGTGCTGGAACAGCTTCATGTTCCTAAAGATCAGATTTTCTTTTCTGGTCAAACAAACGGTTTGTTTGGTCCGGATGGTCTCCAGAACTTCAGCTCCTGATTAAAGTGGTTCCTACATCTAGACCAACTGACTAATGCTGAACTGGATCTTTTGGGGCTCAGAACCAGAACTGAAACAGTCTCAGTCTGACAATGTTTGAAGATGTTTGAAAGTCCAGCTCTCGAACAGAACCAGCAGTCTGACCCAGACTTCCTGTTGACAGACTGATCCAATCGGACCTCTGCTGTCAGATTTCGTACCACATCAGTTTTTAAACTGAAACCTGGTCGTCAGAGAGCGTGAAGCGGAAGCTCTGAGGAGTCTGGACGAAGGACGATGACGATGATGATGATGAGGGGGCAGACTGAGGCGTGAAGCAGATGTTTAACACTGATGAGAAACGTGTGATGAACACTGTTGGTTCTGATTGTTCTGATCATCATGTCAGAAGTCGTGTATGTTTAAAAAGCAGATCTTCATCCAGGTGTGCAGCAGAAAGCCTTCAGAGTCCCAGAGGAGGTTTCTGGTACAGAGTGATGGAAACAACAACATGGCTTTAAAGTCTGGATTAGTCTCCGACTGAGGCGAGTGTGTCTGCAGCAGTAACCCTGCAGGGACACCAGGGGGCGCTCAAACGTCCTGAGCCCCTCTAACTCCTCTTCTGTTAGGCGAGCTCTGCTTCCTGTCCTTCATCCTGTGGAGTCTTCCTCACAGCGTGGCCAGGATCCGGGAGAAGGAGATGACCATGGAGAGGGTGGTCTGACCCACGCCGAGCACCAGGGCCTCCAGCGGGGCCATGCCCTTCCCCGCCACACGGTAAACACCTGCCACCGCCGCGCCTGCAGGTGAAACACACGTCAAACATCAATGAGCTGTTTTTGAGAACGTGACGTTCGACTGCTTTTTCCCTCAGTTTCCATCCTTTAACCTGAACATGACGACCTGAAACGGTCCAGGAGGACAGAAGAAGAACTTCCTCCTGCAGATGAAAAGCATCTGAAGGCTTTAACATTAAAAATAAGTTTGTGACTCCCTTCTCGACTGAAGCCTGAACTCGCCCTGACGTTTAAACGCATGAACGCGCTGAAGCCGGCGTTCCCGAACGGAACACACACGACCCACAGCTGCACTTACTGGTGATGACGCCTCCGGCGAGCGAGGCCAGGAAACCCACGCTGACCAGCACCAGAGTGATCAGGCGTCCCCACCTGTGGCGCTGCAGCATGACCAACATCAGCAGGCCGGCGGCGCCGTGGATGAAGAGTGAGGAGAAGAGACACCACAGGAACACCCAGTACCACATCTCTGACCGGGAAACAAGAACAGAACCAACAGAACCATCAGTTAGACAGAAAGGTTCCACTTGATCCAGAACTCGCCCCCGTTTCATCTCAGTCCTGTAAAACTGATGAGTCTAGTAACAGAACCGACAGTTTCAGGTCAGACCTGCTGGTTCCGTCTGTCAACGACCCGTTTGTCCAGCTAACAAACGGATCAGCCACCTACTCAGGAACATCATTATTTCTTATAGATGAAAGTTTCTCTGAAACACTAAAAGAAGAAACTACTGAACCCTAAAAAAGTGACAAACTTTCCTTTAAAACTCAAACAGCTGGACGTTTTTAACAGAGTAAATATTTAAGATGATGAAACAGACAAACATCAACCTGCAGTTTCACGTTTCAGTCCGACTCAGAGTCTCAATCCAGACTCAATTAGTTCTCAGCTTAGTGCAGGGGGGTGCAGCGCTGATGGGGGGGTGCAGCATTGATGGGGAGTGCAGCGCTGATGGGGGGGTGCAGCGCTGATGGGGGGTGCAGCGTTGGTGGGGGGGTGTAGCGCTGATGGGGGAGTGCAGCGCTGATGGGGGGTGCAGCGTTGGTGGGGGGGTGCAGCGCTGATGGGGGGGTGCAGCGCTGATGGGGGGGTGCAGCGCTGATGGGGGGGTGCAGCGCTGATGGGGGGTGCAGCGTTGGTGGGGGGGTGTAGCGCTGATGGGGGGGTGCAGCGCTGATGGGGAGTGCAGCGCTGATGGGGGGGTGCAGCGCTGATGGGGGGTGCAGCGCTGATGGGGGGGTGCAGCGCTGATGGGGGGGTGCAGCATTGATGGGGAGTGCAGCGCTGATGGGGGGGTGCAGCGCTGATGGGGGGTGCAGCGTTGGTGGGGGGGTGTAGCGCTGATGGGGGGGTGCAGCGCTGATGGGGGGTGCAGCGTTGGTGGGGGGGTGTAGCGCTGATGGGGGAGTGCAGCGCTGATGGGGGGGTGCAGCGCTGATGGGGGGGTGCGGCGCTGATGGGGGGGGAGCGGCGCTGATGAGGGGTGGGCTCTGATTGGACAGATGGAAACAGGAGACACAGCAGAGACTCTGTTCATCCATTTAACCCATTTGTCCCACAGACAACTGAACGCCTCCATCTCTGTATTGATCCGCCCATCAGGTGGCGAGCCGAGCGTAAAGAGACGTGACAGCACGACTACACAATACCCGTTTGTGCTGCACAACTGAACACGGTTCCATCACGGCGTGGAACCGCACACTGCTGTCTAACAGATGAGACAGAAACCTGAAAGACTGATGGAAAACCAGAAACCTGGACAGAACAATGGACGTTTAAATGACACGGGATGATCGGGAGACACTTCAGAGTTTTTAATATAATATGAACAAACAGTTCAGAGTAAAAGTTCTGATCCAGTTCTTCTCTTTATGTCTCTATGACTCTCCTGTGATCGTCTAAAGCAGCTCTGATCGATAGTTCTTCAGACTTTCTGAAGGTCTTTGTCAGTTTGTTAAGACCTGAACCAAGACCTGGGAGATCCATCATCCTTCAGCTGGTCATCTCCAGTAAGAAAAGTTTACAGCACTTTCAGGATCAGAGCCCGGCATTAACGTCTTTTAATCCCCAAAGACAGGTCGAGCTTGGAGAACAAGACCACTGAACACAACAGGGTCCCATGAAGTCAAAACCTTACGCGGGTCAGGAACCAGAGATTAATAATTACACCATGATATCTTTGTACAAAGTTCTGTATCTATCAGAGTTGGACAAAACTTTGCAGGAGGTCAGTGATCTAAAGGTCTACAGATATTTATAGAAGTTTTTTGTCTCCTCAGGAACTCGTGTGTGGAGCATCAGAGGGTGAGGTAGGAGTCTGGTTCTCAGGTCTGTCCGAGGCCTGTTTTTCAGCTCCCTGCTGCTCCGTGTCAGTGAGACAGCTGGATCGGTTTGTGCACACTGTCCTGCAGGTTTCTGCTGAGTCAGCATCACCAGCTTTTTCAGTCCTGAAACAGGACGCCACCAGAAGACAATACAAGAGCCCACAAAGCGCCATATCTGAACCACCAGCCTTATGCTGATGCTCCAGGTTTCTGGTCTTTACATGGCTGGTCCTGGTTCTGTAAAATCCAGCCAGATTTATTGGGTGTAGCTGATGTTAGAAGGTCTGATGGAGCAGCATCACCTCACTGACAGCACGAAACCCAGACAGCCTGGGCCAGCGGGTTTAGCTTGTATTTTGTAATGACAAAACGGTCGTGTTGCGGTCCGAGCCGCGGCCGAACCGGGTGGTACCTGCCGGTAACATACCTGGGAAGTGCTGCAGGGTGGAGCCTTGGACCCAAAGACTCAGAACCTGCTGGACCGACAGATTGACGCTCATGTTTCCGCCGCCGCCGCCCGGGTTCGCGCCCCTCTTTATCGAATAGCTGAACTTGGCTTTAGACGAAGGCATGGAGGAAACCGGAGGGGGGTGCGGCTCTTCCCGGCACGGCTCCCCTCTACCGGTGCCGCTGCTTAGGTTTGACGTCCGTCTCCGGTGCGGGAAGAGAAGGGCCGCTAGCTGGTCGGTTCGTCCTCGGTGGTGTCGGCTGTGTGGAGGCCATGATGGAGACGCAGGCACACCGACGGTCGGCTCGTTCTACCGGCCTCGCTGCAGACCCTTAAAGGGGCCGCAGCCCTTTAACGACGGGAAGCGGCGTTACGGTTTACGGTGGAACATCTCCGGTGCCTTAAGTCGCTCCCTGAATGGGAACAGAGACCTACGTAACGGCTATGATAGGTGGAATAAAAACCGTTACGTAACAACGTCATCACGACTCTTTACACTGTGACAAAAATAATTATGACTCATAATTTCACGGGAACAGTGACTTTTAACCTTTAATCACACTTCCTGGTTGCCTAGCAACGCACCACATCCTTATATCTACAGCATCTAAACATTCAGACACATTTTACATCGTAAACAAGGTGTTTATTTTAATGATTCATCACAAGTGTCAGATGAGAGCTACTTCCGGGACGTTACCCCTCAGGGCGGGAAGTTTAATACGTCAAAAACGTCGCCATATTGGAAGGGTGGACATGGGTTGACGTGAGGGTTTTAAGTACAGAGGATCACAGTTCTAATACAATCTGATTGAACCAATTAGGTTTTTGAGTAAAAGTCTAAAAAAAAAAACTTGTCAGTAAAGATAGAAACTTTTGTGGAGAACTGAGATGAGATGCATGTGAAGAGAAAGCTGATTATTAATTAAATAGAAAAGTGGAGAAGAACCACCACCCAATACTGCAGAGGCGCAAAAAGAAGGTTATCAGTGTAACAAGAGCTGATGGTCCTTTCTCACACGGCAGAGTCAAACTGGATGTGACGTCGTTGCTGATTGTTCTGGCACATTTCTCTGAGGAGAGCAGTATTTTAAGAAAAGCTGTCCCAGTTCAGAGGTACAAGAGCAAGGAGACATCTGACATTTGACACCGTTTAAATCTGTAGATCTTCATGTTTTACAGGATGCTGGAAGACGAGGAAAAGTTACACAAACATTCAGCTGATATAGATCAGGAGATGTAGCAAGTCCAAAAGGTCATGAAGGTGGAGCATCAGAGTCCCAGACAGCAGTCAGGGGTTTGAACAGCTGTGTTTACCACATCTGGAGCACATTTATCCACCATGACAACTAAATGAACACTTTGTGAGCAGCACCACTCCACAACGAGAAGGTTCTGGATAGTTCCGGTGAGTCGGGTCTTCGTGTTTGGAGTTTGCATGTTTCTTTGACTGTGCTGATTTCCTTTTGTTAAAGCTTGTTACTGAAGAGACAGACAGACTCAATTCTATGAAAAATGCATCACAGAAATCATAAATGATTCTCTCATGTTTATATGCTGTAATATATCGACCACAAAGACACCAGATGAGACAGGTGTGTCTGTGGAGACTGACACACTTTCACAGTCAGCTGCTGACTGATTTAAAGAGCCATTAAAAGTATAAGTATGCTGACAGGTGGAGCTCTGTGGGCAGAGAAGCCTCCGGACCAGACTGATCCTTCCAGATCATTTTGTTTTTATCTTCCTGTCAGATGGAAAATATTCTTTTTGAATTCCCGGGAGAAATATTTGTGTTTACTAAAGAACTGACAGCCATAAAGAAGCTGCACGAGCATTAAAATAAAAGAATATGAGGTCAGAAACATGTTTAATGATCCTCAATGAAGAGAGCTCGGAGTTCCCTGCTTCAGTTAGATGATTCCTGGTGTCGGCCAGCAGGTGGATTCCTTCTCCCACTTTTCTAAAAGTTGGAATTTTCCACTGAAGACCTGGACTTTCTGTTCCAATAACATGTTTACATTTCTGCAAAACAAAATCCCAGCGTTGGGTGCGTTGGATGGCTGTGAAACACGGTGCACGACCTTTCCTTTGGCTTGAAGGTATTTGCTGCTGCTGTTTGAAGAGTCTGTTTTGAAATCAAGGAGCTGTGTGCTGAAGCTTTGTGAATCCCCTTTCACATGAAGAGCTTTGATAAATGTTTTTGTGTCAGGTGGGGATTTTAGGGGCAACATGAGACCTCTCTGTATCAGAGCCAGCTCTATTCATCCAGCCCCAGGTTCTGTATGGACCTGCAGCATGTTCAAACCCTTTCTGTTTTCAGCTCACGTGTTCTGAGCCTATTGTGCTCATTTTCTAGTGAAACCGAATCTACAGGGTGAAAAGCCTCCGCTTTTATCTGATGTCTTTCTGTCTTCTTGTTGTGTCTCTAACCCCTTTAGGCAGGTGACCTGGTCTCAGGTGAGTCATCAGTAAAAGGCTCCTTCGTCTCAGGGCATTAACCGGAACAAACCGACCTCAGATGACTCAACGTACAGCTGCCCTGATGTTAGACACTCAGTGGAGCTTCAGCCGTTCTTCTCTTTAACATACATGTAAATTCAATGTTTATATGCTACTTCATGTATAAACTCACCAGGTAACATGTAATAAAGTGATCAGACCTGCCGTGCACATGAACTCTGATACAAACTTTTACTTATTTCACCTCAACACAAACCGAATGTCTGTAAAAAGATTGGAGAACGTTCTTTAAACTGTTATTAGCAGTAAACAGGATTTGGAGTTTCATCTCATTGTATGAAACTAACATGTTCCTGTTGGTCATTTAAAGTAAAAAATCAGCAAAAAATAAAGCTTTGTGTCACACTGATGTTGTAGCTGTGATTTACAAACTGTTTAACATGTGAAGTTTTGTGTTTACATGTTGTGACTTCCTGTTTGTGAATGTATAGATCTATCAAACACAAGCTGAAAACCCTCCATCCTGGTGCAGACAGAGTTCACCAGGGCAGGACTGAGCTTTCCTTTGTACTCAGGACAAAGACTTCCCAGAGGATCACACGCCGGCTCACCTTTGATGGCAACTTTAAAGGCAGGTGTTCATATAACTGCAGTTTAAACAACGGCCTGTTTGAAGTAGGACAAGTGAATAAATGAGGGTTTGATCTGTTTGACTCTATATGAAACTAACTGCACCTGAAAGATCAACAGCTGACCACAACCAACATCTCCATCTGCGTGTGACGAAACGCACCTCGAGGCAGCAGCTGACTTCATCTGTGTTCCTATAAAACAGAAGGTTGTGAAGCTGCTTGTGGAACCTCTAACAAACGAAACACACCTGTTAGCAGCGAGGTAAAGAATCTCCCGGGAAAGAACAAGATGATGAAACTAAACACCAGCTACATATCAGAAGACTTAATTTATTACAGGTAGAGGTTGAACTGTATGATTACAGGGATCTATGTCTCTTTGAAGAGTTACATCAAAAAGTGTTGAGTGACCAGCGATGAGCTTGTTCAACAGTGGGAACCCCGGAGAAAGATCACGTAGCTTCAGGCAGCGTAATTCTGATGAAAGACGAGTAAACCTTGGCTTCAGGCTGCAGGTACTCAGGCGAGTCGATAAAGAGGACAAGCTGATTCATGTTCTGCACGTGGGTGGATCCAGTCTGAAGAAACACTCCCTGAGGGAAGTCACTGTGTTTGCTGAAGTGTCATTTACTTACCTCATTAATAATGTTTAACTCTGATGGAATTTTAATGTCCAAGAATGAAAACACTAGATTGTTGTTTTAATTTAGGATGTTAGTTAAATGTTACTGAATATTTAACACAGTATAAAAAGGGTTTTACTAACTTTTAGCTTTAACAGGTCTGTATTTTGGTCCAGATGTTTGTGCTTCTAAAATCAGTTTCTACCCCCAGAACCAGAACAGAAGGTGGCAGAGGAAGGAGTTCAGAAATGGATCTCTGTTGGGTTTAATTTCTGTTGTTTTAAATATATACGGTGTCCCAATGGCTGCTTCATAAAGATCCAAAAAATACTATTAAAGCAACCTTGTATTCTAATGGGCTGCGACTGCTGGTGAATAGTTGGAGAGTTAAAATTGTGAGAAAACATTCAGATTTTAACTGGCTTCTGATTGTAGAGAATTTTTAAGTCTTACTGATCAGTCAAAGTCCAGATTATACTCACCCATTCAGAAACACACTGACTGGTAAATCAAGCTACTACTTGAGGCTCCTTGTTGTGCTCAAGGAAACTTTGATGTGTAGAGAGGACGCTAGAATCGAACCGCCGACCCTCCAAGTGGGTCAGACTGCTCTCCCTCCAGAGCCACAGCCACCCATTTTCAGTTGGAATCACACTGAATTGGTTCATATGACACTTTTAAAACATGTTGTATTTATGGTTGTTACGTAGGGCACGTGAGCTGCATGTGACCCAAACAATGTTTGTGTTGCAGTTTAAACAACATATTCTATTTATGCCTCATTTTCACAACTTAATCACCAAAACTTCCCAAAGTTCTCTCACGATTCTCCTGCTCCTTCGAAGGATCTGTTACTATTTTAGGAAAACAATTCTCTCGTGAACATGTTACGTGATACAAGTTATCTTTAAACTGTAACACCAGCTGGTTTAGAATAAAAGGAAATGAAGAACAGAAGGAGGCCAAGGATCAGACCCTGGGGTACACCACAACTCTTCTCAAGAAGTCATAGAGTAAAAGAAACAGTTCTGTTAAGTGAAATGAGGGAAATAAATTAAGAATCAACAAGAGACTTTTACTCACGGGGAAACACTGTTAGTCTAGAAACACAACCAAAAATCTTTTAAACTATTTAATAAGATGTTAAAATCTTATATTAACAACTGACAGCAACTTTGCTACTTCCTCCAAACCTTATAAAAACAACAGTTTGGTTTAAAGACTCTAATTTGGGTTCCATTTCATTCTCTGAGCTTGAATCTATTCACACAGCATTTCTCACTCTGATGGACTCTGTCGGGCCAGGAGATCAGAATGCTGACCTGTGATTGGCAGACAACCGCTAAACTGAAACATTTTCCAACTAGTGGCTGTACAAAACCCACAATTTTAAATAAAAATGATTACAATCTACAAAAGGAATAAGTAAATAGAAGAAAACCATAAGATACAGCACAAGCAGCCAGTGTATTCACACAGCGAAAGGGCCATAATCTGAAACTTCGCTTATTTTAACCTAACCCCCCCCAGGAGACCCATAACCACGTCAGGGCTGCTGCAGTTTGTCTGGAAGGGGGAAAGAAGACGAACGCATGCCAGCGGTATGTGGGTGATGCAGACAAGCTAAACACCAAACTTTCCAGAAGTATAAATGTTCCCGTCACATTTTGAGTCTGTCATGAAGCCAAAGCCATCCAGTCCCAGCAGACCTATCAGTGTCTGGGATCTGGTCTTACAGATCCTCCCGCAGTACAAACCTGTTGTTTAGATTACACTATCTGCCCTGTTTCTATCTCAGCTATTCAAAGTCCAGGTGAGCTCAGAAAAGCTGATGTTTAACTCAATACAGTCCAAAGAAGATGACTAAGGCACTTTGTTTTGATAAGAACTCGACAGTTTGTGACACAAAGCTCTTGAATCACCAACAACGACCTCCACCGAGATAAGAGCCCTGAGGTTTCCTCCTGCCGGGACCTCAGACGGGACAAATACCTGAGCAGCACGCTCATATCTCAGGCTGAGTGTCGGTCTTATCAGTGAGCACCAGACAAACACACTCATATTAAAGTCTATTCAGCCTACTACTTTCTAAAGTGCTTCATATTTTCAGATGCTGGTTATAAAAATATTTTCCTCTGTGAAACATAAGTTTCTTCACAGCTTTAGAGGTAATGTGAGTCAGACTGAGGTAACCTCTTCCAGGAAACTCTCATTCTAGCTGCAGCCAAGTGTGTGGCTCCAAAAGACTGTAAAGAAAATGGATTTCTGTGTAAATTAAAGGTCCAGTTTCAAACCCAGAAGTGAGGTACGAAGGCTTTCTATTGTGTTTTAAATGAAACATTTAATTGTGTTTAAGAAAAACTTTTTAAAAAGCAGCTTTTTTCCACATTTACAGAAAAACATGGATGTTTCTAAAGGAACATCTCACGTTCATGTGAGACAAACAAAAACAACAACTCTAAAAGAAAAAGTCAAATAACTCTCATTTTACATGACTAATCTAAAAAAAAATCAGATATGTTTGCAGCTGACAGAATCTTAGAAATGTGCAACGAAGCAGTGAAATGAGAAGAACGAAGGAAAAGAAGGATTTTGTTCCAGGAAAAGACACGACGCAGGTTGTGTGGAAATGTTTGGTCGAATGTTGTTTACCTTTCAATCTCTGCCACAACAAGAAAAAACAGACTAAATAAATCTAAAAATACTCGAATCTGGAACTAATTTACTACTGAACATGTTTGTTGTCATCCACAGAAAAAAACTTGGCAATAAAAACGTACATTTTAATATAACTATTAAAAAAGGAAATACTTATTAAACGTTCATATGAGCTGATTTTCTAACTTTAGTAGTTCTTGTTTCATTTTGACCATAAATAATTTTAAAGGAGCCAAAGTGTTAAAATCATGATAATCTACATAGATCTGAACAGAACCGGTTCTGATGACGGAGAACTGGATCAGCAGAACAACCTGCAGACAGGAAACGTTCAGTTCTGCACTTTAACTGAGAATCTGTTCAGGAACACCATCAAACATTTACTCTGCTTTTCAGCAACATAAATATTTATCCTTAAACAGTCAGTTTATCTTCTAATTCATTAAGTCATTAAACTCAAGATGAGTCAGCTCAGATTCCGCCACGCAGAGACTAAACACAACTCTGAAGTCATCGAGTCCGACACAACGTGTGGCCTCGGCATTCCTGAACCACATGATCACACCTTCCAGAACTCTTCTGGACTTCAGAAACAGGATTTCCTCTGCTCGTTGTTTCATAAATCAAACCTGTCTGCTGGTCAGTAAGAGAGAAACACCAAAGATTTTATGATCTACATGATTAAAACAGTTTATCAAACAAAAACATTTCACCATCAATCTGATTTTTATGTTACCAGAGTGAGTTACCACTAAGTTAGCTAAACTCTGTAATTAACAGGTATTTCTTTGGAGTTTGTTTCCTGCTTTAGGTTAATATTTTACAAAATAAACCAAAAATATTACAAATAATTTAAATTAAAACACATTTTAAGTTCTCAAACTGTAGATTGAAGTTTTAAACTGGTTTGAGATGAACAGATTTTAGTGAAACATTCTGTGTGAAAACAAGTGAATAAGTTTCAGTTATTCTCAGATTATATTTCTGATTTAACAGGATTTACTTTACAGTATAAAACAGATTGATTTCCAGTTTTAAAACTGTTTAAATGAATCATCTTAATAAACAACTATAAAAGAATTGAAAGCCTTAAAATGACCAAAGAATGCCAAATGTTTTTTGTTTGATTTCATAAGAAACTGAAACAATAAAGTTTTAAATCATGACATTTGGGACTCGGGTAGAACTCGGGCTGAACTCAAGTCTTTTCCTCAGAACCTGCCAACATGGCGGCAGTGAGTGATTTCATTTCCCGAACAAAAGCTCAGACTGACTTTGGTTTCACGCCTGGACGGTTTAACACAGAAATGTCTTATTGGGCAGGTGCAGACAGAGACTCGTTCCAGGTATGAGGAGGATTAGCTGCAGCAGGGAGGAAGAAAGACGTCCAATCAATAATTAAAGATAACTCAGGAGAGCAGCAGGAAGTGAAAGGTGTGGATGCATCTATAACAAGCTTCATATTGACCAGGTTAGAGAAGCTGCACTTACACTAAAATCCAGAGTCTGATTTTAGAAAATTAACTCTGATAAATCAAGTTTTTATTGTTTTTTAGGGGGCAGAAAGTGTCTCTTTAGTTTGAATCAGAGTGGAAGTGGGTTTGGTTCACATCCGAGTGTAAACGCTGCCGTTATTCAGACTCAGTTTCCTCTCAGCGAGTCTAAAGACACACGAGTCGGAGGTGAAAGTTGCAGATGGTTCGATTCATTATTTGGAGTTTAAATATTTTTATTTTAATCGAGTCTTTTATTTGAATATTTGACAAATAAAACGTGCCAAATTCAAGAGAAACATCTTGATTAAAGATGATAAAAACTGTGTGCAGACCCAAAAGTAAACCTCCATCAGACCCATGCCAGTGTAAACAACACCCCCCCACCCCCCTCCACCCCCGTTAGCAGCCACTTCAGCTGTAAATGTTTCACAGCCTGAAGGCTTGGCACGTCCGCTCGTTGGGATTGTTCCCGATTCTTCAGACTGATCTGTGCCAGCTGGTTTCTGCTGGTGTACACCAAGATTTCAGTAACACCACAAATTTTCAGTCAGACTGAGGTCTGGCTTTTGACTCTGTGCTTCTAATTTCCCTCAAACCAATAAAGAGTTGTTTTACAAGAATACTGAAGGCTGCTGTCACGACTGGATGTGAGACCAAGTCCCAGCTTCTGTTTCCTTCATTTATAATAACCCATCTGTCCATCCAGCCCTTCAGATCGAACCATTCTTCTAAACTCATTTCCACATCATGATGCTGCCACCACCGTGCTCTGCTACAGGAACCATCACGGTACACCAATATGCTGGAGTTCAATCTGCAGCCGGGGCGGGGTGAACATGGCTACCTTTTCTATCTGTTACCTGCGTCTCAGTCGACCCTTTAACGTTTCAGTGTTTTATGAGTAAAGACGACAAAGACCCCATGGACGGACTGAAAACTGGTTCCTGTAAAAACTGGGCAGGAGTTTTTACAGCCTCCCTCTGAGAGTATTAGTAACTCTGACTGGGACGGTGTGGCTGGGAGGTGCTGAGCTAAAGGATAAAACTGTGATGGAAAAACAAAATACATTTTCTGTGAGAATAATGTCCTCTGAAAAAACCTTCATAGAACAGAAACCTCCAGAATGAGGGTTCCTGATCAGGCCTGGTCCAGGATCGGGACAAGTAGACCCTCAGGTGAACACCATCAGGATGAAAATAAAAGAGCAGGACATCGAGAGTCATCTGAGACTTCAGCAGGTTGAAGCTTCCAGAGGAAACCTGAAGGCTTGTTTGTTTAATAAATGGCTGAATTTACTTTTTTTTTCAACAACTTCTTGACAAACTTCTCAGTTATGGAGATTTTAAAAATCTATAAATCAGAGAGAAGATCCTAAAACAATTTCCATCTAATTCAAATGTTTAAACAGAACTCCAAACCTGTCATATTTCCTCAAGCTCCTTTATGGAGGTGAAAAGTTATAATCTACTATAAAATACTCAAAAAGGAACTCAAAACCTGAAATTTAGAAATTATTGTCAGTGAAAATAAAAACCCTCAAACAAACCTGAGCTGTGGTTCTCCTGGATTCAGAACAGTGGTTCTGTTTAATGCAGAACCACGGCTATAACCATCTATCCAGATGCCCATAATAACAGGGTCGGATGCTGAAACTCTCCCCTCCCACTAACAGATGGATCCACCCTCATGGCTCACCAGCAGAGCAGAACATCTCAACTCCTAGAACTAAAACGAAGAGCATTCACAGCGCGCTTCCATGGAAACTTGAACCGGACACCGTGAGGAAGCCCAGCTCTGTGGTCATGGAAGTGGAATATGATTGGATAACCATACAGAGAAGCTTCCAGCCCACTGCTTGGCAGTGACATGTAGACAGGCAGGAGCTCTGCAGGAGGAAGACTGAGTTCTGTTCCTGGAAGTATCATCAGGGTTCTACACACAGTGGAAAGGATGTGTCTTCACATGAAGCCAACCGGACAGCATCAACCACCAGAGTCACTGTTTTCACTAAACAGAACTGATCCTGTTTGAGCTGGTTCAGCCTGAAACCAGCAGGTGACTCATGTCAAAGCTGTTCAAACCTTTAAACCTGAGCACCATGCTGCTGGAAGAGCTCTTATTTTTTAAATAGAGAGCTGTTTCCTGTGTGAATGTGTAACCTGAAGCTGCAGACATCACTCCCAACAATCACAACGAGCTGAATAAAGTCTAAATAAACTGAACTTCCTTTTACTTCAGTCTCATCTGATTAAACTCAATTAATTCCAAATGCAAATTCCTGTTCAGGGTGACGGGGAGCTGCTTCTTCTCTCCAGTGGCTGTCAGGAGAGGCGGGGCTACACCTGGACAGGTTGCCAGTCCATCACAGGACCACGGACGAATGAATAATTCCCATTCACAATTTAGAGTTGCCAGTTAACCTCATGCATGTTTTTAGGAGGAAGCTGAAGAAAACCCACGTGACCGGGTTGGTTTCAAACCTGAGACCTTCCTGCTGCAAGGTGCAACCAACTGCTCCACCGTGCAGCCCTACAGTTATATTTAAAGAACTAAAGTGTTCACATCAAATCTCCAACAACCTTAAATCAACCACTCGTTGTTAGTTTGGAGCTCGAGCCTTAGCATCGCCCGTCCTCTCTTATTTATGAATAAACTGCTGCGTCTTTGTTTTTACAGATGAATTTAACCACAGCTTGTTATCTCACAGTGCAGATGGATTTTTCAGGAAGTGAAAATTCTCTTATTCCCAAACTGTTAATTTAACTGATTAACTGGGAATTCTTCCTTTATTTTTATCCATCGCGTAAATAAACTCATCAATATCCCAAATTAAGCCGAGCATTGGAGATAAACGGCCAGCTATCTGCTCCTCATCATGTTCATTTCCTTCTCTCCCTCTGATTAACTCATTTGCATCTCATTATGCGAGTCTGAGTGAAACTAAACGTGGAATTATCTTCTGACAGGAGAACAGAACAGAGAGCATTCCATCTTCCTTAAAACAGAATAAATTAGGAAATTAAACTGTGGGAATAATTACAGCATTGTTCAGCTGATGGGAACAAATCTGGAACTTTTTTGTTTAAATTCTGAGTTTTATTCCTGTTTACCCTGAGAGGAAGTTCATTAGCGTTTCTTCTCTAGAGTAAACCTTCAGTCAGGGTGTGTTTTATAACAGACGGGTGTGATAATGAATTAAATTCCAGACAGGATTTTCCTCCGTGTTTGAGGCCGGAGCAGAAGCTGTTTCTGTTACAGAGTCGCGTCTCGGTGTCTGTTCAGGTGTTCAAATCAGAGAAGAGAAGAGAAGAGAAGGATGCTGTTTTCCTGCAGGATCTGCTGTGATGACACAAGCCTGTTGGAGGTCTACTGGTCAACACGCTCCACATCTCCAACAGCCTCACCAGCAGCTAAACAATCGAGTTATAAAGTGAAACTAGTCCAAACGTTGATGACATCAGTGATCAGTTAATTCTGTTCAATAAGATGCTGTAAATGTACTAACTAGCTGACAGCTACCAACAACCAGGAGAACTCTGGGGTTTCTTTAAAAGATTATTTCTGTTATTTTTTCTATTTCCACTGAGATCTGAGATGAAATGTGGAGAAACAGTAAAATATTGATGAATGTTTCTCCTTGGCGGCGTGTTGAAGCCGCCGTGCGGCTCAGAGCAATCAAACCTGTAAGACCACTTCAGACAGAAAAATAAGAAAAGGATTTCAGGTCTTACTTTGAGCCCGAGAGGGAAAACTGCAGTGAAATAATCAGAGATTAACCAGGTGTTCAGATTCAGTCTAATAATAACATATGGGATGGAAAGTCTCCGTCACATTCCAGTGAAACAAGCTCCAAAAAGCCGATCAGGTTGATTCACACTGTAACTGGTAATGATTCAAACAAATCAAATAACTGAACAGCTGATTAATAATTACAATTTAGTCTTTAAAAACTTCAATTTTTAACGCTGATGTTAGAATAAATGAAATAATGTTTTTTTTTTCTGAGTTTTTTATTACACGGATCAACATCAGAACAAAAAGATTTCTCCCTCTGAGTATTTCTCCTCTTGACACTACCGACCATCCCCCACACCAGATATCCCCCCACGCTGCCTCCTCCCCACCCGTCTGTGTCAGATCCATGAGGACTACAACACGCATCCAGCCCGTCTCCTGACGAGTCTCCTGTCAGATGATAAACTGCACATGTGTAACGTCTGCTTCATGACACCACTGCCTGCAAACAGCTGCTCAAAAACCAGATGTTGAGGTCACGCATGTCTTCACACTTCTTATAGGATGCAAATATCATAAACACAAAAAAAACTTTCCAACATTTCTCTTGTTTTTGAATAATTAGTCATTTTATCATCAACTCGATTGTAAATATTAAAAACTTTCATCACAACTGTAACCTGAAACTAGACCGTCGTCACTTCAACAGGATTCATCTCATTATCTTCCTTCAGACAACTAAATAAATCAACACATATCTGAGTCTGGTGATGTGAAAAGCTCAGAGAAGCAACATGATTCAGAGACATCTACAACAGACGATGCATTCACAAACATCTGGTCCAGCTGTGGAGAGACTTCTCACCAGAACACTGAAAAACAACATGTTTAACCTGATCAGCAGCAGATCCGTGTCAGATTTAACACGGTGTCGTTGAAGCAGCAGTTATTTATTCAGTGATGAAGCTCGAGTCGAAGCTTCCGGAGGAGAAAACGGGTGTTTTTACAGCAGCAGACGAGTCTTAAGAAAACACTCTCCTCGTGCACGCCGTCACCTCTGAGAACACGACGGGCTGTCAGCCTGTCTGCAGCTGAACCTCCCAGGAGGGTCCGGAAGACAAAATCCGGGACAGATATGTGTTGAGAGCAGGGGTCAGAGGTCAGGGGGCCCTCAGGGTTCAGGGGTGAACTCTCTGAGGCAGGATGAGATTTTCCCAGCGAGGTTTGCTGCATGCCAACACTGTTTGCTCTTTACTGGCCTCCCAGACTCCACAGATGGATCTGAATGTGTGAGAGGTGGTTTCAAGTGCCATGAAACCAGCAGAACCTGATCGATCAGGTTTAAACTAGAAAACTAAAGTTCCTGCTGGATCTGACAGAACAGGGTCAGAACATCACAATATCTTTAGAGAATTAGTTCTGGTTGTTGTCGTGTTTGTGTTCATCTTGGATCTGTTGTTGGTCTGTTTGAGGCAGATGAAACCTGAAAGGGCCCCTGAACACGAGGACCTGAGGCTGATGGTCATGTGATGATTATCCATCCATGATCACAGCGCTTCACGTGTAAACGAGTCTTTAAAGGATGTAACCTTCATGCTCACTACCTGAACACGTCCAGTAGCATATGTCACGCTCTCATTGTGTTGGTTCTGCCGTCCCTGAGGGGGGGGGGTGATACCTGATCTCTGCTGTGCTTTAAGTGGTTAAATCTCAGGTTTCGCTCTCCACTGGGGAGGAAGGCTACTGCTTTCTGCTCCCTGCTTTCCCACACAAACTAGGAGCAGAGAGGCCTCTGTGTTCTGTTAGAAACCAGATCCACCTCAGTCCTCGACCCAGGCTGAAGGGACCTGCGCACACAGGAGGATCATCTTTCAGCTCCCACATCTGACTCTGGCTTCACCTGAAAGTAACACATCAGGTTTGGGCTTGTCTGTTTTCAGGTGCAGCACAAGGATCTGCAGGTTTACCAGCTCAAATCGTTTAATCCATGACCTTTACCAACCGTCTGCACGCCACACACCTCACATTTGGCCCGTGGGCAAAGTAATCCCACTAATTAGACAGAAACGTGCGGTGAAGACATCTTTATCACTGCGTTTAGAGGCAGCAACTTGTTCAGTCCTGCAACTAAAGAATCTACTATTAGAACACAAATAAAAATCCACCTCGTGCACAAATTCAATAATTAATACGGTTTAAAATACACAAATACAATCAAATTAATCTTGTTATTATTAATCTTATTCTGAGTTCAGCGCCAGGTAATGGAAGCAGATTATTTAAGAACAAGTAGGACGGACTGAAGCTGATGGATGACTGTCTGACATGCAGCTGGTCTCAGTTTCTACCATCAGATTTAACATCCATCTGCTGAGAAAAACACAAATAACTTCAGCTTCAGCTCCCAAACTGCTGGAAACAAACTCATCACTTCGTTTGCTGAAGTTTTTTACATTTAAATTGAGATGATGGGAGTTATAATTCTACCCCCTCTTGTTTCACCAGCGCTGACAGCGCATGTCTCTAACGAGCTCCTCTGGCATCCACCCAAACGCCTGCGTCTGATATGATGTGGGAATCTCATGGTTCAGCACAACACACGTGTTTTATTTTCCTGTTGAGATGCAGACAGCGAGGAGCAGATTTACTAACCCGCAGAAATCAGCGTGTAGCTGCAAGTTCTGCAGGTGATTTACTAAAAATGTGCTGATCAACAAAAACACAAACAACCAGATGATTTTAATAATCATCAAACCCAAAGAGGATGATGATGATAAAGAGTTAGATAATGATGAAGAACTCAATATGATTCTTATTATTGGAACAAATATGGGAGTATTAATGAGATCCACAACTGATTTAATGATGGTTTAAAATAAATGTTCGTGCAGATGTTTGACCTTCACTGATTCACTCAGAAGACGTGGACATCACAGATCAGACCACAGGATTTAAATGTTTCCTAAATAAAACAGACTGTAAAGAATCAGAGCGTTTAAACCCACAACTGAAAGATTTATCTTTCTAAACACGAAGAAGAACACGGATCAAAGTTCATGTTGAATCATCAAACTCATCACAAAGCTCAGCTCATCTGCTGGGTGATTTATGTGAGACGTGAAGCTGAGAGCTGGCGTGTTTGTTGACCTCGCTTGTGTTGGTGACCTCAGCATTCGCCGGAGGCTGCAGGGATTTCCCTGAACAAACACCGGGACTTCACGCGTGTTTATTTTTCATGTTTTTTAGGGCATGAGCAGAAACATCTGAATTAATAAATCATCAAACGAGTTGTTGAACCTGAGGATGGTAAAGAACATGTTTCTTTATTTTATATGTTGTGATGATTCTGAGGATGATCATGCTAATCATGTGACACAGTTCTGTTAACATCCTGCATTTCTTATTTAAAGACTTATTTTAAAACCAGCAGGGTTTGTTACTGAAACTCATCCCAGTAAATACAAACAAACAAACAAACAAAGCCCTGAATCTGTGGGTCTTTGTTTCACGTTCGACAGCTTAGAAGAGGTTAGAGATATGAACACATACAGCGTGCTGGTGTGTGACATGCACTGCTAAAAAAGAATATATTCTGTAAGTTTTAGAATTGTGTCGGCGCTGCAGCTGCATGTGTTCTGCACAGACGGATGTGCGAACAGCAGGGAAGCAGGTACGAATCCCTGCAGGCTTCTGCTAAAACTCAGACTAATATTTCATTGATTTTTCTGTGACACGGCCGAGAATCAGTTTCAAAGACTTCTCATCCTCTCAGCTCAGACTGAAACGCGGCAGCAGAGGAGAAGCTTGTCAGACGGATGGAGTTCAGGATGCAGAGAGACGCTCGCCTGGCTGGAAAACAGCAGCGTGACCCACTTTTCTGCTGCGTCTGTCAGACGCTGAGACGCATCAAGGAACCAGGAAAACAAAGATTTCATATTCAATAATACCTCAAAAATAAGCTGAAATATCAGAGTGTGTAACGAGTTTGTCTTATTGATTAGACACTAACGACTGTTTATTTAGATTCTATCAACTAATCAATTGATCATCCTAATTATTTATCTTTCAAAAGTCAAAATAAACTATTTTATTCATTTGATTTTATACACCGGTGGAACGTTAACGGAACGTTCCGATGGTCCAGATTCTCCTCACACGTTTAAAACTGCAGCTGACAGACGATCTGTCGAACGTCAGGAGATGCATCTCATCAACCACCTCGAGGGTAACGGCGGTCACACCAGCCGACACTCAGGCAGCTTTGACATCATAGACTGGGCGGAGCCAACAAATGTCCTGAGCTGAACTTGACTGACATGCAGCATAAACCTGTGGCTAACCTGAGCTTCACCTGCAGCTCACTGAGAAACCTAACAAGATAAAAGCTGTTTGTTGGACCTACTTTCAGCAGCGAATGAATACACGTGAATTTTGGAATGAATGTGGAATTTTCCTCAGTATTTTTCTGCCAATAAAAAACTAGGTTGATTGATTTTTGTTTTTATTTGTGATGATTAGAAGCCATTTCTCACATGCAGAGAAATAACACCAGGTTAACAACACAAGGATGTTCCAGGTTCTTCTTGGCATCATCAGCTCCTTATTTTTAGTGATTTTTATAGAAATGATCATAAATTAGAATAAAAACCATATGCAGTAAATAGTTTATTTTAAAATGTGCACATGTTCCAGTCCTGTGGAAGCTTCGTTAGCGTGACCTGAAGACGTCTCCTCGCTCACAAACATCTCCTTAAAGCAAAGCGTGACCTCCTCTGAGTTTCTGCATGAAGAATTAAAATGAGCTTTTGGTTTTGCTTCAGGGGAGCTCCGCGTGCAGACGGGTTATATCGGGTCAGAATCAGAGCTGCATACCCTGCAGCTGCCAGCAGAGTTGTTTTCATTCCAGCCGTCCACTCAGGGAACGATTCTGGTGGAATTACTTCAGCCTCAGGTGGTGCTGGATGAGAAATCCATATTTCCTACTAAATGGATAAATCTGTCTGGCTGCATCCCGAGCAGACGTGAGCATCTCACACACAAAAAGGTTAGATGCTTCTGTTGCTCCTTTATGCAGAAAATAACTTTCTGAAATCCCCAAAGTAAACAAACAGAACGAGGAGTGGAACCAAAGCTTTCCAAAGATTGTATTTCACGCAGGAAAACGTTCCAGGGTCAGAACGTATCAGGCTCCAGTTGTTTTGTGGACAAATATGAAATGATTTACAGTGAGGAACATTTTTCACCCACAGAAAACCTCAGAGCTGCTCCAACGAGCCAGAAGAGCCCAAAAATAAACACCATGAACTCCAACAGTAAAAACAAACTGCTGGTTGAATCAGGCACCGAGCCTTCTGCACATTCTTTCACCGATGGATTTCTCATCTGCTCTGGAGGTTTTCACATCTGATAAGTGCAGCTTGGATCTGAGGACGTACGGAGGAATGTTCCGTCATTCAGACCAGTTCTCTGACTGAATCTCTGCTTCACACTGCAGCTGTGATTCTCACCTTTACCTGGTCTGTAAGAGCTGCAGCATTCTACACCTCAGCTAAAAGAAAGAATCCTGGCTCCTCCATGTGATTCTGAACCAGGATTTGCTTCAAGTCCAGTTCGGGTTCATTTAGTTCCTGGAAAGGCTCCAGCCTGAGTATCAACAGTCTCTCTGATCTGAGACCAGTTCCCCAACTTCTCTATACTGGCTGCCTGTAAAATCTAGACCTGTATTCAGAACCCAGTTTATTACACACTGTTTGAGTCCTCAGCTCCATCAGCAGTCAAGATGGCTGCACTCCTAAAGCAAAGGTTTATCGTTTCCTGGATTTACGAATCCAGATTATCCAAACCTACAGGAATCAGGTCCAATCAGTCCACAGCAGCTGACCCATCAGAGCAGACTGGGCCTTTCAGAACCACCATCTGAGCATCTGTTTTAATCTACAGAAACAAACTGGCATTGAGAAGAAACCGCTCTGGATGGCTGAAAGCAGAAAGCGACTCCTGGATGTTTATACATGAATGTTTAAGAAACAGAGTCAGAAGCAGTTTCAGTTGAGGATTTTGGGGTTTTGTAGCCACACTGGAGGTCTTCAGATCCTTTAACCTCTAAATATAAAACTCATCCACATTTAGGACTAAATTTATTCTGAGGTTTTCTTTGTAAAACATCAAACTTATTGTGTGCAAACAGTCTCCGGCTTGTTCTACTGACTTTTCCATCTGCACCACCACAAACGTTTGTCTCCGTAACAACTGAGTCGTTAGATCCAAATAAACACAGAAGGCTGAATGAGATTAAACATTGTGAATAAACCCGGGATCGAGATTTTACACAGAATCAGATTAGACTTTTAGGGATTTTCATCTTTACAGGATGTGGAATCTTCAGTCTTAGGAAGGTTAGCTTGATTTTAAGAGAATTCCTCCCTGATTCTCCAAAAGGAGGTCGTTCTGCCTGCTGCAGGTAAAGTCCTGACTGATGGTGATACTTCTTCCATAAATACATACATCATTCATGTTTTCAGCTGATATAAAAACATGTAAAAATCAGAAGTATTTACAGTCGATCCTGCAGGTATGAAGAATAATCAGTGTGAAACATTGAACCTGAGTTTGTTCAGTCTTTAAATGTCGGGTTTGTCTTTGCTAATGGACTCAGATGGAACTGGTCAGTGTGTTTTGTGTTGTATGAGAGGAAACATCTCACAGTACTGTAATTATTTGGCTGGTATAATACCTGGGTGAAGTATTTGTGGAGCTCACTGCCTGTGAAACATTTCTTTGTGTTAGCGTGGGTGGAGCACAAACACACTCCGTCATCTGTTTTCATGTTAAAGATGAGAGATGTCCCTAGTCTCACCGTGTCCCATCATGTCTCCTCCACCCACGGACCAACTCCAGACGTGAGCCAAGGCTCGTTTGGCTGCTTCGCCACAGATCCTGGGCACAGATCCGCGTCCTGACAGCAGCGGCCGGAGAGCAATCAGAGCCGTCACAGCCTGTTCTCCAGACCCACAATTAGATTTGTAGCTCCAGACTTGAGCAATACGCCAGGCCAGACTACACCCTGCTATGAGTTCATTAAGAAGCTGCCCACACTGCAACCATTCATCTCAGTCTGAAGGGTACGCAGGAAACCAGAGGCTGTATTCTGAGGCACACAAAGACCCAAAGATGGAAGGTTCACTTACTATCACTGACTTTTCTTCCTGCATGATCTCTTCTGAGCTGAGACCTTTTGATCTGACTGTTTTCATCTCGGGAGTTTGGGTTGGATTAAGAAAACATTCACACACAGGTAAGATGTGTGAGCAAGATAAAGCAGGAAGTGTGTACAGTAGAGTCAGAAGAAACTAAAAGTAGGTCACCTGGCAGGAAGCTGTTTATCTCACAACCAACTGTGAGTAAAACGCTGCAGGTGGAGACAGAGGTCAGGACTCCCTCCTGAAATCCTGCTCTTCCTCAATGTTTTCCTACACGTTTCTGCAAAACTCTGCAGAGTTTCCCAAATGGTCCACAGTGGGGTCGCTGCTTCTCTCTGAGCCCCAATTCCCAGAATTCCCACCCGCACGGCCCCCCCCTGCAGAGCACAAAAGGATGGATGGATGCTCTCCATAAATAACCAACAGAGTGAAGCCAAAACCACCATGTTTTTTCTCCCGGCTTTGTTTCAGAGCCCAGACAGAATCAGGCTGAAACCAGCACACAGGAGCTCAAAGCTCTGCCACACCAGTATAAACAAAAATAAAAACATGGAATTTAAAAACGGAGGAAGCAGGAGACACTGGAGATTAGAAGCACAGGGTTATGTCGCATCATGTTTATCTGTGTTGGTTTTTATGAAAAAAGATCAAGTCTTTAAATACTTGAATGAGCAAATAAATTAAAATGATTTTAAGTTTATAAACAAGATTCACGTGATATTAACTGTTTCGGGTCAGTTCTAAATAAAAATGATGCTTTTTATCTCCTAATCAGCAAAATCTACTGGAAGTGATGAAACTCATTTCTTGTGACTCGGTTTATTGTCACACAGATGGGATTTCTAATAAGTACAAGTACACGCCATTTCACATGTTCCTTCAGATTGTTAATATTTTCACTTTTTCATGGATCAGGAGTTTCAGGTTCAACCATTTCTGTGAAATGTTACAACCTGATTCCAGGAAACGTTCGAGCCTCTCTGATGTTCAGAAAGATTTGACTGACAGCTGAAGAAGAGATGCTGCATCTCAGTGGGACCTTTCTAAATAACGTAAATACAGCTGGATCCACACACACATACAATCAAACTCATATATCATTCCGGAATAGCGCTATAACTGGTGGCAGCTTGTTGGAGTAGCTCTGTGACTTAGCTAGCATTTGCTAGCATTTTTTAATTCTTTTTGAGTATTTCTTGATGGTTTTTTCTTCTGGAAATATTTTCTAAATACTTTTCTTCTGATTTGGGTGCTGTGCTGATCGAGTTTTTTGCTGGATTTGTCACTTTTTTGCCACTTGTTATGATGCGTAACCATGGCAACAAGAGACTTGTTTACAAGTAAGAGCAGCTAACTGACATTTCTAAGGCTGAAATAATCCTCAAATTGAAACTCTGGATCCCTTATGAGCTCAAAAGAAGAAGACGTGGATGCAGAACAGGAGCAGAGTGAAGAGAGAGAAAGAGGAAGTTTAAACCTTCACTTCCATCAGTCATATTGACAAATGTGAGATCTCTTTGCTAACAAAATGGATGAACTTGAAACTCTGTTGAAATGCAGCATCACGTGTTTCACTGAGACATGGCTAAAGGGACATATCCTGGACTCCAGTGTGTCTCTGTCTGGCTTTCAAACAATACGGACAGACAGAGATTTGAAGAGGAGCGAAAAAAGAAGAGGAGTTTGTCAGCTGATCACATCTGCAGTTACCTGTTGGGGGCGGAACATCAGAGTATGTGACATGAGGAGGCTGAACAGATTGATAAGGAGGGCTGGTTCTGTCCTGGAGACTGAACTGGAGTCTCTTGAGTTGATTGTCCAAAGGAGGATGAAGAACATGATGGAAAACCCTCATCGTCCTCTTCAGAACACAGTAACTCAACAACAGAGTGTCTTCAGTCAGAAGATTCTTCATAATCCGCTGCAGCACAGACGCTACAGGAGATCCTTCCTGTCCACAGCTAGAACCCTCTACAGGAGATCCTTCCTGTCCACACCTAGAACCCTCTAGAGGAGATCCTTCCTGTCCACACCTAGAACCCTCTAGAGGAGATCCTTCCTGTCCACAGCTAGAACCCTCTACAGGAGATCCTTCCTGTCCACAGCTAGAACCCTCTACAGGAGATCCTTCCTGTCCACACCTAGAACCCTCTAGAGGAGATCCTTCCTGTCCACACCTAGAACCCTCTACAGGAGATCCTTCCTGTCCACAGCTAGAACCCTCTACAGGAGATCCTTCCTGTCCACAGCTAGAACCCTCTACAGGAGATCCTTCCTGTCTACAGCTAGAACCCTCTACAGGAGATCCTTCCTGTCCACAGCTAGAACCCTCTACAGGAGATCCTTCCTGTCCACACCTAGAACCCTCTAGAGGAGATCCTTCCTGTCCACACCTAGAACCCTCTAGAGGAGATCCTTCCTGTCCACAGCTAGAACCCTCTACAGGAGATCTTTCCTGTCTACACCTAGAACCCTCTACAGGAGATCCCTCCTGTCCACAGCTAGAACCCTCTACAGGAGATCCTTCCTGCCCACAGCTAGAACCCTCTACAGGAGATCCTTCCTGTCCACACCTAGAACCCTCTAGAGGAGATCCTTCCTGTCCACACCTAGAACCCTCTACAGGAGATCTTTCCTGTCTACAGCTAGAACCCTCTACAGGAGATCCCTCCTGTCCACAGCTAGAACCCTCTACAGGAGATCCTTCCTGTCCACAGCTAGAACCCTCTACAGGAGATCCTTCCTGTCTACAGCTAGAACCCTCTACAGGAGATCCTTCCTGTCTACAGCTAGAACCCTCTACAGGAGATCCTTCCTGTCTACAGCTAGAACCCTCTACAGGAGATCCTTCCTGTCCACATCTAGAACCCTCTACAGGAGATCCTTCCTGTCCACAGCTAGAACCCTCTACAGGAGACACTTCCTGTCCACACCTAGAACCCTCTAGAGGGGATCCTTCCTGTCCACAGCTAGAACCCTCTACAGGAGATCCTTCCTGTCTACAGCTAGAACCCTCTACAGGAGATCCTTCCTGTCCACAGCTAGAACCCTCTACAGGAGATCCTTCCTGTCACACCTAGAACCCTCTAGAGGAGATCCTTCCTGTCCACAGCTAGAACCCTCTACAGGAGATCTTTCCTGTCTACAGCTAGAACCCTCTACAGGAGATCCCTCCTGTCCACAGCTAGAACCCTCTACAGGAGATCCTTCCTGTCCACACCTAGAACCCTCTAGAGGAGATCCTTCCTGTCCACACCTAGAACCCTCTACAGGAGATCCTTCCTGTCCACACCTAGAACCCTCTAGAGGAGATCCTTCCTGTCCACAGCTAGAACCCTCTACAGGAGATCTTTCCTGTCTACAGCTAGAACCCTCTACAGGAGATCCCTCCTGTCCACACCTAGAACCCTCTACAGGAGATCCTTCCTGTCCACACCTAGAACCCTCTAGAGGAGATCCTTCCTGTCCACAGCTAGAACCCTCTACAGGAGATCCTTCCTGTCTACAGCTAGAACCCTCTACAGGAGATCCTTCCTGTCCACAGCTAGAACCCTCTACAGGAGATCCTTCCTGTCTACAGCTAGAACTCTCTATGGCTCCCTGAAGAATAACTGAGCTACAACAACACTTGAATTTCCCTTCGGGGATTAATAAAGTATTTTTGATTTTGATTTTTTGATTTTTTTGATTGATATTTCTACACTCTAAAGAAACTGTGGACTTTGTTCTATATTAACAAACTTCTTCTTCCTCTGATAATTCCACTGATCAGGTTGTTCAGACCTTCAGTGATGTTTCTAAAGCATCTGCTGTCCAACTCCAGAGAAGATTATCACACCAGCTTCACACTTTACCCTCCAATCACATGTTAAATGATTCAATATTTCTCAGACTGATTTTATCCTCCCAGTACCTGATGAAAGCTGCTGCTGTTCTATCAAACCCCAAACACACAGTGTCAGACACAGGAGGAGGAGGAGGAGGAGCCCATCGCCTCTCCAGCTCAAACCCCATCACGTCTCCACTCAGAGGATGGATCACAACTCAAATGTGAGACTCAACACATTATCATCACCTGCCATCTGATCCTGCACATAAACGCCATCATCCACTCAGACATCATGCGTGTTCGTCCGATTCCAACAGGATGTTGTTTCTGTGTTTGCTCAGGCTGCGAGGCACCAGCTGCTCATCTCATCATCCCTTTGTTTTAATCATTTATTTGTTTCAGTAAACACATGTAACAAGGAGGTGATAAATTAAAGGACACACACACACACACACACACACACACACATTAAAAACCTGCAGAGAGGCTTTGCTGAGTCGTGGCATTAACCCTTTGTCTGTTCACCGTCTGCATGTTACAGTTTGAAACAGCATTTTGTTTTTACCTCATCTGAGCAAAGAAGTTCAAAGAAATACAGCAATTAAACGTGTTCAGTGTTTTAGTAAGTTTTTATCTGTTCTCTAAAAGTCAAATTCGTTTTTTCTGTTTATTTTAAACCTTTTGTTTCAGTTCTTAGACGTTTTGAATTCCTGTATCTGAAACGTTTGTTTCTGTTTCAGTTGATTTATTGTGCTCACGTTTTCTGCAGTGAACATCCTGATCAAGAGTTTGTGCGTCTCAACATCCTGATTTCAGAGAAACAATCTTCATACAAAGAGCAAAAACAGTTCAGATGAGCTGTGGATCAGTTTGAGAGGTTCTGCAAGCTTTTTGTTTAGAATCGGGTCAGTATCATCCGTCTGAGTCTAAATTCAAAGAGCCACGCCGGGATTTTTTCCCTCTGCTGTTTCCATGCATAAAGCTGTGCTGTTTGCAGGGATCAGTGTGTCGCCTGAATTTTAAAAGTGCTGCTGACACTGAGGCATTATCCTGCAGCAGCCGGTGACAGGATGATGAACAGTTGGCTCTGCAGCCAAATACAAGAGCAATCCAGAGGCAAATGACTCACAAGGGAAGGTGTGCTGGGCAACGAGTGCTGAATGAACAAGAGAGGCTGAAAACACCAAGTGAACATTGAACTGTGAGCTTTTAAAAATGGCCTTGGCATTCAGTTAATTCACACAGAGCATGTGAAGCACAATCTCGACTTTTATGGCCTTGTTTTTATCGCCTGCAGATCACTTATATCACTGCCAAGTTGAGGGCCAAATAAAGCAGAGCCTTTAGCTGCACAAGGAGGCTTTCAGGTTACTGAAATACGACTGTGACGATCAGACGTAGATGTTCAAGTTCATGGGGTCAGTCAGTCTGGTGCCACAGCTCGGGATCTGATCTGGAATCAGCTGATTCTGAGCGAGTCTAATGATGGGGATCAGAGTGTCGTTATGTCAGACAGGTAATGATCAAATTTGTGGTTATACTTCTACAAAATGAAAACAGTCTACCACCAGCCTGAAGTCTGATCTAAACTCTGTCATTCAAAACAAAGATTGATGAACTGTCGGGTTTTCCCATGAAGGGTTGTAAACGTTTTCTGAAGTGGTGCTGAAAAGTCTTTACCTGTATGATGAGCAGTGAGCCATTACAGACACTGAGGACTGAGTCAGGACCAAAAAACTCTCTCCAGCTTATTAACCATCACGTCTTTGAAAACAAGCTCAAATCCAGTAAATATCACCCGCCCAAAACTCGTTTCAACATTTCATTAGACGTCTTTAACATCTGAAAACATGCGTTTGAGAAAAAGAAATGAATGATGGTTTATCAGAGTTAAATATAACCATGTGACTCTGATTATGGTCAAGACAGAATCCTGCTCACACACATGAAGTCACCTAACGATAAAAACAACTTCTCTATGACGTCGTTCTCAGTATCTATTTTCAGGCCTCTTGAAGCTCATCTGACACATTTTACATAAACAATGTAAGTACTCAGAGTTCAGAACAAACCTTTACCAGCAGCTCTGCTCTGGATCCTTTGGTCCAACAAGATCCTGGTGCTGGAGAACCTGGTGTTGGGGGAACCTGGTGCTGGAGAGTCCATACAGACCACAATGGGTCCTGCAGGTCAGGGATGTCTCGAGTCCTTCTGAAGCAGAAGTTTACGCTTAAGTTTGTGGCACAACATCCGCATGAAAATAAATACGCTTATTAATAAATGATTCACGTGTCTTTCCCCACTCAGACCTCAGCAGATATATTTTACAACAATTAGCGTGATGCTAACTTTTAGCTAACATTCGTAAAGCCCGGTTCGGTTCGGTTCAACTCAGCTCATATTTACAGTGACCATATAGAAAAACATCTTGGGGATAAAAAACTTAACTATAGACTGAGATTCCAACTCAATATTTGTCGCTTTTCTCCCGCTGGAAAGTGTTAACGTTACCGCTCAGATTGCTGCTTGACACTGATTGGATAATTGTAACGTATTGACACGTGATTGATCAATAAAAGCACGTGAAGCTGAACGCTTCAGCCCCGCCAGTCACAGGTTCACGCATGCGCAAAGGGAAACTAACAGGTGGGCGGGGCCTGAGAATGTTTTCCTGTAGTTTAAAAATGGACAACAAACAGCCGATGCTCAAACTCATGCATACTTTTATAATGTAGACTATTTACTACATTACATTAAATATATTAAATTACTACAGTATATAGTGTGTACTGTATAGTATATAGTGTGTAATATACATTATATACTGTATAAACTGTAGGAAATAACTGAGGGGCAGTTAGTTGAGCTGTAACTGCTTGAACATGAGAAGAAAAGGGAAGTCAGATTATTTTCTCAGAACTTCACTGCTGTGGGCCTCAGCGAGCTTCAGCTCCTGATCTGTGTGACTCACAGTGAGGGCACCATCAAACCCAAACACTGAGGTCTAAAAACATTTCACTCAAGTAGATGGTTTAGTAGTGGTGGGAATTACTTTCCAGTAAATTTATATAGGAAAAATGTCCTCAGAGTCTGACATTTCCTCACTGGTATTTTATGAATACAAGGGGGCACAGAGGGGGTGGTGGGGGGTGTCCATGAATCTGCCTGCTGAGTTCAAGGTCCACAGTTTCACATGGAACAGCGAGGGGCCACCTCAGCTCTGTGATCACCACTTATGGATGATGAACAGCTGCTCTGCCCTTTGTTAAACCTGGGTCAGCACACACACCTGGCGGAGATGAAAGGCAGCCAGCTCGTTTTTCACTCGTCCTGCTGCAGTTTATTCCTGTGCTGAAATAAATGCTGAAAGGCCCACAGACACCAGTCTGCTGTGATCACGTAACACAGTAGGTGTGAGGCTGTAAATACTGCTGTTGTCATGGCGAATGATGGCAGCCCAGATGCCAGCAGAAATCCTCTCCTGGTCGCCAACTGCTCGATGTCTCTGCTGGGATCCAGAAGCAGGATTTTGGGCTGTAACTCAAGCTGTTCAGGATTCAACACTCATTTCTACCAGTAAACTGATAAAACTCATGAGGCTGGAGGAGAAACCAGCTGAGACGGAAGACTAATGGACGGCCACATGTTCCAAGGAAAAGGATAAACTATGTTTTAGGCTAATTTCAGACCCATTTCTTCCAGGCAATGATATAAACAGATGGCAACATGAGTCGTGTTTGCTGAAGAAAACAGGTGCTCACATGCACATAATCACATGGCATCACGGAGCAGAACCCCCCCAGTGCCCACTTGTGGCCCAGAGAATGAGCTCCAGCTGGGCACAGTGTACATCACACAAACAATTGTTTGGAGCGCCCTACAACAGGCCTTCATCTGAGGATGTGACTGTTCACTGGGGACTAAGAGGGCTGATTGGTTCCCTGTGATTGTGACAAACGAGCAGATTTAAATTAGAGCTTTGGGAAAGAGATGAGAGGCAGGATAATTACAGGTTTCTGCGCCTTCAGAGCGACCCTCAGAATCCGATACACGAGGCCGTGGTCGGTTTCCTGCAGCGGCTGCATGAAGCTGGAGGTGTGAGCAGAAAGAGGAAGACTTTCTGCTACTTCACCAAAAATCAGACGAGTGTGTCTTCTCACGTCTCTGTGACACTGAACAAGTGGAGAAAAGCAACATCTCAGCTGTTTAACATTAGTCTGCCAAATCAGCTGTTAAACTGTGTCAGTTTTTATAGAATGAATAAACATGTTGAAACAAACCAGAGAAACTTGCGCTAAACACTACAGTCAAGGAGCTGAAAGGTAAATATTATTGTTAATATTTAATTATTATCACTAGATGTAACCTTATCTGATTAATACAAAATTAAATAATAAGATCTGATAATAAAATAAGATCTCTGAACATTAACCAGTTCAAAATCCAGTAAAGAAAGTCTTTTTAAAGCATTTTCATGCAGAAGCGTTTCTTTATTTCCTCATCACTGCTTTCATTATTTGTTTGAATATGCTGTTGTTCCAGGTTATAAATATGTTTTAAGAAATAAATCATAAGCTTATTGTTTATATCTGAGTTTGTGTTGGTTATTTGTGGGCTGGTTACTGTGAACAAACAGCTGAATAAACAGGTTGAACTTTACTCTTCCTCCTGAAGACGAACATGAAGTGTCACGATGCTGGTAAACATGGTGTAATCAGGTGTCAGGCTCCTTTCAACTGACACATTTCAAACAGAAAAAAAGATGCTGTATAATTGCACTTTCTTCACACTTAGAAATGGGCGTCTTGTTGTTTCCTCTTGAACTTCCTGATCTGTAATCAGAAAGCATGAAGAAGTTATCTGTCACGGTTCTGTGTGTTTGGTTTGGTAGATGTTATCCTGAAGATGTCGACACTAAAAAAAAAACAACTAAAAACAGAAGTTTAATGTTTCAACATGTTATTTATATAACTAACTTTTGAGAACTCTTCTTGCATGTTTTATTTTAGTATTTTGAAGCTTGAAGCCTGTTTCCCTCTGAAAACCAACATGCTCCAATGTTTATTATCTGTCATGATTCCCACCAGGGGGTGTTAGTTCGAACCCCAAGAGCGACCCAACTCCAAACACATACAGGGAAACGTAAATCAGGGGAAGTGAATTTATTATAAAAGGTGCACGAGACAACAGAACAAAACAGTGTAATGTGCTCGATGAAACCAGGACTGGAACTGAGGCGGGGAAGAGACTCGATCCTGGGGGAAGAGACTCGTTAGAACACAAGCAACACGACCCGCTGCAGTGCGCGGGGAAAGTGCAACCACACTTACTGTGAGGTGAAGCTGTAGTTGCGGAAGGTGGGATCCGAAGACACTGCAGCGGGGGTGGAGCCCCAGGAGTCGAGGAAAAACGAGGAAGCCCGGGACGGGGTGCTGTCTCCACAGCTGAGACTGTGGCAGGGGTGACAGCCGCGTGCTGACCGGGGAGGTGTGGATCCGGAGGAGACCAGAGACAGACAGCGCACCGGGGAGAGAGAACGCCGCAAAGCGCGCGACGTTAGAAAGCCCCGGTGAGGAAGAGACGGGCGGAGAGCAGGTCCGGGGAAAGCCAAACCAGCGTGAGAGCCTGTGGAAGCGGCTGCTCTCCAGGACAGGAGGTACGGATCCTAGGAAAGGCGTCGGATCCGGATAAAGCTCCTGGACGTGAAACTGAGAGAAGCGGGAGAGAGGGCAGGTTAGTAGAAACTAACATGAAACTGTCATTAAAATGTCTCTGGCCGATCTGTACCACAGTATGAGTGGAACGAACTGGCGTCTGTCTCTTCTTGCTCCTCTGCTTAAATACCCAGCTCACCTGAGCTGGGTAATGATCCACACCTGCAGCCACTGATGAGAGCTGTCACACCCTGCAGAGATGATTAGTGGAGACAGCACACACCACACAGCAGCTGCAGCAATCCCACCAGTGAAAACACTACAGAACAAAACCCTCACAGACCAGAAAGGAAAACCCAAACCCCAGAACCGTGACATTATCATATGTAACATGTGTGCAGATTACAGTCACAGTCGCATTTTAACACCTCGTTCAGACAAAACCAAAGAGAAGATGTTCAGTATAAAAGTCCAAATCAGTAAAATCAGGCTGATGTGCATGTAAAGCAACAACTTCATATTGTTTCATATTATTTACATCAATGTGTTACACATTTAAATGATGTAAAAAAAAAAAAAAAAAACTTTTTATTTAATGTTTCATTTTCCACATCATTAGTTAGATGTGTTTCAACAACGTGTCATGCTGTTCACTATGTTCAATCATTTAGACTTTACTACATTTTATGCAAATTCCATTCAAGGACATTTGGGTTTTGAAATAGTTGTAAATTAGTTTCAGAAGAGTTTCATGTTTGGATTGAATAATTATTCATATGTATAATTAATTAAATGTAATTTTAAAGGAAGATATTTGAAAACAGAAAAGATTCTCTCAGAAAGACTTGTAGATGTAATGAAGCCTACTGATGGCGGTGACGTCAGAGTCTCGAATGGGCGGGGTTTACTGTAGTTTTTGACCAATGAGGGGCGGGTTTGCGGCTGAGCTTCGCAGCTTCTCGGTGCGGAGCGGCAGTCGGTTCGTAGCGGATCAGAAAGCGGTGGAGCGGCAACCGGACGGATGTGTGTGTGTTCCTGCGTCTCTGAAGCACTGAATGGATCGTTAACCCGCGTCCTTCCGGTCTACTGTTCCTCAGATGTGTCGCTGCTTTTCGGTTTAAAGCGGATTTTGTTTCTTGTGTCTGGATTTGGCAGCAGAAACATCAGGATGAAATACAAAGTAAGAAACAGTTTGATCCGTTTCTCTGTGTGTTTGTGTGAAACGCTGGAGGGTTTCAGCCGATGTGTTTCCGTATCAGGTGTAGATGTTTAAAACTTTCTCACTTCAGACTGAAAGCGGTTTTTTACCAAAGGGACGGAACTTCGCGGAGGAAACGCTGTCAGGTTTATTCTGCAGTCCGCACACAGGGGCGTAAAGAGGAAAAACACGGCCAGCCCCCCGAAAATAAAGAGTCATGTACAGAGCGGGAGCGGGTTCGTGTCTCTGAGCAGTAAGAGGTGTAATTTAGTGGTTGACAGATGAAAGTTACAGGCTGGAAACTTGTGATGTCATCCAGAGTAAATATAAAGTACTGGGTACAGAGAAATAAATATTACTTCCTGCTTCATCAAACAAAACACACAGACTCACAGCCAGACATCATCATCATCTTCTTCATCATATCCAAAACAGCATGAAGCAGTAAACAGTGTCATAAAGGCTAATAATACAGATAGAACCAGGAGGTAACAGGTGACAGGTGAGACTTACAAGAACTTTGAGCTGCTTTTATTCTAACAATCAGCTGACAGAGAGCAGCAGCTTCATGATGTTACACGGTCACATGACGATAACAACTGGGTTTTAAAATATTTAACTTCTAGACGCAGATACAACTGATCTACCATGTTAGTGATCATGTGATCAGTGGTTAGACGTGTCTCCATCATCACACCTGAAGAAGCTGGAGTCACATCAGGTTGTTCCAACAAGGTTGTGATACTTTCACTGATGAGGAGCTAAATTTGGTTTTAGTCCAGAAGATTTAAGACGTTTTGTTTAAATGATTGTGCGTGAAGGAGAAGATCAGCTGATTAATGTTTACGTTTGAATGTTTTATGTTTCTTTGTTTAAACTCTTAAATTTGTTTGTTGTGTCTCTGGATGTTGATGTTCCTCGTGTTAGAACAAATGCTCCTTTGATTCCACAAACATCTGTGACAATTCTGTTTTTCTAACTAATTACTAGTTTCAGTAATAAATCACTCTGATTGGCTGGTTTTCAGAGTTTGTTGCAGCCAATCAGAAGCCTTGTTTTGTTGTTTGCATTGTGTGGGTCTCCTGGTATCACAGTGCTGACTCACGGTCCTGTACAGTAATTACAGATGAGGAGGAGGATGCTGATGACACTGAGGTCAGTGAGTTGGAGCAGGTCTCCATGGCGACAGTGACCATCGTAAACAGGCGGATTGATTAGTGGAAGCTGATAAACGTGAACCTTAGCAGTGATCCGTGCGTGCACGCTGACACGTATGTGTGTGAACATCAGGAGGTTGTGTTTCCACTCTGCTTATAATAAACACGCCTGCGTCATGAAACAGAGCCGGAGGTTTGAAACGAGGCGCTCAGAGCACACGGCTCACGTCACAGCAGGATCACGGAGTTCCTGCGGAACTGATCTGTTAGAGACACCTCAGTGATTCTCATGAAACCCGAGCAGCAGCTAACAGGACGGTTTCCAACAGGTGTTCAGGTGTGACGGGAATCCTCCAGATGTGGGACGTCTCATCCAGCTCCAACACTCACCAACATCAACAAACAGATTTAATGAAGACGGTCAAACCTCAGAGAGGGGAGAGTATTTTTAGGAACATGACGTTTCAGGCGGGTTTTACTGGAACGGGATGAGGTTAAAGTGTTGGGACACGATTCTTCATGAGTAAACGCCCCCTGACATTCCCTCCGCTGTGTAACTCATTCCTTTGGAGCTGATGTAAGTGTTGCAGAAATAACTCCACGGTCCCAGCAAGCAGCGATTAGGTGGAGCAGACTGTGGCCAGAATGGGCGGTTTCCTCAGAGTTTCATGGTTCGAACTACAGGCAGCGAGCCAGCAGAGCTGGAGGAGAGCGGACATTGTTCTGAGAGCGAAGAGGAGGAGGAGGAGGAGGAGGAGGAAGAGGGCCTGTGGTGCTGAAAGGCCTTCAGAGAATGAAAGAGAGAGGAAGTTGTGTGGTGGGGGTGGGAGGTCGAGGAGCTCTGGTTCCAGGCGATGGTTCGTTAAGAAGATACAGTGATTGTTTGGAGGTGCCCCTCACTTTGTTAACGAGGTTTTTCTTTTCTCAGACTGTCTGTTGGAGAGTTTTATGTGTCGGAACAACAACACGTTTGTTTTCTGCTGAAAGAATTTTACTCAGAGGAAACCAGACACCTTCACAATAAAACCGACATGTTTACATCTTATTAACATGAATGATGTTAGAACGTGTTAAAAGTTTAATAAAGATGAAACTGGTCTTACTGTAATAATCTGATCAGGATGCAGAAACATCTTTATTCTGGTGTTGATCTTGTTTGTTCTCGTTCCGTTAGCCCAAAACTTCTTAATAAATAAATAAATAAATATATTTGCTGAAGTTTTTCTGTTTCTGACCTTGTCTTGAACTCTGCTGTGAGCCGCAGTGACCTCGATCCATCAGAATAAAGAGCCACATTTGGGAACATTGTGGGTCCATTTTAACCACTGAGTCATGAACAGTCCAGCATCTGAGTTCAGTGGTTTTATGTTCCACCTTCAGAACGTTCTCTCCTTGTCTCGTTCCGTCTACGGGGAAGAGGTTCTGCTGGTTCTGCATTGCTCTCGTTCAGAGACAGTTAACTCGTGTGGTTAATTTGAGTTCTCCCTGAAGAGGCGGATCCATTTCTGCAGTGCAAATGTTTGGAAACCTACAGAACCGTGCAAAAGTCTTAATCCAGTCCTCGTTCCTTTCTTGCAGTGAGTTAAAGTGGGTCCAAGCTGGAAACAGAAGCTGTGGGAAGGTCATCAGGTCCTGGTTCAGGTCTTTGATGGGTTTCTTTATCATCCTGTACAAAAACTAGACAAAGAAACATAATGTGGAAGCTGAAATGAAACTAGCACCCCCTAGTGGCTGGTTGCAATCTGTCCCGCCCCCTTTACGAGGTCACGAGGGTTCTGTTGGGACCAAATCCGACCCGGTTCTTTGTTTTTGAATGATAAAGTATAATCTGCTGATACACATGAAAATGTGTGTTTTAGGATTAAAACAAGACTGAAATGTACTAATAATGTTTTAAATCATCTACGTTTTCAGTTCTCTGCTTGGAAAGTTGAAGATATTTGAAGTGTTTTTCCAGATTAAATAACAAATAATCCAAACTCTCAGTGAATGCTGGAGGGTGAGGATTTGGCCGTGGTGACAGGGACCCTCCTTTTATCTGCGATGTCCTCCGTGTCTCAGAGGGACGACTTGGCAGCTTCGTGTTTGTGCGTCTGACGTCTCGTCGTAGCGTGAAATCAGTCGGACGCTGAAGTGAATCTGCAGCTCATTTCTGATTCCTGTATGCAAAACCGGCTCAGTGTGTCCCTGCAGAGATACCCAGAACCCCCCCCCCCCCACACACACACACACACACACACACAGCAGAGGGATTAGTGATGTCTCTCATGCTCTCTGTCAGCACCAAGCTTGGAAATAATCTGCGTCTTGAGTTTGGTGGATTTAAATGTTTGCAGTCTGGAGCAGAATCCACGATGCTGCTCTGATGAGCGTTTCATCTCAGGATGGAAGCTGCAGGGCGGTTTCTCTTCCTGAAATGATTCAGGATCAGTTTGGTGCCTCGGCAGCTTCAGTTTGGATTCAGGCTTGAAGCTAAATTACAGCTTTCTGGAACAAAGAGGAGTGAACTGAGATGAGGCTGTTTGCAGAAGTTCTGTGGGTGAAGGAGTGAAACAGAAACCAGGTTGTAGTGAGACTGACTTTTAAACCAGAAAGAAACGTGATGAACAGACATTTTATCAAAGATTTACTCAACTCTGATCACTTCCTGTTACGGACGGCGTTTCAACGTCCTGTTTCATCATCGTTTTGACTGCTGTGGTGTTCAAAGTTCCGACCAAGCAGGAACAGAACATCTGGACTGTAGTAGTAAACAGAGTGTCTGCTGTTTGAGAGACGCTCCATCCATGTCAGAAGCAACGACCTCGTCGTTAAACCTGCTGGTCAGGCTCCGCCTTCTCATCAAACCTTGATGCAGGTTGTCTTCGGTTGGATTCCAGAGCTTTGTGTCCGACCTGATGACACGGTTGATGCTGCCGTCTCATTTTAAAGATGAAAACATCTCAAGTCATATTCAAACGTTCATTTCCTCCGTTCTGCCTTTATCTGATGTTTTGAGTGAACTGATGAAGGAAGAGGAGAATAACTGATTCAGTCTTAACCAAGTTGTTCTGTGGGAGTAACACAACCTTCAGCAGAAGGAGGAGGAGGAGCACATCATGATGAGTTGTCAGGGAAACTCCCTGATTGTGACACGCTTCTCTTCATGAAACGGGTGTGTTGCTGCCAGCAGGTCGGTGTGATGCAGCTTCACTTCCTGCTGCTGCGCGGCTCCTCCAGCCCACGAATCACAGACCAGCTGAAAAGATCCTGAAAGCTGAATGAAGTATTTATGTTTCATGTGACACAATCAGCTTCTTTTTACATGAAAACACTGATTTCACATCAAGAACTTTCAGACTTTGATCTCTTGTGGCTTTTAGGCCTAAATCAGGAGTGTTTTAATTCACCAAACCAAGAACTGATTCCAGGTCAGAACTGAACCGAATCTGGTGTGTAATAATCGACTTTTTATGTGAAGCAGAAATAAATAGAGATTAAAGCACGTTGGACTTTGTATATAATGAAAAGTCCGTCATTAGAAGGATTTAAAAACAGAACCAAGCTGTGCGTCGTGTTGTGAGCTCAGAGATAAAATAATTGATCGTTTCCTGTCAGATCTCGGCGCTGGAACCAGGTATTGATTTACTGCAGCTTGTTTAATCACTGAGAAGCAGCAGGTCGTGTGTTGTGTCACGTTTTTCCTTTCTGCTGATGTTTCACTGAGACTAATGTGTAATTATTCTAACACATGGCAGAGCTCTAAGACAGCCAACCCTCCTAAAACCCGTCCCAATAAAGAAACAACCCTGTACTTGCTGCTCTGAACCATTTCCCATGAGCCAGTCCTACCAG
Source organism: Pachypanchax playfairii (assembly GCA_006937955.1). NCBI lineage: Eukaryota > Metazoa > Chordata > Actinopteri > Cyprinodontiformes > Aplocheilidae > Pachypanchax > Pachypanchax playfairii. The sequence goes on from SSNP01000071.1 coordinate 1,328,364, forward strand.
AACCTTCACACGGCCCATTTCTCTGAACTGGCTCTCACCCGCAGCACGCCGCACTCGGAGGAGCGGCTCGGAAAAGTCATCAGGTCCTCATTACCGTCATTACTATAATTATGTTCTATATTTAAGCAGATGAAACGAGGCCAAATGAGTGTGTGTGAACCCCCCCGGGACATGTGCTGAGTGGTACGGCCCTAATGGTTCTGCTGATGTTCTCACAGTCACAGCAGACCGCCGGTTCGGGTTGTTTGTTTGGGCTGAAAACAGGAGTGTTGCTGTGGGGATCCTGGTTTCTTCCATGTGGTTCTGTTTTGGTCTCTGCAGACGAGGAATTTGAGTTCGTTTAGCCGCTGTGATCTTCATCAGAGCGGCCCAGAGAGGAAGAACCAGAACCACCCAGCCAGCTCTTACTGAAAGGGAAGGTGGGAGAGGTCCATTCAGCCCGGCACCAAGCGAGACCACAGTGGTTCTGTTTGTATTGAGTCAGACAGGATCCAGGTCCAGGTCCTGGTTCCTGAAACAAAGCAGGTCTAACAGGACACGTTAACTTTGTCTCCTGATGTTTCAGAACCAGCTCCTTCTGGTTCTCTGAGCCAGAACACGATCCACAGCTTGCAGATAAATCTGAGTTTATTTGATGAATCTGTGAATTTCTTACTAATCAGTTTGTCCACCTTCATAGTCTCCGCGCGACACCCCCTCACCTCTCTGTTATCATTCTACAGAAGCCCAGAAGGGACAAATCCAACACCGTCTCTAAAACAGGACGTTTGTTGGTTTTGTCTAGATGTGGGTTGTTTTGCTGTTTATATGTTTAGTCTAAATAAACAACTAACAAATAACTGGATCAGGAGCATTAATCGGTTTTTACCAGGAACAGAACTGTTCCCAGGACTGGTCCCTGGTGAACACCTCAGGTGATTCTACCTGCAGTCGTCTCTTCATCCCTTCAGACAGATAAGCTGGAGCAGATTGTTTGTACAGCTAACAACCAGCTCCATCCTGTTAAAGGTTATATTTACTGCTTGCGTCACTCACCAGGTGTAAGGTCTGTGGCTCACCATCATCACAGATAAAAATGAAAATAATTGGTGTGTTTACAGCGCCGGATGTTTACCTTCCCCCAGTAAAAACCAGACCGCTGTGAGAATGTGTGAAAATGTGTCAGTCTGGTTCCTTTGGGATCTCCGTGGTCCCCTGACTCACCACAGCAGATGAATTTATACGTGTTCATGAGAGTTTTCTACAAACTCACAGTGATCTCCAGCAAAACTGGAACAAACCTGGAGTCTAGACCTCCTTCCAGAACTGATCTGGTTCTGTTTAGACCTCCTGATCCGGTTCTGTTTAGACCTCCTGATCCGGTTCTGTTTAGACCTCCTGATCCAGTTCTGTTTAGACCTCCTGATCCGGTCCTTGTCTCTTCTCTTTATATTTGCCTCCAGTTCTGATAAAGAGGTTCTGGATCAGCAGTACTCAGACTGGTTTTATTTGGATTTTTGCTGATTCTTCTCTCAGTTTAAGTCGTGTTGGCTGAAACGTGACCTGCTGTATCTCAGCATGAGATACTGAGGAACTGGACACGGGAAGAAGACCAGCTGTCTCCAGCAGCGTGGTGTGGTTCTGTTTGGGTCTGTCTCCAGCAGATGGACGCAGCTGGGTGTGGTTCTGGACGCAGCGTGGTGTGGTTCTGGACGCAGCGGGGTGTGGTTCTGGACGCAACGTGGTGTGGTTCTGGACGCAGCGGGGTGTGGTTCTGGACGCAACGTGGTGTGGTTCTGTTTGGTATTGTCTCCAGCAGACGGACGCAGCTGGGTGTGGTTCTGGACGCAGCGTGGTGGGGTTCTGGACGCAGCGGGGTGTGGTTCTGGACGCAACGTGGTGTGGTTCTAGACGCAGCGTGGTGTGGTTCTGGACGCAGCGTGGTGTGGGTCTGGACGCAGCGTGGTGTGGTTCTGGACGCAGCGTGGTGTGGTTCTGGACGCAGCGCGGTGTGGTTCTGGACGCAGCGTGGTGTGGTTCTGGACGCAGCGTGGTGTGGTTCTGGACGCAACGTGGTGTGGTTCTGGACGCAGCGGGGTGTGGTTCTGGACGCAACGTGGTGTGGTTCTGGACGCAGCGGGGTGTGGTTCTGGACGCAACGTGGTGTGGTTCTGTTTGGTATTGTCTCCAGCAGACGGACGCAGCTGGGTGTGGTTCTGGACGCAGCGTGGTGTGGTTCTGGACGCAGCGGGGTGTGGTTCTGGACGCAACGTGGTGTGGTTCTGGACGCAGCGTGGTGTGGTTCTGGACGCAGCGTGGTGTGGTTCTGGACGCAGCGGGGTGTGGTTCTGGACGCAGCGGGGTGTGGTTCTGTTTGGGTTTGTGATGACGGTAGCTGGACGGAGCTGATCCAGATTTTGGGGGAAGTTAAACGTCGTTATGTTGGAGATTATTTACGATCGAGGACGAGTCTTCAGCCTGCAGGTTGTCTGTGTGAATGAGACCGTGTGGTTCTGGACGCAGCGTGGTGTGGTTCTGGACGCAACGTGGTGTGGTTCTAGACGCAGCGTGGTGTGGTTCTGGACGCAGCGTGGTGTGGTTCTGGACGCAGCGTGGTGTGGTTCTAGACGCAACGTGGTGTGGTTCTGGACGCAACGTGGTGTGGTTCTGGACGCAGCGTGGTGTGGTTCTGGACGCAGCGTGGTGTGGTTCTGGACGCAGCGTGGTGTGGTTCTGGCCTGCAGGTCGTCTGTGTGAATGAGACCGTGTGGTTCTGGACGCAGCGTGGTGTGGTTCTGGACGCAGCGTGGTGTGGTTCTGGACGCAGCGTGGTGTGGTTCTGGACGCAGCGTGGTGTGGTTCTGGACGCAGCGTGGTGTGGTTCTGGCCTGCAGGTCGTCTGTGTGAATGAGACCGTGTGGTTGAGGGTGCAGGTGTCGGGTGTCCCCCCCAGTAGCAGGTCTACGTCTGAATGTGGACTTTGTGTGTGTGGACAGAGGACAGAGGACAGAGTGGAAACTAAAGTTCGGTCCACATTCTTCAGACTTTGATCCACCAGCATATTGGAACATTCAGTAAAACCAGAACATTTAATCTGAAACAGGAACCGGACCTGCAGTTCTGTTCATCAAATCAGCAGATCAAAGATCTTCACTCATAAAAAACTGAAGTATCAATCAGAACCGATGCAGCTCTGATCTGTAACGTACTGACCCGAATGGCTCGGTTGGCCTCTAACAGGAATCACAGCGTTTGTTTCCTCTTGGATGAATCTGCCACATTTCATTAGATAACTGGACCGAGCCCACCCCCAGGGCCGCTCCTATTGGCCCATGGCGTCGATCCCCAGGGGTTCTGGTTGTGGGACGGGTGTCCCATGATGACAGGCCCAGACAATAGGCAGAGAAGCCCGGCCCAGTTCAGATAACAGTCACACATGAGAACTGCAGGAAGAACAAAGAGGGTTCAAGAAAACCTCAAACCTGCAGCAGCTGCAACAACGAGGTGCTTCTACCCGGAGCTGCTGAGTGACCTGAAGGAACGGATCAGAACCAGAACCAAGCTGCTTCTGGAGGAACTGGGCCTGCTTCAGATTAGATGTTTATTCTGAATCAGAACAGGTAGGAAATGATCAGCTGATATAAGAGGACAGGTGACTGAGTCCGACAGCAGAGCTGACCGTCTCTGCCTGACGTGCCCTTGAGCAAGTCACATGTCTTTAATTGCACCTAATGAGGCTGAAAGCTCAGAGCAGATCCACAAAGTTAGAGAATGAAAAGAAGTGTTCATGCCCCGTTTACTCCGCCCTGGTCGGATAAAGGCTGAAGAACTGATGCATTTACTGAGGTAATTAGTCTTAAATGCCTCGTTCAGAAGCAGCTGCAGCGGCGGCGGCGCCGGGCGCTCCGGGGCTTCTCCTATCTGCAGAATCAGGGTTTTATGTCATTATACTTGAACTCTTACTGGACCTTTGTAAAGTTCTGCCCTGAAGCTGAACGCAGGCTGAGAAAATCCCATCAAGTTCAGGTTCAGTTTAAAGGACATCTGGCAGGAGGCTGTGGACTCAGCATGAGGTCCACCAGAACTTCAGTCAGCACCGGTGTTTAAAACCTGCTGGTGATGAGCAGCTTGTTTCACTCCTGCACCTTTAATGAGACTAAAGGAGTTCAGAACCACAGCAGGTCCAACCGACACCATCCATCACAGCTGATTGATACCATCCAACAATCACATTCAGTAAAACCTTTAAAGCTCTAATCTTTCATTTATTCCTGCAGATTGTTGCAGCTGTGTCTAACCTCTCTAGGATGGATCTAACGAGCTGATCTTTGTTTCTGCAGAACCTGATGGCCAAAGCGCTGTACGACAACGTGCCGGAGTCCCCTGAAGAGCTGGCCTTCCGAAAGGGGGACATCCTGACCGTCATTGAGCAGAACACGGGCGGTCTGGAAGGCTGGTGGCTCTGTTCCCTGCACGGGCGCCAAGGCATCGCCCCTGGAAACCGCTTGAAGCTGCTGATTGGGCCGATGTTCGAGGCCCAGCCGTCAGCCGCGGCGGCCCCGTCTCCTCCTCAGAGCTACCAGCAGAAGACCGGCTCGGGGGTCCAGGGCCCCTACCAGCAGCAGCAGGGCATCTACCAGGTGCCACCGAGGAGCACGCTCAGTGCTGATAACACGCCCAGCAAGGTGAGACTAATGGACGACAGGAAGGATTCTTTTGTTTCCTACAGCTGGAACTAATGACGAGTCTCTTTATCAGTTAATCTGTTAATTTACTTTTTGATTAATTCAGTGGAAGGATGAGAACTGATCCTCCATGGAGAGCTGCTAATTTACAGGATTTCATTTTAATAACGGATTAAACCGTCTGATGTCTCTGATTAAAGATCGTTAAATTAGAAGGAAAGAACTCACCAGTAAAATCACCTGCTCAGGTGATTCATAGCAGGAAACACAGGTAAACCATGTGATATTTGTTTCATCTGAGGAACCTGAAATGATTTAACAGATGGTTGAATCTTCTACCTGCAGCAGCATCATTAGGTCTGGAACAGTCACTTCCAGCTGTCAGGTTAGCACACAGGTATGATGTCACCTGAGAATCCTGGTGTTATTTAAATCCATCAGACAGAGACAGTCCTGATAACAAGCTTCATCATCATCATCATCATCCTCCGGCAGGTCTGAACACAGAGGAAACATCCTGGTTTATTCCAGCATCTCAGACTCGATCAGTCCTTCAGCAGACGGATGTAATTAGATGCTGGATGAGTTTTTCTAAAGAAAAGCATCAGAAGTGAGTTCAGGTGTGTGTTTTAGCAGGTAAACTAGGTCAAAGGAGCTGCTTTAAAGGACAGAACTGTCAATCATTCTGTGAGGAAACGGATTAAATGGCGTGATGATGGCGATGGAACGTGAAGGCTTTGTGCTGTAATCGTCTTACTGAAGAGATTAAGTCTCAGGTAATGAAAGAACTCCAGATTAGATCCTGTTGTTATCAGGTTCTTATTAGACCAACTCATCATCATATTAAAGCGGGTAGATTATTATTGGATTAAAGTGGATTATATGTTTTTGGGTTTGAACCTGAGTTGGATCCAACTGGACTGTAAAAATCAGAATTTATTCTGAAATCTGTTTGGAATCAAAAGAACTGATTTGAAATAGATAAAATTAAACTGGATTACGTGTTGTTGGATTATAATCTGATGAAACTGAATTATGTTGAATTGGAACTGAATTGTTTACACTGAATCTGGTTAAATGGATGGATTAGAATTTGATTAAACTGGATTAGAACCAGTTTCAGTTCTTGTACTTGTTCCTGAGATTAGTTTAGAGAACTGTTCTGATGTTCCTCAGAAACAGAACTGACCCAAACAGGATGAACAGGTTCTGATCGTGTTTCTCTTCTAGTCCGACTTGATGTTTTTAAACAGATTCCTTCCTGTTTGTGTCAGATCAAAGTGGGATTTTGGTTCTGATGCCAGTAATCCCACCCTAACCCCCCACCCCCCCCGCTGCGTCTGCTCTTCGTGTCCTCGAGGTTTCGTGCCAGCTCGGTTCTGTAAGTCCAGATTGGTTGTTTTCCCTTGATGTGGCGTGGCGTTCGGTGTATAATTGGATGCTGAGGTTTGGCGGCTCCTCCTCTTCGGTTGTTGGATTTGAAGCAGCGTTCTTGTCCTCGGATGCCCTTGTTCAAACCCCTCCCCCCTGTTCACATGGAGGCCAGCAGCAGGATCTGTCTTTCATCGTTCTGTTCTGAGAGGCCCGTTCAGCTCAGCCCTCTGATGATGATGATGATGAGTTCCTGTGTGTTCCTCTGATTCCTGCTCTGACTCAGATCCTGAGGTCACGCCCTTCACGCCGTCCAGAGTTTAAATCTTATCTGCTCCTGTCAGACGGCGTCTTCCTTTCTTCTTCTGTTCTGTTCCTCAGAGTTTCCTCAGTTTACTGTCGTAGATCCAATCAGCTTATTGGAGCCATAAAGAGGTTTAATGAGCTCGGTACAACTTCAGGAAGTGCTTTGATAAGCGTTTATGGGCTGTAAGGGTGTGACGCCCACACTGATAAAGGTCCAGGTAAGCAGGTTTTGTTGAGCACTGGATCAGGGAGTTGTTTCTTCCTGGAACCGGACCGATCCTTCAGAGGCTCCGTCGAGCTTCGGAGGTTCAGCTGAAGATCATAAATCATCTTCACTCTGCGGTGAGCAGAAAACTTTCTCCACTGGAAAGTTTCAAGTAGAAACAAGGATAAAAAATGAGAGAATGTAGGAAAACGTTTACAGTTACCAACATAAACTCAAACCATCACAAGCTGTTTCATTTCACAAGGAACAGAAAACCAGGAACTGGTTTCAGCCTCAAAACCAAATCCGTCTCAGGATGTCTCGTTCCAGCGCTGGACTGTCGGTTCACCACGTTGGTTCAGACCAGCATGTCTCAAAAACTGAATATCAAACCATAAAACTCAGAAGGTCAAAGGTCACCGGACTGACCTGGAGATTATTGCATGATTTAAACATCTGGATTAACTGTTTTAAACAAACATCTGGAAACTTCAGATTCTTTGGTTCATGTTCACAGATTTTTCTTCAGGCTTTAAGGAACCTGCTGAGGCCCACGGCCGTTAATCTGAGATTATATTTAATCCGGCTCATCCCAGTGAGTGTTGATGGTTTCAGGTGAAACCAGGATCAGACCCTGAACTTCAGAACCTTTTAACCTGCTGATCCTGGAGGTTCCTGTTCGTTCCTCCTTTTCAAGGACTTTCTCAGAAAGAACTTTTCTTAGAAAGTAAACGCTGGATTTCAGACATGTCCATTAACGTGTTTTACTCCAGATTATCAGACGAGGGATTAAAATGCTGCTTTGATCTGGGTGGATGGTTCTTATTGGAGTTCTGTCTCCTGGCTGCTCATTAGGCTGTTGGGGTTCAGCCTCTCGGACGTGTTGTGGAGTCTGCTGACGTCCTCGTGGGATTAACGACTTAATTACCTGCATTAATTAGTTTAGTACTTTAAAAAGCTGCAGCGTTTCAGCCAGAGGAGAAAAACACTGCTGAAGACTTTGTGATTCAGCTGAAAAGATTTTTGCACATTTCAGACGTTGAACGCAGCTCCTGTTAGTTGTTCAGGTTTCAGCGTCTCTGTGACCTGCGATGACCCGCGTTAGAAGGAGAACTTTCAGGAGCTGAAGGCAGATTCAGACTCCAGATTCCAGATGGATTAAAGAGGTGAAGACAAGAAAGACCTGGATGAAACACAGCCCGTCTTTTAGAAGAGGACACCTGGTTGATTGGTGTCAGAAGGTCGTTAGCAGGAGGGAAGTGGGCGTGTCTTTGTGTGTCTAACCAATGAAATGGAGCGAAATCAGGATTTTCTGTGAAATAAACGGGACCAGATCAGATCAGGGGTTTAAACGGGACCGGATCAGATCGGGGGTTTAAACGGGACCGGTTCAGATCAGGGGTTTAAACGGGACCGGATCAGATCAGGGGTTTAAACGGGACCGGATCAGATCAGATCAGGGGTTTAAACGGGACCGGATCAGATCAGATCAGGGGTTTAAACGGGACCGGATCAGATCGGGGGTTTAAACGGGACCGGTTCAGATCAGGGGTTTAAACGGGACCGGATCAGATCAGATCAGGGGTTTAAACGGGACCGGATCAGATCAGATCAGGGGTTTAAACGGGACCGGATCAGATCAGATCAGGGGTTTAAACGGGACCGGATCAGATCAGGGGTTTAAACGGGACCGGATCAGATCAGGGGATTAAACGGGACCGGATCAGATCAGGGGTGTAAAGGGGACCGGATCAGATCAGGGGTTTAAACGGGACCGGATCAGATCAGGGGATTAAACGGGACCGGATCAGATCGGGGGTTTAAACGGGACCGGTTCAGATCAGGGGTTTAAAGGGGACCGGATCAGATCAGATCAGGGGTTTAAACGGGACCGGATCAGATCAGATCAGGGGTTTAAACGGGACCGGATCAGATCAGGGGTTTAAACGGGACCGGATCAGATCAGATCAGGGGTTTAAACGGGACCGGATCAGATCAGGGGTTTAAACAGGACCGGTTCAGATCGGGGGTTTAAACGGGACCGGTTCAGATCAGGGGTTTAAACGGGACCGGATCAGATCAGGGGTTTAAACGGGACCGGATCAGATCAGATCAGGGGTTTAAACGGGACCGGATCAGATCAGATCAGGGGTTTAAACGGGACCGGATCAGATCAGATCAGGGGTTTAAACAGGACCGGTTCAGATCAGGGGTTTAAACGGGACCGGATCAGATCAGATCAGGGGTTTAAACGGGACCGGATCAGATCAGATCAGGGGTTTAAACAGGACCGGTTCAGATCAGGGGTTTAAACGGGACCGGATCAGATCAGGGGTTTAAAGGGGACCGGATCAGATCAGATCAGGGGTTTAAACGGGACCGGATCAGATCGGGGGTTTAAACAGGACCGGTTCAGATCAGGGGTTTAAAGGGGACCGGATCAGATCAGATCAGGGGTTTAAACGGGACCGGATCAGATCAGATCAGATCAGGGGTTTAAACGGGACCGGATCAGATCAGGGGTTTAAACAGGACCGGATCAGATCAGATCAGATCAGATCAGGGGTTTAAACGGGACCGGATCAGATCAGGGGTTTAAACAGGACCGGTTCAGTCTCTGGTGGAAATAAAACGTTTAAAAAATGAAGCTGAATTAAAAAATTATTAAATTTGTTCATAATAAATTCATTTCAAGACACTTTACAGAAACATTGTGTTAAAACACATTTTTAAATCGTTTTCTATTTGACATTTATTAAAAGTAAAGGTCTCAGGTTACGTTCAATACGACTCATGTTCTACCTGCCTGAACCTGAACTTTAGAGACTCTAAGTAAACACGTCTGTGCTGAACGAGGCTGGAATCACTCGCCACCTTTTTACTCTCGAATCGTCCATGAAGGAATCTAAAGAAGTTCCTACCTGAGTGAGAACAAATGTTTGTTCAGTTCCTGCAGCTCTTCATGATGTCATCACTCTATGAAAGGACTCCTGCTGCCTCCATGTAAACTCTGGATCCAGTAAATATTTACCTGCAGCCCACAGCCTGATGGGAAAACAGAGGCAGGAGACGAGAACTGAATGAGAAGACAGGAGATGGATGTAGGAAAGGTCACAGAGGTCATTCACACTCACAGTGACAGCAGAGTTCCTGTTCCATCATGTTCACCTGCAGGGTCACCTGACTCAGCTGACAGATGGAGCTTCTCTCAGGTCCTAATTCAGGTGTCTGGTTCAGGTCCTGCCTCAGGTCCTGGTTCGGGTCCTGTTAAAGGTCCTGGTTCAGGTCTTGCTTCAGGTGTCTGGTTCAGGTGTCTGGTTCAGGTCCTGGTTCATGTCCTGGTTCAGGTGTCTGGTTCAGGTCCTGCTTCAGGTCCTGGTTCGGGTCCTGTTAAAGGTCCTGGTTCAGGTCTTGCTTCAGGTCCTGGTTCAGGTGTCTGGTTCAGGTGTCTGGTTCAGGTCCTGGTTCATGTCCTGGTTCAGGTGTCTGGTTCAGGTCCTGCTTCAGGTCCTGGTTCAGGTGTCTGGTTCAGGTCCTGGTTTGGGTCCTGTTAAAGGTCCTGGTTCAGGTCCTGGTTCATGTCCTGGTTCAGGTCTTTCAGACATTGTTCATCTGATGCAAACAGAGTTTTCTAGGTCTGAAACTTCTTCCTGTTTTTCTGATTCTCGAGGTTTTCAGGTAGATTTCAGCGAATCACCTGGTTGGGGTTCAGTCCCGTCTGGACGTGAGGAGACACGGTGGGGTTTTCTGTCCCCATCTCAGGGTTTTAATGTCGGTGGACCTTTAGAGGTCCTGGTTTGGTTCCTGTTCCAGCTCAGACTGAGCAGATCTCTGTGAGCTCACAGCAGCAGAACCTGAAACCGTTAACATGTTGTTGTTTATCTGTTGACTTGAAGACTCGTGTTCGTCTCAGGTCTGACCCGCAGGTCTGACCCGCAGGTCTCGCTGTATGATGTACGCAGAGACAGGAATGTCAGCTATGAGCTCCTGAATGACTTTGTTCAGATTAGACACATCTGGGTTTCTGTTACTCGGCTCAGATGAAGAGACATTCCTTCCCGTAGAAGGCGTCTCGTTTTCCTTTCATCTCTTACACTTGTTACATTTTTCTAGAAAACATTTAGAAACCTTCAGAAGTGTCGATCTGGTTCTGAGGTCACGCTCCATAAACGCCCCACAGCACCAGAGATGGTGTTTGGATATGACCTCGACTAGACAGCGGTTCCAGAATTCCTACTGGGTCTGAGCTCGTCCCAGGAGTCTCTGCCAGGAAGTCCAACGTATGGTTCCTATTTTCAAGCCCTGCTAATGAACCCTGCTCGATCCAGAGTGGTTCGGGGGGGCAGAGGAGACGCACTGGGCTCGGGAAGAACATTCCCTGCATTCCTCACGTCTTTCTGAGGTCTGTTAGTCTGCTGTTAGTGGAAGAGAGATGAAGCTGAGAGGAAGGAGATCAGGAGGTGTGAAGGGAAGAAAACGATTAGTACTGACGGGAAAGAGGAAGAAAATGTGCTTAAAGAGAAATGAAGAGGGTTGAAGGTGAAAGTGAAGCCAGATGTTTGTTTACAGTCTCACATAAACAACAATCAGATGGTTTTCTAGATTCTTTCTTTCACAAAGTGGAACTTCTAAAAAGTTTGATAAATCCTACAGTTATCTTCAGTTAGCTTCAGTTATCTTCAGTTAGCTTCAGTTATCTTCAGTTAGCTTCAGTAACGTCTTGGTTTGGGGTTTCATGTCAGTTTGATCTGTTTGTCCTGAAGACATTTGATCTTGTAACCTACATAACACAGATTACATCACAAACAGCTGATTATTTTATCATGTTATATAATATCTGTACTTGTGCATGGAGATGGTTTTATTAGGTCAGAGTTTGGACCTGGATTCTCTTATCAAACAGCTGATGTTTAATGTTCCTCTGCAGCTGAAGGTTTCTGGTTCTGACCCGGTTTCTGGTTTTTATTGACACTGTGAAACAGGGACGTGCTTCAGATTGACTTCCTGCAGGTTCCTGGAGGACGAGCTCAGAGATGGAACGTTTGTCCCGGTTGTTTCAGACAGCGGTTCTTATTGTTTGTCTCTGTCTCTGATTGGACAGGTGGTGACCCCCACCAGAGTGGGACAGGCCTACACGTTCAGCCCTGGACAGCACAACCAGCAGGACCTTTACGACGTCCCCCCCAGCAGATCACAGGGGGTGAGTGTTACATCTTACTATCAATCTGTAGGTCGAGCGTCGGAGTTCTCAGAGCTTCTGATTCAGCAGATAAAAGAAGGAAGTTGATTCTTTGATGTGTCGCTGCGTCTCATTTCCTCTTCTGAACACTGACCCGGTTTTCTCAGAACTGTAATGAGCTGATAAACCCGCAGGTCTGCAGCGACGCTTCACCTTCTGACCACAGTCACTCTGTGAAGACGCATTCAGACCACCAGCTCTCTGGTTTCAGTTTCAGGTGAATCAACAGCTGTGTATGTTTCTGTGTTTCAGGTGTATGATATTCCACCTGGTCAGATGGGCGGAGCCAGAAGCCACGGCGTGTACGACATTCCACCGTCTCAGTTGGACCCCAGAACACAAGGCGTTTATGACATCCCTCCTTCCTCACAGGGGGTAAGAGACGATGAGTCAGGGAGGATGTTTATTATTTAATCCTTATTATCTGTAATAAAATAACGTGTTCATTATGAGGCTCATCACGCTACCTGAAACTGTTTACCTGAGTGACCTGCAGCTCGAGTCTGTGGCTTCGTGTCAGTTTGTTAATAATAACACGCTGAAACTCCAGATCATGCCGACTCGTCTCACTGTTAGAGACCTGCTGCGCTCCCATGATGCTTTGCACCAGAGATGCAGGGTCACAAGTTCACTCCAATCAGAAGAAGAAATCAAATATTTCCCACCTTTAAATTCTTCCTCTAAAATCAATATGGAGCATAAATAAAGAATCTAAATCCTCCAGTCGGGTTTTAACTCGTTCAAACTAAAGAAACAGAGTGAATTCACATGCCGTCAAGGTCAAAAATAAACAGAAGCTGAAGAAGAAACTTCTCCTGATAAACGTTTACAGGTTGAAGAATGAAGACACTTACTGGAAACACTCTTCAGCTCATGTTCTGGTTCTGGTTCTGGTTCTGGGTTCTGTGGGGTTTCCTGCGTCTCTGTTCTGGTTTCAGTTTGGTGACTCGTTATGTGCCAACGCCCTCAGTCAGGTTCTCGCTCATCGCGTCTGGTTACGGTTTAGTCTTTTACTCAGTGTTTTGGGTTTTTCCTGTGATGTCACAACGTTCTGCTGTTGGCATCCAGCTGATTTCCTGTGTGGTTCGTGTTATTCCACTGCCAGTAGTTTTAGTTGTTTATACTCTCGTGTCTCATCAGTGTTCTTGTGACCGATTCTGCTTCATTAACTCTAATAATCTCCTTCTCCTGCAGGTCTACTCTGTGCCCCCTTGCAGGACCAACGCAGCCCATCAGGAGGGGAACTACGACTTCCCGCAGCCTCTCAAACACAAACAGGAAGGGATCTACGATGTCCCGCCCCCTGTCCTCACCAAACCGGCTCAGTCTCATTATGATTTCCCCCCCAGCGTTGAGCTTCCCAGCCTCCGCCAGAATCCAAACACCAACGGTAACGAAGGGATTTACGATGTTCCTCCGACCGCCCTTCATCCAGGACCGGACTCTCAGCGAGACGTATACGACTTCCCCCGGGGCATGCAGCCCCCCCCACATAAAAACTCTGCTGCTGACAGAGATGGAACCAAAGGAATCTACGACATCCCAGCTCACGATGCTCGCACAGTGGCCGACGTGACGGATGGCGTGAACCGCTTGTCGTTTTCCAGCACCGGCAGCACACGCAGCAGCATGTCCACGTCCTCGTCCTCCGCGGGCTCCGGCTCTGAAGGCCGCCTGGTTCTGGACGTGGACGCTGGTGTGCAGAGGTTGTATCGCTTGCAGCAAGCGCTGGAGCTCTCTGTGGGGACGTTGCATTCAATGGCAGCTTCCTCTCACTGGAGGACGTTTCCTTTCATGGAGCGCCACGCCAACGATGTCCGCACGGTGCTGGACAGGGTCCGTGTTGCTGTGGGGGACTTTGTGACATTCAGCAGAGGTGCTGCAGTGAACGCTACGTCTCTGTCAGACTCCAGCCTGCACAACAAGCTGAGACGGCAGCTGGGACGCCTGGAGGACTCGCAGCAGATCCTCCTGCAGACCTACCAGGCTCTGGAGAACTGCAGCTGGGCCCTGAACGCCCTGGCGTCGTCCAGAACCCCCCACAACAAGAGTGACAGCCTGGACCGCTTCGTCATGGTGTCCCGGACTGTCCCCGATGACGCTAAGCAGTTGGCGTCTACGATAGGCGGCAACGCCGAGCTGCTGTTCAGACGAACAGATGGGTCTTTCTCTGCTGGGAGCTCACCTGAGGAGAACCTGATCCATCCGCTCACCTNCGCCCTCGTCTGATAACGAGAACTACAAGAGCCAGACCAAACCGTTCCCTGCTGCACCAAACCAGGACAAAGACAACATGAACAACAGCGAGAAGTGTGTGAAAAGCTGGATGGAGGATTACGATTACGTCCATCTGCAGGTAAAACAGCTGAGAAGCAGCGTTGTTGTGTCTCGGTCTCATTAATAAGATGAAAGATACTGGTACCGTGTTACACCTGAGCTGTAGAACCAGTTAGTCTCTGTGTGAAGTCAAACCCAGAGGAGTCTGAACATCTGGTTTCTGTTCCATCGCAGGGTAAAGAAGACTTTGAACGTCAGCAGAAGGAGCTGCTGGAGAAAGAAAACATCATCAAGCAGAGTCAAGTTCAGCTGGGCCAGGAACAGGTGAGGCTCCGCCCCTTCTGAGACAGACTTCCTGAGCATCCTGTCACAGGTCATTCATGATGCCTGTGGGTGGATCCAGTTCTGGTTCTGGTTCAGATCAGTGTCCACAGATCTCAGGAGCTTTAATCCTGCATCTGGACTGATTCTGTGACAGGAAAAGATAACCAGTCTGATCTGGTTTAAACATCTCAGAACCAGAATCAGAACCAGATAAAACTCATTAGATGAAAGTGATGCTGCTGTAATAATACATACCTGAGTCTCTGACTTCCTGTCGTCCTTCTCAGATCAACCAGTTTAAGAAGCTGGAACAGGAAGTGATCAAACCCGTGGAGAACGACATCACTCAGTGGATCCCCGTCGGCTCGTCGGACTCGTCCTCTGCCCACGTGTGCGCTCGGGACCGCCAGCTGCTGGGTTTCTACTCGGCTCAGTGCGAGCAGCACTTTGTCACTCTCCTCAGCGCCGTGGACGCCTTCTTCAGCTGCGTCAGCGCCGGCCAGCCTCCACGTATCTTTGTGGCACACAGCAAGTTCGTCATCCTCAGCGCCCATAAACTGGTCTTCATCGGAGACACGCTGTCCAGACAGGCGTCGGCCCCCGAGGTGGCCAACAGGGTCATGAACTCCAGTAACGTGCTGTGCGACCTGCTAAAAACGGTAGTGGCGGCCACGAAAACGGCGGCTCTGAACTACCCGAACACGGCCGCCATCCAGGAGATGGTGGACCGGGTCACGGACCTGTCGCACCACGCGCAGCAGTTTAAAGAGCAGCTCCTGCAGATGTCCACGTTGTGATGGTGCAGACGAGCTGCTCATCCTGTAAATAATCTGTTGTGTAAATATTTTGTGTTTTATATCCTGTGAATGAGTCTGTAGATGCGGTCGTGGTGTCTCTGTAGGAATATTTGGACTTTTCAGAACATTCCTGCTGCGTTGAAGCACCTTATGAGCTGTTCATCGTAGAATGTTGTTGGTTTTTGTTTAAATCATGTCTGTGTTCATGGAAGTAAAAGTAACTTAGCAACAAAAACGACTCGCTGGATTGTTCTCATGTTCTTTTAAAGTTCTTCTGTCAGAAATACGAGACGTTTCAGAGACCCGTGTTGAAACACCTGTGACCTTACCTGCATCCACACGTTACCTCACATGTAACTTCACGTGTCCTCAGTAACCCTTTCTTTCTTTATCTATTGTCTAAAATTCAGTTCAGACTCAAACAGACTTCATTAATCCCTGAAGGTAAAATAGAACTTCCTGGTTCTGGTTCTGTTTACATCTTCTGATCCAGTTCTTTTCTAATTCCTTCCAAGCAGCCTGATGTTCTGGACTGGACTGTTCCTCTGAGTTTTCTCTGGATGTGTTGGTTCTACCCCAAACACATTTATATTAGGTTGAGTAGAACCAAAACCTTCAGAACCTGCTGCAGCTCTGAATGTCTTCAGGATCCAGAACACCATAATGTCTCAGGACATGAAGCTCCAAACAAGTGAGAGCAGCTTGATACCTGAGGAGATTTTGGACCTGGCAGCTTTGATTCATCTTTACGAGTCAGAACTTTCTGTCCGGGACTCAGTCGAGGCAACGGATCAGACTTGAGCTAAAGCTTCTGTAGAAGTTCTTTCTGCTCAGATGAATGAGGCGGAACCAGGAGAAGCTCCTCATCTGCAAGGTGGGCCGGTACCAAAGGGTACAAGCAGAAACCAGCTGGGTTCAGAGTCAGAATCCAGAGTTCTGCAGCATCTGCTTGACTCACCACAAACATTTCCTGTAAAGTATTTGAGGTTCTGAAATTACAGCTTGTTTCTCCAAAAGCTGCAGATGGAAACAAAGTGATCTAAATCTGAGGGACATCTGGCTTCACGGGTACTGGTACTTCACTAGTACTGGTACTTCATGGGTCCTTGTACAGCTCAGCATCAGCATGTTGTTTCCTGCGTGTCTGTATCAGGAGATGATGGAGTCCAAAGGGAAAGAAGTCAGTGAAACTCGTCAGCTATGATTTTCAAAATAAAGATCACAACTTGTTATTTACACTGAAAAAATAATATTAAACTATAAAGCTTTAAAAAATCCTGGACCGTTATTTTAAACATTTATATTTGTGTTTTAGTTCCGTGAAATGACCAGGGATGAAATATGTAAATAAAAAGCAACATAAAGCTGCAAAAATCTCACATTTTCCTGTAAAACTGAAAATTTCCCTCCAAAAATTCCAAGTCCTCTGTGATTGGCCCACTTCATTGGCCTGAGAAGACTCCGCCCACTTTCTGATCAAATTCAAATTTCTGAGTCATTTTGATAAAAAGTTTGTTCACACCAACAAGTTCAGGAAGTGTCATGAGGTTTCAGTAAAACTGAAGATCCTACAGAGAGACTGGAACGAGACGAAGACCCTGACGTGATTATAAATATGACTTTAACAGGAAAGATCCACCTGACAATAAGATGTTGCATCATTTTAAAACTGTTTGGTTGAAATCTGAGCTCGTCTTCAGATGATTCAAACGTCTCATCTGGTTCCTGCATTCAGGTCTGAGACGGTCTTTAAAATCCTGCTGAGTTTTCAGCTCTGCAGTCGGAACCCGGTCGGATCTCAGGCAGTAAAACTGCAGCACAGTTTGTTTTATGAAGGTCTTTGTGGTTCATGTGTCTCTCAACTCGTCCCTGTTCCTGCTGAAGTCGATTAAAACTGATGATTTTATGTTTCTGATTCAGACATTTACAGAATTAGAAAATCAGGGTTGTGCTTATAAATTAAGTTTAAATTCATTAAGTGGAAAATGAAATAAACAGTCTGGCATCATGAAGGTCTGGCTGTTTCCACCTTGAGCTCCTTCAGGATGTTTCCTGTCAGATACTGACACCTTCTGACAAAGAACAACATCACAACAGAATAAAGTCCAGGATGTTCTTAAACATCAGGTTCCTTCACGGTGACTCGACAAGAAGTCAAAATCTACAGATAAAACCATTCATGTTCCTTTTATTCTGCTTTATTCTGTTTTCTTATGTTTATAAAACACTGAGTCTGAAACTACTTTATTATCATCATAAAAACATGATGATAAAGATAAACAAATAAAATGTAAATAAAGACCAAATGACATAATAGATAAACAAAGATGCAAATATATTCAAGCAGAAAACCTCAGTCTCAATTTCAATTTATTTATAAATCACACGGAATGGACTAGAACATAATAGTTGTTCAAGCACTCATTTAAAACACGCAGTCATGTAGGTGATGAAGGCACATCGAGACAGATACTAGACAGTTAAAAACAGTTAAAACCAAGAGGTAGTTTAAGTTTTATTCTTGTACGAGCAGCACCTGAATGCATCATTTGTTAGCAGCATTGAGACACGTTATAGCTGACGGGTAAAATCAGTGTTTGAATCTATTTGACCTTGTGTTTATAACTCTGTACTGTCTAAATGTGTAAATGTTCTAGTTGTTCTTAAACTTTTAAATTCTTGAGCTTTAATTAATTTTAATACAGGTGGTTCATCAAGAGAAGAAGAATTCACTTACAGTTAAAATCCACATTTTTTAAATACCACATTGTTTTTACTGAGTCTCTTTCTTTAAACTGAACTATGTTCTCACTTGTATGTTGAATTTATGCTTCTCACCTTCTCAATCTGGTCAACCTGGTTGTAAAAGACCTTCATGAAGTTTGAAAAGTCAGGCAGCTGTAAACTTATTTCTGTAGAAAGACGGCAGCAACAAGCACCTGCTAGCTCATGTCCGCCCCCTACAGGTGAGGCAGAGGAGTGTCTGCCTTCCTCACTCTCGGTCTCCGCCTTGTTTTGATTTTTCTGTGATTTTTATTTAAGAAAATGTTAAAGCAATTGGAGTCGTACATAAAATACATTTTGAACGAGGACAATTGGGGGACGGGACTCGAAATTTATCCCGGAACCAGCCTGGAACCGCGACGTACGCAACTTCCGGTTCGATTCAGCGCCTACTCAATGGCGCTGGTTTGGTATTTATTTATTTATAAATTTGACATGCACAAAACACAGCAGAGTAGTAAAAAAAAGAAAAGCAAACAGACGCTACACCTGCTGTGCAAACTGTACATCAAAACCTAACATACACAGACCAGAGGGTTATAACATATTGCTGGTTCGGTTATTTGGGATTATTTAGTGGATTCTGTTTAGTTTCACTTCCAGTTTAGTAATCGTGTGCGTGTTTTGACCTGAACCTGGCAACCCGTCCATGGCTCCTCCTACCGGAAGTCCGCTGGCGCGCATGCAGCGGTTGTTTTCTTCGGACCCTGAAACTCTCAGTCCGTCTGAGCTGAGAATAAGCAGGCAGGTGGGTTTACTACGGCTCGGTTCCGTTCGGGTTCTGATTTAAACAGTGATCATAACGGTTTAATAATAAAAAAAGCGTCAAGAGCGACCGAACCCAGGTCAACAGGAACATTACGACTTTCTGGTTACCATAGCAGCAGGAAGTGGGCGGGACTCATCAGCAGGTCAAAATCTTGCAGGTAACATGTAAACTGGGTCTACGGGGTAAAAACAGAAGCAGAGACAGAGTTCTGAAGGGCGAGCCGTGTGGTTCTGATCCAAGAAAGAACAGTTGTAGCTAAAACTGATAAAGCTGTTTCTCTTGGTTCTAATGATGAGGTGTCAGAACCCCTTGGGTTTGATTGGAGTGTTTCAGAACCTTTAGGGGATGTCAGAATCTTTGGGGGGACTCTGAGTCAGAATGGGTCATAAAGCTTTGGCTGGTTCGTCTCAATGGGAAAATAAAATCAGATTTAAACTGAAGTTACTCAAACAAACACAAAGCTACGGTGGCCCAGAGGTTCAAAAGACCACAGCAACATCTGGGCAGCCTGTCAGAGACTTTAAAACGTTCTCTGACGTTAATGTTTGTTTTGTTTTCACCACGTTCAACATGAACCTTCGTACTGATCGACTGTTGTTTCTTGTGTTTTTAGAGGCTTCATGAATCTAAAGGAACGTCTGGTGAGTCGCTTTAATCTCATTAACATAATATTTTCCTTGAAATGTTAAAAAGTTTCTGTTCCAGCGTCTGACTTGTTGTTTATGTTTTGTTGGAAATAATAAATGTTTTTATTGAAATGTTACTCGGCTTTGTTGGAGTTGGGTTGTAACGAGGTTCCTGATGATCAGAGTAAATATTCTGTGATGTCAGGAAGGAACCTGGAACCCGTCGCCATCATGGAGGAACATCCCAACGGGGGCGTCGGTTTAGACTCAAGTTTGACTGAGAGACAAGAAACTGATGATGGAAGGAGACGTGAAATCACGAACAGGGAGATCCAGATCATCTCAGATCCGGCTCAGGAAGGCGCAGAGGTCAGAGTTCATCTGAGGGACTCCTCCCTCTTCCTGTGATCTTTGAATGTGATTATTGATCAACTCGTCTTCAGATGCGGCTTTTCATTCAGTTTGACATGTAACACAAACCACTTCCAGGTGTGTTGGTGTCAGCAGAGGTTCCTCTGAAATCCAGAAACCAACCTGGAAACACATGATTCCATCATACCTGTAAAATCCTTTAAAGCCAGACTGAATCGTCTCGTTTGTGATTTCAGGTGGAAGAAGCTGCCGAGGTGCAGAAGTATGATGGTTCCCTTCAGAGCCGAGAGGACCACGACAACAAGACAAACCTGGTTCAGGTGCTTCCTGCGAATGAACTCTCGGTGTATGAAGACGTGGAATCTGCAGAGGACAACGTTAAACCTGCAGAGGAAGACGTGAAACCTGTAGAGGACAATGTGAAACCTGCAGAGGACAACATGAAACCTACAGAGGAAGACGTGAAACCTGCAGAGGACAATGTGAAACCTACAGAGGAAGACGTGAGACCTGCAGAGGACAATGTGAAACCTACAGAGGACAACATGAAACCTACAGAGGACAACGTGAAACCTGCAGAGGAAGACGTGAGACCTGCAGAGGAAGATGTGAAACCTGTAGAGGACAATGTGAAACCTGCAGAGGAAGACATGAGACCTGCAGAGGAAGACGTGAAACATGTAGAGGACAATGTGAAACCTGCAGAGGACATCGTGCAACCTGCAGAGGACATCGTGAAGCCTGCAGAGGACAACATGAAACCTACAGAGGAAAACGTGAGACCTGCAGAGGAAGACGTGAGACCTGCAGAGGACAACTGGAAACCTGCAGAGGAAGACATGAGACCTGCAGAGGAAGACGTGAAACCTGTAGAGGACAACATGAAACCTACAGAGGACAACGTGAAACCTGCAGAGGAAGACGTGAGACCTGCAGAGGACATCGTGAAGCCTGCAGAGGACAACATGAAACCTACAGAGGAAAACGTGAAACCTGCAGAGGAAGACGTGAGACCTGCAGAGGACAACTGGAAACCTGCAGAGGAAGACATGAGACCTGCAGAGGAAGACGTGAAACATATAGAGGACAATGTGAAACCTGCAGAGGACATCGTGCAACCTGCAGAGGACATCGTGAAGCCTGCAGAGGACAGCGTGAAACCTGCAGAGGAAGACGTGATGAACTGTTCTGCAGCTCCGAGCTCCTTCTGTGGAGATCCTGTTGTTCAGGATCATCATGGCAGACAGAGGATGGATTTACTACATGTAACAAAAAGAGACAATTCACAGCCTCCAAATGTCCCACAAGACACTGAAACTGGTGTGGACTCGTCCTCACAGATTACAGAGAGCAGCAAAGAGAAGATGTATCAGTCTGTTCTTCATCAGATGTTACAGCAGCAGAAACACAAACCCGGCAGAAGATTCAAGAAGAAAACTCTCATGAAAATGGCCAGACTGTTTGTGATTGCGAAGGGATTGGAAGGTGGACCAGACAAGGATTCAGGTTCCACAGACTCATGGAATCCAGCAGGAGACCAGTCCATGTCTCAGAGCAGGAAACAAACTCCTGAAGATGGACATGATGAGACTTTTCCACCAACGTGTTCCGCTCAGACAGAAACTTTCAACAAGAACAACAAACAGTCTGAAAATCCAGAATCAGACTGTAAAGAACCCAGAAATGACTGCGAATCCACCGACACACAGTCGGGTTTAAAACTAACATCAGAGGAACGAAACAGAGTCAGTAGAATCAGGTCCAGGGTCCGAAGTGAGTCCAGAGGAAAACCACCAACACAAACATCCAAACGGAGGAAGAGGGCGGCGAAACGCCTAAAGGCGGGAGTGAAGATCAGAGACTCTTCAGCTCAAACATCTGAGTCTGCTGACAAGAGTGAAGAAGAAACATCGAGGAACATCAACGTGGATCTGAGAGGAGGCGGAGTCTCTGAGCTGGAGCGCCAGAAGAAAAACAGAACAAAGAATCAGGTGGAAACAAGTGAAGGAGGTGAACCGGCTGCTTCAACAGGAGGAAACAAGAGGAAGAGGCGGAGCTCTGTGAGACGTCTCCAGTCTGCTGAGGTCAAAGGTCAGTCAGATTTATTCCTGTTGACTGCAGCTGATGAAGTGACGTCCTCTCAGGACAGAGACTGTGCAGGACGGGTTGCTGGTCAGAAACCTCGACAGAAAGTTAAAAACTCCCGAACATCCAGACGGAGCCGAAAAGCAGCAAACGTTTCCCTGCAGGAACCAAATCAAACTGACCTGAATCAAGCTCCGCCTCCCAATGTGGCTTCAGTCACTCAATCAAAACGTCAGAAACCAGGAAAACGTGCAGCGAAGAAACCTCGAGCTGCGGCGACAGTGTGGGACTACAGAGCAACGGACCAGTTTGTGTCCGCCGACACGTTCCTGCAGAGTGAGAGAATAAACTCCAAAACGCCAAGAAAGAGATCAGCGCAGGGGAGGAGGAGGGAGGAGAACCGTGGAACGTTCAGTGTGAAGCAAGAAGAAGACGAGCAAACCATCAGCAGCGTTAACGATGAGACACGTCCTAAAAGACGAGGTCGGAGGAAAAAACTGAAATCAGATTCACATCTTCACATTAAGAAGGAACCGGTTTTAGAAGCTGGAACAGATCAGCTGGTTTCTTACAGGAAGAGGAAACACCTGGAGGAGGATAAGACACGGAGCGATGAGGTGATGAAGATCACAGCAGCTGGAGATGAAGCTAGAAGCAACATGGAGACAATCAGCTCATCCCTTCATGGATTAACAAATCAAAAAAGAAGGAGAAAGGTGGTAAAACCAGGACTTCCCAACTCAGAAGAGACCTCAGAAGGTCCAGAATCTAAAAACATCAAGCAGGAAAGAGGAACATCAAGCAGGTTGGAGGTCAAAGATGGAACCGGAGAACCTGAGGAATGTTTAAGGAGTTATCTGAAAGCTCCACAGAAGAGATGCTACACAAAACGACGCCGTAAAAAGAGGATGAAGGTGAAATCAGCAGCGAAGAAGACCTTCATTCCAGATCAAAACCTCCAAGTTCCAAATCTACAAGATCCAAACAGGATAGAAAACAATCAGCAGCTGACGTCTGAAACCACAAGTCCTGAAATCACGACCGAGATCAAACAAACTAAGAGAGGACGGAAAGGAAACCGTGTTGGACTCGTTGGTTCTTCTGAGAAGCTAAAGAGGAAACGTGGGACACAGAAGCTGCTGTCAGAGTCTGATGAAACAGAAGCTCCCTCCTCTTCACATTTAAACCAACATGACGGCGTGACGGTGATCCGCAAGAAGAGAGGCAGGAAACCCAAACGGGTGGATCAGAAACCAGATCCTGCCTCCGAGGCCCAAACGGGTCCAGGTCCTGGATCCAGTTTGCCTCAGACTGAAGGAGGAACATCAGATCCGAAACAAACCGACTCTCTTGACGTCGACTCAGAGGAAACAACAACAACAAGCAGGACGAAGGGTCGAAAAAACAGTCGAGCATCAAAGAACGAGACGTTAACGAGTTGGAAGATCCTCCGATCTAAAGATCAGCTGTATAAACAGGAAACTGGAGCTCCAGAGCAGGAAGACACACAGAAGACATCCACCGTGAGACGCAGAAGAAGAAGAGACGTTTCCACAGTCCAGTTGGGAGATGCAGCTTCTCCTGCGATGGACGCAGAGGCCGTCCAGAACAGTCCAGTAGAACCCGAGACGTCCACGTCTTTACGTCAGGATAAAAGCAACACCATGGAAACCGTCTCGTCTGCAGCTCCAACAGAAACCAGGATGAAGAGGAGAGGGCGAAGACGTAAAACACATCGGGGCAAAAAGAAAGTTGAGCGACCTCAGATCAGTTCGCTCTGCGAGGATCCAGTCTTCACCGTCCCCGAACCTAAAACCTGCCGGAGCCGCCAGAAGGACAAGAAAGACCTTCGATGTTCTTTCTGTTTACAATCTTTTCGACACATCTCTGCGTTGACGCTCCACAAACGAATTCACACAGGAGAGAAACCGTACAGATGTTCCATCTGTGTCAAGAGGTTCTCCAAGTTCTCCCAACTCAACCTGCACTCAAAAGTCCACGACAAACCCCCCGCGGTGATCTGTCCGTGTTGTGGTGGAACGTTCAAGAACAAAACGGAACTCCTTCTTCATTTCAAGGTTCATTTAGACGCGGCTGAGACTTTCCAGACAGAATCACAGGATCAGGTCTGCTCAGATCCCACCCCCAGGAGCTTCAGGTGCTCCGTTTGTTCCAAGGAGTTCACGAAGACTTCCACCTTCAAAATGCATCAACGAAGACACGACAGGAAGCTGCTCCGCCGCAGGGCGGCGTTCAGAAGGTCCAGTTTGAATGAAGCAGCCTCCTCTAACGGAGGTCGGACCGAGGTCAGGGGTTTCGTGGTTTCTCAGGGAGAAGATGCAGACGTCGTCACGCCACTGTTTTTTAAATGTCCACTCTGTAAGCAGCTTCATCGGCGTTGGTGTCACTACGTTCTGCATTTACACTCACACACTTCAGCGAGGTCGCACCGCTGCGACGCATGTGGACAGCAATACGACCAGGCTGCTAACACCATGCGACACTGCTCCAGCTGCTGTAGACGCAGCGGTGAAGAGACGGCGTGCAGAGGTTCTCTGAGTGACATCTGGAAGGAGGCTGGAGCTCCAGAGGAGGAACGTGTTCATCCACAGACAGAACAGGAAGAAGAAACATTGAGGTTCCCTCAGGAGGAACCAGGTGAAAGGCAGATGTTCCCTCAGGAGGAACCAGGTGAAAGGCAGATGTTCCCTCCACCATCACCCAGTGAATCAGCACCTTCCATGATGGACGACTTCGACAACGATGTTCCGTCTCCAAGCTCCAGTTTCCTCCCAGCGACCAGTCCAACAGCTGGACGGCGCTCTGCGTTTGGTCTTCAGCCACTCAGACTGAGTAGGAGGTTTCTGTGTGGACGCTGTGGGCGGAGCTTCACTCAGTGGAACAAACTGTGGCTTCATCAGCGTCTCCATCAACGAACCAGCAGAGCCTTTAGCTGCAGCCGCTGTGAGCTGGAGTTTCACTTCCTGGGTTCGTACGTCCATCACCTGCAGGAACACGCAGCCCAGACTCCACACGCGTGTCCATCGTGTCCCGACACCTTCGCAGATGAAACCGACCTGAACACGCACGTCACTAACTGCCACAAGCAGCAGGAAGGTTTGAGATGCAACACGTGTGGGAAACGGTTCTCCGTCCAGATCAACCTGAAGAAACACACGCTGCTGCATAGAGGAGGGAAATCACACGCGTGTCTGCCGTGTGGTCGCAAGTTTTCCTGCCACACAGACCTGAAGACTCACCTACAGACCCACAGGAAGCGTCTCAGCGTGCCACGACCTGCACGTATGGAGGAACCGCTTCTCTTCCCGTATCACTGCAGGAAGTGCAGCGCCAGCTTCTCCAGCCCCGACCTGCTGCAGGCGCATCAGGTTCGCCACTTCATCGCAGGAAGAGAGTCAGAGAGTTCAGAGAGACTCGCTTTCTACACGTCCAACATCCCGACAGTCACGGAGGAATCACCTCCACTGAAACAACTTCCTGTCAGCAACAAAAAACACCTGTTCAGGTATCCTCACCCGGACCGCCTGTACGTGGTCCCCATCGTCTCCTCAGAGCCGCCGGTCGTCATTTCAGACGAGGAGGAGGAAACAAGCGATTCTCACAGAGAACACGGTGACGGTTTGGAACCAGCTGATTCTGAACATCAGCTGGAACTTTTAGTTAAATCTTTAATCCCTGAAAAATGTGTGACGGACAGCAGCAACTGTGAGGGCGACGCCCCTGAACAGACGCCCAAACGCCACGCCCAGAACTGCGCCCTGTGCTCGGAAACCTTCACAGACATCACAACTCTGCATGAACATTATAGAGACCACGCCAGGGGGGTGTGAGGGGGGAGGAGGGGG
>SSNP01000071.1:1354593-1366512 GCA_006937955.1 Pachypanchax playfairii
GCGTGTCCTGCTGTTGGATGCGTGTCCTGCTGTTGGACGCGTGTCCTGCTATTGGACGCGTGTCCTGCTGTTGGACGCGTGTCCTGCTGTTGGACGCGTGTCCTGCTGTTGGACGCGTGTCCTGCTGTTGGACGCGTGTACTGCTGTTGGACGCGTGTCCTGCTGTTGGACGCGTGTCCTGCTGTTGGACGCGTGTACTGCTGTTGGACGCGTGTTGGACGCGTGTCCTGCTGTTGGACGCGTGTCCTGCTGTTGGACGCGTGTCCTGCTGTTGTCCTGCGACCAGGAGTTCTATTTTATCTTTTATATAAATAATCGCTTCAGTTTTATTTGATTTTTACATCTTTTTACACTCGCTGGTCTTTTTTAAAACTGTTTTTATTTTTGGAAACTTTAAGTTGAAACTGTATTT
This sequence comes from Pachypanchax playfairii, assembly GCA_006937955.1. NCBI lineage: Eukaryota > Metazoa > Chordata > Actinopteri > Cyprinodontiformes > Aplocheilidae > Pachypanchax > Pachypanchax playfairii. The sequence goes on from SSNP01000071.1 coordinate 1,355,006, forward strand.
CTGTTACTTTTATTTTAATTATATAAATTTGCTCTTTTTTCCAACTTGAATTTTTTTCTCACATTTATATTTTTATATCTTTGTCAGTTTGTATAATTGGATTTATGTGTTTTTCTCTCTGTTCACATTTGAACTGATATTCATGCACATTATATTTTTCCAGATGTTTTATTCATATATATATATATTTTCTACCTCCATCGTTGCTGTTTGTAAAGACGTTTTATTGATGATTGATTGATTGTTCAGTGTTAAACTGCAGGAACTTGATCAGCTGCTGTTGGATGTTTAAAGGAAACTGTTTTAAAGGTTTTTGGTGGAAGTTGTTTTTCTTTGTGAGCCTGAATGTTTTTGGTGTTTTTACACATGAAACCTCCTGATGGTCTGAAGTTTGTGGACAGATGAGGAGACAGACGCCAGGCGTGTAACGGCTTTTATTAATGACTTATTTCACACAAACCAGTTTGAAATCAGAAGGATGTGGATGGATCAGTGGTCCGGACTGATGCCGGTCTTTACAGACCCTCTCTGAACAGGGAGACTAAAGGCTGGAACCAGTTCCGCAGATCCTCCACCGTCTTTCCCAGAGAGGAACTCAGGTTCTCGCTGGTGTCCTCCAGACGCTCCTTGATGTCCTCGACGGCTGTCTCGATCTTGCCCTTCATCTCGTCCATGTGTGGCTGGATCAGATCGTTCAGGGTGGAGATCTTGGCTTGAGCGTTGTCCCTCACCTGGGAGAAGTACGGATCCAGTCTGGTCTTCATGTCCTCCACGTTGCCTGATGCTCGAGACTGAAGTTCGTCCATGTAGTTGGTCACATGTCTGAGAAAGAAATCCAAAACATCTGATTTCTCACAATCTGTTTAAATCTTCTGATGAAACTTCCTGCAGCGCGTCTGGCTGTTCGTTCATTAACGTGCAGGAATCATCTAGATTCAATCAGAACTTCTGTCTCCTCTCAGTCTCACCTCTTGATCTCCTCCGTGTCCTTCTGGAGACGTTTCTTCAGCTTGCGTGTGTAGGCGGAGACTCGAACCCTGACGTCTTCAGCGTTCTGCTCCATCATGGTCTGCAGCTCCTGGAAGTACTTGTCCATCTGGTCACGGGCCTCGCTCATGTGAGTGCGCAGTTTGTCGGCCAGCAGCTGCAGGTCTTTCTTCAGACCCTCAGCAGCCTCCTGAGTGTACGGAGCCAGTTTGGTCTCCAGGTTGTCCTTGTACATGGCGAGCTCTGACATGCTGTCCTGGATCAGGGTGCTGCAGAGACAGAAGAGTTCACAAGGTGGTTCTGAGGAACCTTCATGCATCAGATCAAGACTCAACGAAACATCTTCCACTGGAAGATGAAAGATTTAGTTCTAAATGAGGAGCATGGACTGGAGACTGATGTACGGAAAGCTGAAACGGCCAAAAATAAATATTAAAGAAATTGAAGCTCCTCAGTGGATGTTAAATATGCTTAATTATTATTTCTTAAATCTTTTAATTTATTTACGTTACTCAGATTTTTTTAAAATCTGCATTTAAAGTATTTCTGCATTAAGTTCAATTATTTTTAAAGCGTTACAAGATTACAGGTTAAGCTAGCTGCTAAAGCTAATGATGCAGTGAGTCATTAGCTGTAAAAACAACAGAATAACTTACATTTAAAATAAAAGACTTGTAAATAAAAACTGAGAATAAAAACATATTTGAAAATGTAATAAACTTAATGACAATATTCTAATAAAATAAACATTGTTAGAGACAAACAGGATTATTATTGACATCATTATGTGTTTGTTGATTTCTGATTTTGGCGGCTTCAGTTCTCCATAGATTGACGTCTACACTCAACATCAGTGATCCCAGCTGTCTGACAGCGTGACCTTCACTTCTGGAGTTTCTGCTCATGTGATGAGAGCATGAAGAAGACACTGATCTGGAGTCAGGTCATGTGACCTGTGGTCACTAACGAGCAGTTTCTGCACTCACTCAAGCTCTCGGCTGATCTGGGAGCTCTTGATGTCCTTCGTGATCTCGTCAGCCCTGGTGTTCAGGTCTGTGATGTAATCCTTAAACTTGTCCACGGTGACCTCCCATGTGGTCTGCCAGTCGTCCTGAACGAGACTTCGTCCATGGCAGCCTTCAATCAGAGAAGAAGAAGCAGATTCTGGGTTTTATTCACTGCTTCTGTTTATTATGTCCATCTGGAGTCGGTTTCAGATCTTCATGAGCACAAAAAGGGAATTAATATTCTGCAATTAAACATGTCTGCAGGTTAAAAACAGAAACAATCCAAGTATAAATTCTCTTGAATGAAGGTTTGGAGAAAGTTTGTAATCAATCCTTTAAAAAGCGTAAAAATAAATAAGAATTATTGATTTATTTTTAATAAAAGTCTTTGTTGAGTTGTTTTTCTTAAATAGTTTCTCACTTTCTTCTGTCAAATCTTTAAAAAAAAATAGTGAATAATAAACTGATTCTGTCAGACTGAAGCAACAGTTTGTTCTTTTAATAATTTGTTTCTTTTCTGCGTCTCCAAATTTCTTCAGTCCTGAAGATGAATTTTGGTTTTCATGTTTGTGAGGTGAAATCAGACTCACATGAAATAACAGCCAGAGCAAGAATCACAGCAAACGCCTTCATGATGAGCACTCACACCTGAAACGGAACAGACCAACAGCTTTTAATAAAACTTACAGATTTTAACTCAGATTCATGTAAATATTCCAAACAATTAATCCAGATTTTCAAAATAAAATTCTTCACATCCAGATTAAAATAAACCTGTGACTCAGAAACAAGTTGTCCACCAGGATTTAACCCTCTGCTGTGTGTCTCACCTCAGATGTCTGATTAGATGTGTGACGTCTGTGAGGTCGACTGAATGCATCTCTCAGTATTTATACAGTGTAGGTGGCATTGATGGGATCCAATAAACATCAGGAGGATTTCTGACCTGCGTCCGAAGTTCCCAGCACGAGCTGCATTGTTGTCATCTTTTATTGCTGTGTGTGTTGTTTTGGCTCCACGTCACACTCTGAACGTGTTCACGAGTCAAAAACCAAGAAGACTCCAAACATCAAACTCCACTGCAGGATACCGGGTTTGGGGTCCTTCCAGGAAACCAGGTTCTGTCTTCATGTGTGAAACATGAGACAGCAGCGCTGCATCAGACAGAAAACATCTGACTGACAGCACAACAGATGAAAGGTCAAAAGTCAGTCCTGTATCGTATCCTAGTCTAACAGATTTATAATCTACTTTAACAGCAGCAGGATTCATGAATATAACAGGAAGATAAAAACAATCTTCCAGACGTCACCTCTCACACAGAACAACAACTATCAATCAGTAACGCTCCTGACTGTCGCCTCGCTGGGAAAAAAAACTGATCTCAAACTTTAGAAACAACAAATATCTGATAACTTCAGTACAACTAGATAATAATAAAAGTATTTGTTTAAGGTTAGCCAATAATAAATGAACTGGTTATTCTTAACTTTTAAATGTTACTTTAACCATTAGAAACTAGTTAGTTATTTTATCTGTTGAAAAGGTTTTTATTAAACTTTGACATTAAAAAGTACTGAGAAACAAATACTGTTGAAAATACAATAATAACCCATAAACTCTAGAAAATTCCTAAATGATACTTTATGCTAATCAATAAGAACAACTTTTTCAGGTTTAACTGTTAAAACTATTTCAGTAGCAGAACATTAAGAAACATCTGATTAAGGTTTTAATAAATAAGAAGTTCTTCCCATCAAATAATGTTTATGTTTTGTCAGGTTTGAGTTCAATATGCACAGATGAAGCCCAAGTCAAGGTGATGGTTTAGACAAGAAGTTATTTATTACTGATGAAGGTGATGGTCTGGAACAGAGTAACCAACAGACTAACTAAAACTCTATTCACACCATACCTTATGGGGACTCCCCTTTTTAGGGTTAGGGGTTAGGTTTATAGGTATGGTGTGAATAGAGTTTTAGTTAGTCTTAGGGTTAGTTATAGATCAGTAATGGTTAAGGTTAGGAAAAGGGTTTGGGTTAGGTATAAATCTAGTTACTAAAATCAATGGAAGTCAATGGACGGTCCCCATAAGGATACCAAAACACACTTGTGTGTGTGTGAGTGTGTGTCTCTGTGTGTATGTGTCTGTGTGTGTGTGTGTGTGTGTGTGTGTGTGTGTGTGTGTGTGTGTGTGTGTGTGTGTGTGTGTGTGTGTGTGTGTGTGTGTGTGTGTGTGTGTGTGTGTGTGTGTGTGTGTGTGTGTGTGTGTGTGTTCTAAATGTTTATTCTCACATATTTTCTCTTTCTAAACATTGATAGAAATCTTCTGTTTTAAGGAAACATTTATGTTTTTACCACTTTGCTGTTTTGAAATCGGGTACGTTGGTGTTGGTGGCAGCAGATTTATATCAGAGAAAAATCAGAAAACATCTCATATGTTTGCTGTTTTGACTTTTACATGAAAGTAAAATAAAGTCCCGCCCCCACACGCCTCTAACTCACCCACTGTTTGACCTCAAACAATTGCTGTTATGATTTGTTCATCATTGCTGAACTGCTTAGTGCAAAATTAAAGCTAATATTTTAAATCCTGACTGAATCTCTGACTTATTGCATTTATCCTGGATAGAGAAAAGAAATGTTTTATGTTTGAAACCGAATGAGTTTTTTGGGTGATTTAAGGATTTTACTGTTTAACATTAACCTGTAAAAAACAGTAAACCTTTAAAACATCTAGAAAAGCTAAGATCTGAGGTGGCTGATGAAACCACATGATGCAATCAGAGTTTTAAACCTGGTTGGTTGTTATGTCACTACAGACGAGGTGAAATAAAATGAGACGGTTTGCTGTTGGTGTCTGTCATCTGAACACTGAAAGTTTGTATGAATATGATCATCTGCCCGTAAGAAGGGAGGAGTCAAACCTCTGACCACACCCCCTAAAATCAGCTGCAAAGAGAAGAGCTCAAAAGAAAAACTAGGACAGTGTTTTGATTCATGTATTTTTCTTGTATTTGGGTCAAAACATGTCAAAGACATTTCATAATGATCTCAGTAACCTGCATCAGCTTCACATCACCGATGAGCTTTTTTAGAATAATTCAGAGAAATAACAGAGTAGATGCTGCTTCTTTCTCAGCCAACACCAATCAATCATCTCAGTCGTGTTTTTTCTTGCTGCAGCCCGACGCCCAGGTCCTCCACATGTTCATCAGGTCATGATTGGTCTGATGTGCATCTGGAGCCTTTTTGCTCCAGTACCGCTTTTCATGGGGAATCACCTTCTTATTGATGTCATTGCTTGTTCTGCTCAGCTCGATCTCGAAGACGTGGACCATGGTGATGATGTGTGACTTGAAATCATTCAGACCCTTGTTCACCTTCTTCTTCATGCCATCATGACACTTGTGGTGGTCATGCTTGTGGTGGTCATGCTTGTGGTGGTCATGCTTGTGGTCGTCATGCTTGTGGTCGTCATGCTTGTGGTCGTCATGCTTGTGGTCGTCATGCTTGTGGCCATGATGATGATGGTGGTGACCATGGTGATGATGAGGATGGTGGTGACCATGGTGACAGGGATGGTGATCATCCATGTGTTCAAAGCAGCCATCCATCTGCACATGGAGATCATTGATGCACAACATCAGGGCTTCCTTCAGGCCTCTGGGGTCCAAGGCTTCAATGTAGTGTGCAGCCTGCTTCTTCAAGTCTTCTATCCTACAACGAATCCGAGCTGCCATCTCCTTAGCATGGTGATGTATGTCAGCTTCAACGTAGCACAGAAATTCATCCACGTGTAACCTCAGGAGATCCACCTCATGGCAGAATCCATGGTAGAAGTTATTGGTCCAAACAACCACATGAGTGTAAACCATCCGGAAGAAATTATGGATGATCTCGATGCTCTTTGAAATGATGTGGCTGCAAAAACAAACAGAATTCTGATTAAAACCTTCTTTTTCTTTGTGTTCCCACAATCATTTTAACAGAAAAGACAAAGAGATTTTGGAGCTCTAAGATGGAAACTAGAAATACTTTCTGGTCATCTACAGCTTTAATCTGAAGGTCTTCTCTTACCACAAGTTCCTTCCTGGAGGAGAATGTCTGATACGCATCATAGAGTCTTTGGTGCACATGGTTGACTCTTGAACATAGTTCCAGAAAGCATCTTCCACCATGTCAACTTGATGTTTAGATGGATGATGATGATGGTGTCCATGGTGATGCTCGTGATGGTGTCCATGGTGATGCCCGTGATGGTGTCCATGGTGATGGTCATGGTGATGGTCATGGTGATGGCCATGATGGTGTCCAGGATGGTGTCCATGTTGTTGATGATCACCACCAGCATCACAACCTGCAGAGAAAAGTTAGAAGATTGGTTGTCCTCTGCAGCAGATACATATTAAAGAGAGAATGAATGTTTTCTGACCTGTGAAGAAGATGAGGATGAACACAATGAAGACCTTCATGATTGCACTGAAATGAAACCCAAAACTAGCTCTTTAAATCTGGAGTTGTCACATGGGTTTGAGCTAGAGAAGGACTCGGTGTTGAACCTGTTCAGTCAGTCAGTCAGCTGATGAATGTGGAGCTTTCTTCTGAGTATTTATAGGCATCTGATTTGTTTGGAGGAGACGGTGACGTTGGGTAGAGACAGCCCATGACTTCAGGATGTACGTCTCCATGAACATCTTGTTCAGATACTGTGCTGTCTCTGCTGATGAGATTGGTCTCTGTATGACAATGTAGATTAATTATCAGTAAAACAAAGTCAGCATCGCTGGACTACGTGTGTGTACATGAGCTGGTTCATGTCACAGCTTCATTTAATTCATGTTATAATGTTCAACTCAGTGATGCACATTGATTCTTTGGGTTCTGGTTTTACTCGTTAGGTTCTGGGATTAAACCTGTTATGAGATGGTTGATGATGAAATAGTTTCACTTCATCTGTTGTACTCATCCAAAATATGAGATTATCATCCATCTTCTGCACCTGCTTCTTCCTGTTCAGGGTCGCAGGGAGCTGGTGTCTATCTCCAGCGGTCTTTGGGCAAGAGGCAGGGGACACACTGGACAGGTCACCAGTCCATCACAGGGACAGACAACCACTCACACCTAGAGACAATTTAGAGTAATATTGATACTCCTTTAGTGAATCCAGTTATTTTCTATAATGGGTTTGATTTCATTCTCTGGATTATTCTTTCATTCTCCGTATCGTTCACATGAAGTAACATTTTGTTGTGAAACTTAGTGGTATGGACACTAGAACTTAGTGTCCATAATCACAGTTGGTCTTCTCTAATCTGCAGCTCTCATGGTGATTGTGGGCTGGTTTTTAAATTCTCATAATGCTTGTAAGATTGTGATATCTCTGTCTTTTCTTTTTATCTGCCATGTTCACCCAATTTTTCAAAGCTTGACTCACGTTTTGCAGGTGGTCTTTAGATTGAAGGTCTGGAACGTTTCACAGGTAGCTGTTGTTCTATTAGCAGATAAGATTTAGATGTCACCATGAACATAATGAATGTTTCCACTTTTAAACTGAAGATACTGACTTTGTTATGGAGCTTTGTTCAGCAGGTTGGTGTGGCTTATAGACTGAAACTGAGTATTAAAGATGTATACATGATGTCTCCTGGTACCTGGGAGGTGATTTGATTTTTTCTCACTGCAGCAGCTTCTTGTTCTTTTTTGTCCTGATTTACATCAATGTCTCTTTGTTCTGTCCAAAAAACAACAGATTTCTGAACACATAAAGCCTGGATGGATGGATGGATGGATGGATGGATGGATGGATGGATGGATGGATGGATGGATGGATGGATGGATGGATGGATGGATGGATGGATGGATGGATGGATGGATGGATGGATGGATGGATGGAGTTACAGCTGTATCCCCGCCATTAACCCTTTAATTTCTCTTATGATTTTATTGTTATCATTTGTTGTTCCAGATGTTTGTTTGTTCTATTAAAGCTGGCAGGATGAAATATAATATCAGTGACTTGATCCCAGGAACTTCTCTCACATGGATTAAAGAAGGAAACTGATGTTTGTTGATGCAGTTATTCACTAACAAACTGAATAAATTAATATGAGTTTATTTTACTGATATCTCAAGTAAATGTCAACACACAATGCTGTTTGTTTGGACATATAATAATACGCCTTCAGCAGATAAAATGATGTGACTCATAATCACAGCAGTGTGTTTATGATTTACTCTCCATAAGAAAACATTCATAATGTGCCTGAATGTTCTTTACAGGCGGTTGTCAGAACGTTTATAGGTCAGCAAGATGTGACTCGGACTTCGATCCCGCTCTGCCATCTGGCTCGATAACTGTCCTTACTGGAGAAGACTTCATGTCCTTATACGGACAAAAGACTGATAAGAGACAGTCTTTCTCTCAGGAGAAACTGCTGATAAACATGTTTTCATGAGACACGAAGGCCTTGAGGAGAAACCTGGAAACTGCAAACGATTCATTAAAAAGATCTTTACAAGTTACATTTAAATAGTTTTATTTTTAATAAATGTAATTGGAAATTTGCTTCTGACATAAATTCTGTTTCAGTATAAAGTTGGATGAAATTTTTAATTTAAAAGCAGATTTTTTTGAAAGTGATCTTCATGTCAGTTCATGTATTTTATTTTACTCTTGTGTAAAATGTGTCAGTCAGTCTTTACACTCATTTAATCCAAGAAATTTAATGTCAATATTCCTGCAGCACAAAACTCATAATCTACCAGTAAATTAATTAATTAATTTTGGAACAAAAACTGTTTTCAGTTTGTTCTTTAGAGTTTTTAAATCAGATGGTGGAAAGAGTGTGAGGTGTTAGCGTTTAGCTTGCTGTTAGCCACTAGAAGCTAACGGTGACCCTCCAAACATCTGCACCGTTAACACAGTTTAGCAGCTGTTCATGTGTTTTCCTGGGAATGAAATAGATGAATGTTTTCTAAATGTTGATTTGACTGTTGGACCCTCAGCTGCCCCCAAAACAACACGTTTTCTAATGTTATTTAATCCATAAAGATTTAATTTCATCATATTGTTAAATCATCTGCTGTTCTTGTGAGTTAAGTTTCATTTTTGTAAAAAGCAGCAAAGAAGCATCTTAAATAGAAACAACCCAGAACTGCTGAAACCAGAATCAGTTTAATCTACAGGAAAAATTCCATAAACCAGATTTAGTTTCTCAATTTTTCCAGTCTCAGTTTCTATAAATGTTTTTTCATGGAGATTTAAACAGACTGTTGAAATTCTGTATAATCTGATTTCTTCTTTGTGAATATTTTCAGGTGAATGTTTAAGCGATTAATTGATCGTATCATGTTTATTTGTGAGAAACGGTTCCAAACAGTTTTAGTGCTTTTAAGCGTCACTGCAGTGATTCAGTGGATTATATAACACTGTGATGTGGAGTGACAGTTGGGACAGGAATGCATCCAGCAGGGCAGCTCCAGCAGGACTTTACCCCCCAACAGGACTATAAAACCTGGTCCTGCTGGTCTACAGCACACACTCATCCAGCACTGAAGGAGAAAACATCTGCCTCCAAAAACTGAAACCTTCATCTGTATTTCTACTTTCATCCAACAACATGAAGGTCCTCGTGGTTCTTGCACTTTTCTCTGGTGAGTACATTTAACATTTTAATGAGAAGGTTTTAGATTTGATCTAAAAACTGGATAATTTCATCTTCTGTTTCATCCACAGTTTGCAATGCCAACATCTTGTGGTCCGAGCCGGCTAAAACCAACCTGGATATGGTGAAAGATGCTTTTTGGGACTACGTTGCCAAGGCGACGCAAACTGCTGAGGACTCGCTGAAGCAGATCAGAGAGTCTGAGCTGGGACAGGAAGTGAAGTAAGTATTTGAATCAGAGTCCTGTTCATGAACCCTGATCCAGACCTGATCTGTAATATCTTGAAAGGGTTTTATGAAAGGTTGAATCTGATAAGAGGAGTTTTCACTCAGTCCTGTTCAGGGTCAGAGTCAACAGGTGAGAGGTGGGGTTATTACAGGTCATCAGAGAAAAGCAGCTGCTGGAGGAGGAAAGTTTGATCAGGACTTTTATTTTGAAAAGAACTGCAGAAGCATGAGGGAATCCCTCCTGTCTGACTGTAATGTTTGTGTCAGTTCCAGGATCTCTCAGAGCACAGACACCGTCAATCACTACATCGTGGCTCTGCGGACTCAGGCGGCTCCTCTGACTCAGGACTTTGTGATCCAGTTCACCCAGCAGGCAGAACGGCTGAAGGCTCGTCTGGAGAACGATCTGACCACTGTGAGCACCAACATGAGGCCATACGCCGAGCAGATGGTGGAAAAGCTCCAGAACCAGGTGGAAGAGCTGAAGAAGGAGGTGGCCCCCTATGCTGAGTCCATGGACCCAGAGAACCTGAAGGCTGTCCTGCACCAGAAGAGTCAGGACCTGAAGGGGCAGCTGGAAACCAGTTTCAACCAGCTGCAGGCTCAGATGGTCCCATACACAGAGGAAATGAAGCAGAAGATGGAGCAGAGCCTGGAGGAGTTCCAGAGTAGCATGATGCCTCTGGCCCAGAGCTTCGAGACCCAGCTGGCCCAGAAAACCCAAGAGATCCAGCAGAGGCTGGTTCCATATGGAGAGGAGCTGAAGGCCAAGCTGGACTCCAGCACTCAGGACCTGCAGGCTCAGCTGGCTGTTCTGTGGGAGTCCTTCACCCAGAAAACCCAGTAGAGAGACTCAATCAACAAATATTTATTCAAACTCGCCTCTTTGTAAGAAATAAACAGTTCTGCACTTTATCCAGCGTCCGTGTTATTTATACATCATGTTAACCAGAATGTTCATAGAACAAAGTCAAAAATCACTCCGAATAATAAACATGTTACATATAGATAACACCCAACCATCAGCTGTGTTTGGGTCTGAAACGGGTTAAAGTCCAGAGAGAAAAGAAGCAGGAGCTAAAGCTGCTTTAGGTTTTAATTTGGAGGAACTGTATTGAGTTTATAACAGGGCAGCAGTAGCTGTGAAACTTGATCTGTTTTGTGTTTGAGTTCATGTATTAATACTTTAGTGTTTGTTTCCGGCGTGTCGGGATCAGACAGCATCACTCTGTGTTCTGACCTTCAAACCAAATACAAATTTATTATCTATTAAAAAATAATGAAAAAATGACCGAACAGCAACAGCAGGTTGTTTTTTTGTAAGAAATAATATTTATCAGTTTGTGTTGTATGTACAAGTCAGACAGAACGTTTCCCACATGCATGTAACATGAAGATACAACAAACAAACAAACTGTGATGAACAGACAGAACCAGACAGAACCGGGCTGAACCCGACCGGGCTGAACCTGACCGGGCGACCGGGCTGAACCCGACCGGGCGACCGGGCTGAACTCGACCGGGCTGAGCCCGACCGGGCTGAACCAGACCGGGCTGAACCAGACCGGGCTGAACCAGACCGGGCTGAGCTCGACCGGGCTGAACCAGACCGGGCTGA
>SSNP01000071.1:1375089-1385089 GCA_006937955.1 Pachypanchax playfairii
CCCCCCAACACACACACACACACACACACACACACACACACACACACACACACACACACACTCACCCATTGAACTTCACACAGGAACACAACAAGTTTAACAGTCCCAGATCAGCTGGAGCTGCAGGCCTGGATGTTTCACAAGGTTGACCTGTTTCAGCTGCAAACACCTTTCACACCCCCCCCACCCACACCCACAACCCCCCCACCTGCTTTCACACACACCCACACTCACCCACTTACACACCTGCGCACACTCACTCACACCCACGCGCACACACATGCAGTTACCCACACGTGCACACGCGCTCTCGCACTCCACTTTTTTTGGTTTTGCTTCAATCCTGAAAATAGATTTCAACTAAAAGGAAAAACGAAATTCCTCCTCCAACTGTGAAGCAAAAGATTTTTCTGATAATTGTAAACGACGAGTGTAAACAATGAATCATTTACAATTTTTCTGTCGCCGTCCACTGATTCGTAACACCTCGTATAGATTGCCCTGTTGGAATACGGGTGGAGCTGCTGGGAACCGCATCGACTCTCCGTCGCAGGTTTCCAGAAACTCCCCCGTGTTACTTTCAGCCGTCTCTGGAACTTAAAACACCAACAAGTTGTTTATTATTATTATTTTTTGGTGTGAAACTGATTTAAATGAAAGCTTTCCTCCTTAAGAACCAGAGAGAGCGAGTTAAAGGTGCCTGGAGCAGCTGGTGAAACATCTGGTTTCACCTCCAGATGTTCCCCAGCGCTGAAGCCCCCGTCAAAAGCAATAAAAAAAATCTTAAAAAGCAAAAATAATCTGTTTTTTTATGTTTTTTTGTCGTTAGTAATGCTCTGTAAGGGGAGGACAAAATAAAATCACAGCTGCCTGTTCAAAGATGCTACAATTCTGCTGTCAAAAACTAAGTCCACCCCTCACATTGTTCAGAACCAGCAACCACGAAGAGGAACAAAGAAAACGGATCGCTGCTGCAGAAAGACAGAATTCTGTTGTGGTCCTTTATCGACAGAACTGGGTTCATCACTGTGGTCCATGAAGCCGTTTCACATCCAGTTTAGGATTTCAGCAAAACAAAACCTGAACAAGTTTCTAACTGCAGCAACAAACAGAAGAACCTGTTCACAGAGAACTCAGCAGGTTCTGGTTCTGAGCACTAACAAACATCAGTCTAAACAGAACTCAGGCGGTTCTGTAGCTGTCAATCAAGGCTTCTATCTTTGTAATCAGAAGCTCACTGAAGTTCTTCTACCGTCAAGTTTCCAGAACATTTTTCTTTAACAGATTCACTTTGTGGGGTGACGGTTTGATTCAGAACACCAGACTCCTGAATTATCTGTGAACATGAGCTCCGGATCAAACTGCTGAAAGGAATTTAAACATCGGCAGCAAATACATTCACCAACTTTAACACGTCCGGGCTTCCAATCAAGTTTTTTCACAAGAGAACAGAACAATCTGTGAATGTGGAGGGAAACTTTAAAAGAAAAAAAAAAAAACTAAGAAGTTTTGTTTTGCACCAAACTTTAACCGACCGAGAGACGTTGGCTTGTTTTCACCCGGTGAATCGACACCCAAGCTGAACTCAGCTGTCTAACTGCTTTAGAGAAAAGGTTCTTCTGCCAGGTGCAGAGGTCAAAAGAATCACAGTATTCACCAGCCAAATCTTCTTATGTTTAATAAAAAAACACTCTGGACACGAGTGAGACGACAGGAAGCTGATAAACACCAGGTCTTTTCATTTCCTGTGCTGCTTCTGTGTTTTCAGGCTCACTCGTGAATCAACGCAGCCGTTCGCGTGTCTTTATTCTGATTTTCTCTCAGTATGTTTGAGTTTCTCTGTGAGGGGAAACAGTCATGCAGTATTTAAATAAAGCTGCCCTTTTTTATTGCAACGTTCACATAAAAATAAATGTTTGACATTCAGGGTGGTTTGTAAAAACACAACTCTCAACTGGAGGAGGTGCGTTTTGCCTGTTTTCTTGCATAACGGCTGTTGAAACTTGATTCCTGTTACGTTGTGCTCATACTCTGCTGCTGAAGCAGGAGATGAATGGGTGAGTGCACGTGTGAGGGAGTGAGTAAGGCACTTAAGTGACGACAGCAGTGAGAGTGGACAGAATGACGGCTGGTGGAAGTGCACCTCTGTAACTTCAGTAAGGGACCCAAACTGCTCCTGGAGAGGAAAACCAGCTCTAAAACAGCTGCTTCTGTTCGCTCATTGAATCAGAGTCCAGCTGCAGTTTGGTGCAAAACAAGTTTACAAAACAGGAACTGAAAGGAAAACCTGAAGAAAAGCTCTAAAACTAAAGACAGCCTTAACATCCGTTCAACAGGCTCTGAAAACGAGGGATGAAGGTGAAAAATGATGAGATGCTTCGAGCCTGTGAGAACGAGCTGATGTTTGTGCAAAAGCCCGGAGTGCTGCGAAGCTCTGAAGACGAGAAAAACAAAAACGAACTCTGATTAGGATGTTTTCTAATCTGGGATCTGTAAATAAGGACTCAGTCCACTTGGTCCCACTTCTTATTTCTAAAGGGAAAAGTTTGAAGGGAAAAAGGTTCCTGAAAACAAGATGTGAAACCAAGTGGGCGAGTCGAGATCAGCTCCCGAGTCCCAGCAGGTCACCTGTTTTAGGTGCTGTCCTGTTGGTGTTCTGATTTCTCCTCCACCTCCTCCACATCACAGTCACCACTGGCGGAGTGATACTCAGCCACGTAGAGGCTTTTATCGATGCTGCCAGGAATGGGCTTGATGTCGGTCACCAGCTGCTCCTCGATGGCCTTCAGGTTGAAACGATCCTCTGAGGTGATCAGGTTTATGGCTAAACCCAGGTGTCCGAACCGTCCTGAGGAACAAGGAGACGCTTCCTATTAAACGCTTGTGATGATCAGGAGCAAAATGAAAGTTAAGATACATCATGAAAATAAACTCAGAGCAAAACTTTTAATCCGTCCTTCAATTCAAAAGGTCAAAATCCATCAAAGTCCAAAAACTCAAGAAGACCTTCAGAAGGTCTGAGAACTGTTGATCCAGAACCTCCTTAACAGATTACAGAAGGGTCTGAAAGCTGGATCAGGAGTTTTAAACAGGACCAGGTCAAGAGGTTCAAACAAAACTGCCTATCAAAATAAAAGCTTTAAACTGTTCGTGTAAAACTGAGCAGATGGAGAGTCTGATGACAAACCTGATCTTCCGATCCGATGGAGGTACGTTTCAGCATTTTTAGGGAAGTCAAAGTTAATGACAACGTTCACAGCCTGGATGTCGATTCCTCTGGTAAAAAGATCTGATGACAGAACCAGAGGTAAGTACCAACAGGAGGATGTAACTCAGGATTCAGGATCAAACTAACTCCATCTTAACTTTTTAACTTGATAACAAAACATTTACAATTCCTGCTTTATGAGACAAAGATATTTAGATGTTTCCAGTTTGAAGTTCCTTTTATTCCTGACAGTAAACATTTTTCTTGAGAGCAGTTTTAATGTGTGACAGCTGTTTCTGTTCATCTACAGATGTGTTTCTCTAAAGGAGACGAGACTCCTGTGATGCGCTCAGTTCATCTAAAGTTCATTTATTTTGTTAAAGTTGAACTGAAACTTTCTGCATCATGTGAAATAAAAACAGTTACTGTGATGTTGTGGAACACGGTAAAAACTCACCGGTACAGACGAGGTTCCTGCACAGACCGTTTCTGAAGTCATGAAACACTCGGTTTCTGTATTCCTACAAACACACACTCATTAAAACATCATGGAAGAAGAAGAAGTGATGTTTGAATTTAATCGAACATCTCTCATGAGGACACGCCCAGTGAGAGGCGATCTAACAGGAACAGGTCGCAACCTCACCTGCATCATCTTGGCGTGGATGTAGAAGCAGGAGTAACCCAGCTGAGTGATCTTTTTGGCCAAAAGCTCCACCCTCTGGGTGGAGTTACAGAAGATGATGGACTGGTTGATCTGAAGCTGAGAAGAAAAACAAAAACAATCCCAGTGAGAAATAAATGATGATTCTTCTCCAACCTGTTCCTGCTCTGAAGAGGAGGAGCTTCAGTCTGAAATCTTCTCAAAGCTTTGCTTCAGATGAGACTTTAACTTCTTCTTTTAAACAATGACATTTTTTCTCTAAAGAAGAAGAGAAATCAGGTAACGTCAGTGTTAAAGGTTGAGTTTGTTACCCTGGAGAAGAGCGTGTTGAGGCAGTGGACTTTCTGACGCTCGGTGACGTAGGCGTAGAACTGAGTGATGCCCTTCAGCGTCAGCTCCTCCATCAGGTTGATCTCGTAGGGTTTCTGAAGGTGCTTCATCTACAGACACATTCAACAGTTTAGATCAAATAGAAACAAACTTTAAGGACGTGAGTGGTCGTATCCCTCTGAAACGCCACATCCTCAAATAAAAACAAACAAACAAAACAAGCCGGTTATTAAATAAATCTGAATATGACTGAAATATAAATCTGAGGTTTAGTAAAGTCGGTGTTTGTGCTGACAGAAACAAGCTGAAGATTAACGTTCAAATAATTTACATGTTGCTTCTTTTGACTTTGAATATTTAAATATTTGGTCGGTTTAAAAACACGACACGTGACGTGTTTCCAAGAATTCCAGATGTGCGTTAAACTGATCAGAAGTGTGTCTCCAACTCACCATGAACTTCTGAACACTGATGGGGAACGTAGCAGAGTAGAGCAGGATCTGCCTGTTCTTGGCCAGGAAACTGATGATGTCCTCGATGAGAACCACAAAGTCCTGAGACAGCAGCTTGTCAGCCTGAAGACAGAAGAACCAGGACAGGTCAATCCTGAGTAAATACCAGTTATGGCTACAGAGCAACAGCTTTCCTACATCTTTACCTCGTCCATCACCATCATCTGGGCTCTGTCCACCTTCGCCACGCCTTTCTTTATCAAATCCAGGATCCTACCAGGTGTGGCGATGACCACGTGCACTGAGAACACAAGAACAACCGAACAGAGAGGATAACTTTAAAAACTCAGATGAACTGAGTTCCATACAGAAACACACAGACTTTACAAGAAACTTTAAACATTTATTACCAAACCTCAGTTCAACTGGTGAGGAGCCAAAATCCCATTTACCATCATTCATGTTCTAAAATGTTCCTGAACAACGCAGGGAACACGTTGAATCAGAGACCCACAAATACAAAAACCCAGAAGATGCTCGTGATGAGGCTGATGAAATGTGTCACAGCTGATTAAACAGATCTCGCAGGTGTTCAAACTGTTTTTTCTACATTTTGGTGGTTTGCGGTTCTTATTGACAGTCTTCAGCACAAAGAGTCTTCCTCTCAATAAGCTCCTAAATGCCTGAGATGTCTCTACAGATCAGGTTGTATAATCTCTACAGGGTAACATCCAGATTAGGATCACTGGAGGATTACAGTGAAGTTGCCAGCTTGTGCTTGTGTCAGAGTTTACCTGTCTCATCTAGGCGCATGATGTCGTCTCGTAGGTTGGTGCCTCCAGTGGTCGCCATGACTTTGACTCCTCCCAGGTGTTTGCTGAGCTGGATGCAGATCTGACTTACCTGCAGCGCCAGCTCACGTGTGGGCACCATGACAATGGCTGTAATGCGACACAGGGAGGTGAGTGGGAACACGGACGACAGTAAGATGGGAGGAGAGAACGTTCTGCAGCATCTCACCCTGTATGTGGTCCTTCTTCAGGTCTATCCTCTCAAGCAGGGGGATTAAATAGGCTCCACTTTTCCCCGTCCCGTTTTTAGCTCGAGCCAGAATGTCACGTCCAGACAAAGCGATGGGGATGCTCTCCTCCTGCATAGGAACAGTTCATGATAAACATGACACACTACTGCTGTGCCTAACAGGGTTAGGTTATGAGTTCAGGTGAAACGTAAACCTGTTTCCTTCATCCTGACAGTGAGGGAAATGCCTGCACATCTAACAGCAGGGATCTCAAACAGCAAACACGGGAAGACAAAAACCCAAAAAGCTGTTTTCATACAACCGCTCAGGAAACTGTTCTTTCAAATATTTCTGTAAATGTGAGTTTCTGTAGCTAAAACACAAAGAACAGAGACGAGGCCACTAAACTCATCATGAATGATCAAATGAAAGAAATTGGACAGTCTGTTGTTTATCAGTAAAAAGACAGGATTGTGGAGGTAAAGTCATGTGGATTTCCAGGTGAGCTGCCACCATGTAACTCTTATCATTAGGTTGAATTTCGTTTGCTGTGATCATCAAATCATAAAAGACTTTTAACCAATCGAATCACAAGAACCAGAGTTTTCTGGCAGTCCTGAGTCACAGTCCTGTGGAAAACAGCTGACGAACCCTGGAGTTAATAGAAACATTGAGGAAGGAAGAGAGGTACCTGAAAACTAAATAAAAACGCACCTGGATAGGTGAAGGTTTCTCCCAGCCCATCTCAAAGATGCCCATCAGGAGTTCCCTTTTTAGACAGTAATCTTCGAACTCGTTCCCCTTTGTGGCGGTGACATCCTGCAGCAGACACAACAGTTACCATCACAGTGATTGTTTTACCTGAATGATGATTAAAACAAGTGAGGCGTGACTCACGGAAGTTTTGACCCTGTTGTCTTTTGGAGGAAGCTGTAGGCTTCTTTTCCAGTCATCTCCGAACTTGATGCCTCCTCCTTCCTGGTTGGCACCACCTGCTTTCTGCAGAGAACCCAAACTCTTTCCTGGAGCTGTAGACACTGGCTGGACTGAATTGGGTTTGGTTTGTCCTCTGAGCTGCCCGTTCTGCTTATTTAGTCCCATAACAACTGGGCCAGCGTTTTCTGTTCGTGCAGTTGCCATTTTTTTTCCTGACGTTTGATTTTTTTTTCAAAGTTCTTCAAAGTATTAGATTTTTTGCGTCTTAGGTTTTTTTTTTTAAATCTCTTCAAAAGTTAAAAAACACCAAAAACAAAAGAATTCAATAAAGCATTTAACAATTTGTTTCTGTCCAAAGCTTTTCGAAGAGAAGTGTCGATAGTATTTACATATACACACGTACGTGCAGTTCAGTCCTCTAACAGAGAGACCGACCCACATACAACAAAAACAAGTTTGTACACAAAAGCTCTTCAAAATGAAGAGAAATCTGCATTCATATGCATGAATATACTCGTTCACAATATAGAAAAATTATATGTGAACAAGCATCAAAGTGGTTCAAGTCCTGAAACAGAACAACTAAGGCAATCTGCACTTGGGGAACAGCTCCTTCAAAATTATCTTGCTTCAAAACTTCTAACTCCAACAAGATCTCGTTTCCAAACCGAGTTTGTAAGAGCTGCTGCGGTTCTCTGTTCCTGAAAAACAATGTCCAACTTTGTACAAGTTCTTCCCCAAAAATCACGTCTGTTTATTTCCACTGAGTATTATTTGCTTCATATGAGGAAAAATAAAGATCCTACAAGGGTTTTCAAGTCCAAAGCCCAGACGCTTTACTCCCTTGTTGAGTCTTCAGTGTGTTTCCTTTGTGCTCCAGATCTGAAACCTCCTGAACCCTGAAGACGGGCCGGTTCAGCTCGGTCCAAAGTGTGAGAGCCTGGTCCCTACCAAACACCCTGCCTCCAAAAAATCCAGACCGACGACCTGAAACAAACAGCAGTAAAATAAACCAATACAGTTTATCTGGTTTACAGGTTTATTGGACGAGTTAAACTTTAGTTTCTTTAAAATGTCCAAATCGAATAAAATAAGCGCCTTTTTCACAAAGTAACCGGGAAAAGTGATTAATATGTGTTTAAAGGCAGGTTAATCTATCAGGTGTGCTCGACCCAGGTGAAATTAACGAGAATAAAGTAAATTTAATGATTTGGGATTCATTTATTGATCTGTGCTTGTCAGAAAGGATCGATTTATCACATCTTTTGCGTTTAAATGTCAACATTCGGCGAAATCCTGCCTGTATATTAAGATGAGCTTTCAAAAAATTTACAGAATCATCATTTTTTCCATCATAAGTTCCGGGTGTTCTGAAAGGTTAATTTATCGTTTTGTAAAAACAAGTTCGCTTGAGGTTAAAAGTGCGTGTCGGGGAAACGTTAGCTGCTAATGGCTAATAAAACCCCGAATAAGCTCCGCGCCGAGCAGGACTTCCACTAACTCCAGCAAGAACCAAGGTTTAATACCTGCGGGTCCGGTCCAAACAAAGGGCCACTCTATTTGGATCGACGTCTTAAACACAGAACCAGAACAGAACCAAGACGGCAGTTAGCGTCGATGCTAGTTTAGCCGTTAGCATTAAGCTAATCTAGCATTAATGTAAACCAACAATACAAATTCACACTGAACATACCTCAGTTTCTTCCTTATTTTATGAAAGATTCTCAGAGTGCGGTGAACGTACGACTTTCTTTTAAATTGACTGAAAATGTCTTATTAATTCGTGTCTATTGTGTTTCTTCTTCCTTTAAATCAACATGGTTGCCTCCTTTACCTCGACGTTTCTTTTCTGTTTTTCATAAAGCGACCGTGGACTCGAACATAACTCGGTCGCCCCCTGTTGGTTGACCAGGACACGACGACTGCTGCTGGACTCGGTCGCCCCCTGCTGGTTGACCAGGACCAGGGTATGACAGATGCTGCGGGTCTCGGTCGCCCCCTGCTGGTTGACCAGGGTATGACAGATGCTGCGGGTCTCGGTCGCCCCCTGCTGGTTGACCAGGACACGACAGCTGCTGCTGGACTCGGTCGCCCCCTCCTGGTTGACCAGGGCATGACGGCTGCTGATACCTATCCTTGAATCGCTCAGACATTGAAAACTCATCAAATAAAAGAACAAGTCGGTGTTGAGTCTACAAATATAAGTCAACTTAACAAAAAATCTGTGTTAAGCTGGATCTTTCATTGAAAGTTTTATCAAAATCTGAATGTCACTCATTTGTTAGAGATGTTTAATACAAATCAATAGATGTTTGATGAGTGAAACATTATTTTTCATGTTCCTGCTCAAATAAAACCAAACTGAACCCAAAAAGCAGCATATTACTATCAGCTACCATAAAGACACAATTTTTTCTAATGACTCTACAAAAATAATTCAAACAGTAAACTAACGGGGTAAAAATAAATGGTAATAAAAAAAGAAACAAGTTATTTTTTATTAGTTTGTCATGATTAACACAAAAAACAAACCTTTTAACTAGAACATTGTTTGTGAAACGTCTCAACAGGTTAAACATCTGAGACCGGAGGCCCATCTTGTGCCTGAACACAACACTTTATTACTTATCTCACAAATTAAATTATTCAGTAGTTTTAAATCAACACAAAAATTTGTGTTTTGGATTTAATACAAGCTCAAATGTAAACACACAAAGACAGAGCAGATACGTCTGGTTGAGTCAGGTGAACATGTGACTAACTGAAGTGACACGACACCTGAACACGACGGTGTTAATAACAGAAGACTCGTCACACCTGGAGCTGCTTCTGGTCGGAGTGACGCTGTGAGGCTTCTGAGTTTTCAGTTCAGTGCAGGTAGTAAAAGCTGCTCCAGGTGAGTCAAGTTTCTGTCAGTATGATTAACAATATGGAACCAGCTCAGTTACAAGATGCTTCATCAGCTGTTTCATTTTGACTGTAAAAACAAAACAGAGGAAGATTCTGGGTTTGTGAGACACAGAAGTAAATAAAAGATAAAAATTACAAACTAACTGCATTAAATCCACTGAACAGTGTAAACGTGTCACTGAGAGTTTGAAGAGATGCTGCAGATGATTGACAGGAAACAGTCATCAGCTGAAATGCTGCGAGGAAGCACCTTCAACACAGAGGGAAGTAGAACATCAGCTGGTCTGGTTCTGGTTCATTAGGACCTGAAGCTGGTTTCTGTTTTAGTTAAAGGTTCTGGGATCTCGTGAGTAACGATGCTGTGCAGGATTAAAGTGCAGTAGAGTGTTTAGACCCTCTTAGTCCGTCTCAGCATATTATCTGTTTGTCAGTCACAACCACACAGGTACAGGTGAGACAGAAGAATCAGCTGGATGATT
>SSNP01000071.1:1397589-1427589 GCA_006937955.1 Pachypanchax playfairii
CCATGATGTCATGTCTCACCTTGACCAGCGTGCGGTATCCGTTTCCAGGTGTGTTTGCGTCAAAGTCGTAGTGATGATAGACGGAGGTGAAGCTGGTCACCACCGGTTCCAGAGCTCGGCCGTGTTCCTGAATCTTCTTCATACATGTGACCAGGCGTTTGGTAACGGTTCCGTACGGTAAGTCAGAAGGTCCACACAGGACACAAACGTTGTCCTCACACACCTTGTCCAAAGCCGCAAACACCACTTTGTGATCCATAACTGCAGCCGGAGGAGAAGGACAGGTCTGGTCTGGTCTGGACCTCCTTATATCTGCCTCCAGAGGAGTCATGTGACGTGTTCTGTATCTCCTAAAATAAGACAAACATCAAGTTTAAACACAAAGATCCTTCTGACTTCCCTCATGCAGCATTACTCACTGCTGCCGTGATTAAACAGCTCTCATGTTATCTGTTAGGTTTGTTATCAGCTTCACAGCAGCCTGAAGGCAGAACTTTGGAACCAGCACTGACACCCAGCTGACATGTCGGCACAAACTGTACGCCGTTTCCTTCAACTGTAGATGCAGTAAGAACTGTGGAACACGCAGAAAACAGGCGTGAAGCTCCCAAACAACACACAACTTTAAAGATCACAAAGTTTTGAGGTGACTGGAACTAAGTGAGGGTTTGGATGTCTCGTACGTCGTGTCAATCAAATCAATATGAAACAGTTGCAGCTCAAACATGAAGGAAAACAGCATGAAAAGATTAAAAACAAACTAAAAATATCAGCTAGAATTCAGCTTCAGTGTTCAGTAAAAGAAGGTCAAGCTCATCGTTCCAGAGGAATTTATCCACGTCACACGATCCTGCAGATACACGGTCAATCAGAAAACATGAGCGTGCAGCGTTAACATTTAAACTCTCAGTCACAATAAACACAGAGAGCGAGTGTGAGAGCAACGACACACTGACATAAAAAACAGATCATCAACCGAGGGCTCCGTCACAGCTGACAGGACGTCTGTTCTACTCTGGGATGTTCAGATCACAGCGGCGTGGCGGTCCAGTCAGTAGCTGTTACATCATTCCTGCCTTCAAACAAGTGTGACAGTATTTCCACTCTAACCGTCACAGTAACGCTCCAGGACTTCAGCATGTGACTGGTCAGGGAACCATGTGACTGGTCAGGGAACCAGGTGACTGGTCAGGGAACCATGTGACTGGTCAGGGAACCAGGTGACTGGTCAGGGAACCATGTGACTGGTCAGGGAACCATGTGACTGGTCAGGGAACCAGGTGACTGGTCAGGGAACCTGGTGACTGGTCAGACTGGTCAGGGAACCTGGTGACTGGTCAGGGAACCAGGTGACTGGTCAGGGAACCTGGTGACTGGTCAGGTAACCATGTGACTGGTCAGGGAACCTGGTGACTGGTCAGGTAACCATGTGACTGGTCAGGGAACCATGTGACTGGTCAGGGAACCAGGTGACTGGTCAGGGAACCATGTGACTGGTCAGGGAACCATGTGACTGGTCAGGGAACCTGGTGACTGGTCAGGTAACCAGGTGACTGGTCAGGGAACCAGGTGACTGGTCAGGGAACCAGGTGACTGGTCAGGGAACCAGGTGAGAACAACGTCCTACCTGCTCTAACAGAACAGATGTTGTAGGCAGAGCAGCTGATGTTCTCATGTGTCTTCATTATTAAAGCATCAGTGTTCCGCTGTCATGAGTCTGTCCTTCAATGTAAAGATTCAGATTAAACACAAACTTTCTACAGAGAACAGAATGAGCGTTTTATGTTTGATCACGTGACACATGCTGCAGGATACAGCAGAGTTCAAACTAGTTATTAGAATTCTGTTAGTTTCTGTTTCATGTCCTCTGAAATGTTGTGACACTTTTCGCAGGAGTTTCCTGAATCCAGAGTTCAGGAACATTTATGTTTCCATGTGAGGATCCGGTGCACCGGGAGCCAGTTCTCCGAAAATAAAAGCCCCGTTTGTCCCCGTGCATCCCCTTCAACTCATCAGCTGATGAATGACGTGGATCTGTCTGTCAACAAGCCTCAGCACGACACCGTGACTCCGCCGGCGTCAGCGCCTGTCCGTTCCAACCGTTTCTGAACGTTACAGCCGGTTTCACAGCCGGTTTCACCCGCCACGCCACGAAAACTAACGATTCTCACCCACACCGAGCGCGTCTGTTCCGGTAGACAGACGGTCTGACAACTTCGCTCACGACTCGGAGTTTGGTAACTTTAGTTGCGTATTTCTCTCCGTGAAGGAACGCAGAAACACCGGGACGCGGTTACACGTTCACGCTTCGTTTCCGGTCCAGTTAAACATTCGAAATGTGTCGAACTGAACAGAACCGTGACTCCGTGGTGTTTTTAACCGAACTTACTCACCGAGCCTCATCTTCTTCTTCTTCCGTGATGTTCTGTGTGTTTCTGTCAGCGCGCACCCGCTGAATGCTGGGTAACTAGGAGCGCGCGTGCACCTGACAAGACACGGCATACTGAAAGAACCGCCAAAAGACGATAAAAATTAAAATTACTTCTGATTCTCTTAATAAATGTTGATTTAATTACTGTGTTTTATTCATGAACACTTTAAGGTCACGTGTTTAACATGTAATAAGTGTCTTTCTAAGTGCTCTACTGCTCTAACAGCATTTGTACTTTCTGTAAAATCCCAAGTCTTCTGTCCTCTGGTGGTCGACCTAAGAACTACAGGTGCCATGAGTAATTAATGTGTAATTTTATATTTTTAAATTATTATAAGACAATAACAGTAAATTAAAAACCAAATTTACAGATAAATATTTTATGTTTCAAAAGGTTAATGATGGATATGTTTTTGTTTCATTTATTCATCCCTTTCAATATTTACTAAAGTGTTTATAAAACATTACTATAGTGCGGGTTAATTTAACTGATTAATCTTATTTTATCCCTATGGTTTCAAACCTTCATAATATATATATATAGCTGTTTCCAGAAATGTTGTGACATTTTCTAAAATAAAGAAAAAATTGTAATTAGTAGTTTTTTTTACACAATCCAGATGTTTTTTTTTAAACAAACACTGGAGTAGTAATGTTTTTCTGTTTTTTCATGGACACCTTCATTATTTTTTAAGAATCATTACCAAGATTTGGATTTGATTCCAGCATCACATTTGGATGGAAGATGTTTGAGAGGTGATTATTTAACAGTTCAGCTGGTGACAGGTGAGAGTTTCAGGGTATAAAACTGATCCCAGAGCAGCTCAGTGTTAAAGTGAAGGTGAATTGCAGCTCAGAACTTTGTCTCACACTGTCAGAGAATCATCAACACCGTGCTGGAAACTACTGATGGACAAACTCTGACCCAACAGAGGTGCAGGAGGAGGTTCCGTCATGTAAATGGTACATGACCAGAACTTGTGTGGCTCATTTTTACTCTCAAACCGTTTCACAGTTTCTCATTCACACACTCACACGGTGAGTCATAATAAACCCACAGCTGGGACACACTGACACAGGTGAGGCTGCCATGAGCCACCGAACCTTCTGACCACCACAAACAGGCAGGTGAAGTGTCTTGCTCAAGGACACAACGGCAAAGCGATCTTTTCCAGACGAAGTGAGGATTTAAACTGGTGACCCTCTGGTTATCAGATGACCTGCTCTACCTGCTGAGCTGTTGTGGCCACATGTGGTCAGATCATGTGATCAGATCATGTGATCAGTTCTTTCCATTCAATTTAATTCAAGTAGCATGATTGGTGACAGTGGAAAGGAACGACTCCTTTTTAACAGGAAGAAACCTCTAGCAGAACCAGAACCAGGATGAGACCTTCTGGCTCAACGGACTGGGTTCTGGGAAAGAGACAGACACCAATGGATTTGGGTCAGTCGTCATGTGATCAGTAGAACCACAGGAACTCCAGATCCTTGGAAACTGCTGGTCATCAGGTGATGGCTGAGTCGTTGAGAGGCATGACGCAGGATTACAGGTGGATTTTTTTAGTCACCTGTATCTATACAACATAATGATCTGATGATGCTCGTTAGTATCAGATCATTTCAAAGGTCACTGCAGAGAACTCGTGTTTATTCAACACTTCAGTGTGACTTACCAACACTTCACCTGGCGTGTCATGCTGGTTCTCTTATTTTTGCCCTCTGCGGTTCAACTTCACAAACAAAACGTGCAGCAGGTTAAAATATCATCATGAAATGTTCTGTTGTAGTTGTTTTACACTCACCTGCTCAAGGAGCGCGTTCACCTCCTGCATTTTAAGAACAGACCTTTCAAAACAAAAGCATGATAACAGATTTTGCAATGGTTTCTTTTTAAACTCTTTGGTTTTTTTTGTTTTGTTGTTGTTTTTTTAAGTTAATCTGCAGTTTTAATTTTGTGGGTTTTAGATTTTTGTTGTACATTAGAATAGTGAATTAGACTCACCTCTTGGCTCTGTTTGGATTTGCTGCTCCCCATCGAATGAGACTCAGATTTACAACATTCCATCTGTTTTGTTGTTTATTCAGCAGACAGTTTTGTCCTAACACGAGCCTAATATTGATTTTTAAACAGCTGAGTCACTGTCTGTAACTTGACAAACCTGTTCTTTCCTTATCAATCAGTAAAATGGAGCTTTTAATGAGAAAATCTCTTGATTTCCTTCCTGTCTGTGGCTCTTATAACAGTTTAATATAAACAACATCTGGATTAAGATGTTTCTGGTTGTTGTTGTTGTTTAATTTCCTCATTCTTTGACCTTTAACCTGTTAACTGAGTCTGAGATGGAGCTCAGGGGTTTTTGTATTTTCGCTGAGCTTCTCAGTCTGACCTCTGACCTTTGGATGAACTTGCCGTGATGTTGAAGCCTCAGTGTATTACATGACTGAAGCAGCTTCCTGTTCCAGATTTAACATCAACGTCTCTCTGATTTCTGCTCATCAACTCGAGTCTCACCGCAGGTGAAACCAGCGTAACAATGATGCAGCAAGTTTCCTCATAAACTGTCAACACAGGTGTCGTGTAAACAGCTGACTTCCTGACAGGAGATCATTTAACTGTCATTAAGGTGAAATGGGGGACAATAATTAATTATATTTGATCCCCTCCAAAAATAAACTCTCATTAAAACTGATGTTTTATATTTTAGTCATTGAATTTCAACTTCAACATAAAAGTCTTGTAAAATATAAACCTGAATATTTTCTCTGAACTTTCTGGATTCTTACTGCCAAAATACAGAGTTATTTTTATTTATTGGGATTTGAACCGTCACATATTTCTTAATAAAAATTCTGCTCTTTGTAACATTTTGTTCTTTTTCAAGGAGTAAGTTAATTTCTAACTGTTTGATATGATTTTCGGACACCATCAAAGTAAAATAAAGATTGTTACAAGAAGTTGTTCCTCTCTGTGTGATTGATCTTTGAGATTACAGTAAAATACAGGATTACTCATAACGCTTCGATTGCACATTGTCTCAGCAGGAATCTGATATTTGAAGTGTTTTTTCAGGGTGAAAGGAAAAATGATATGACTGTTAAAATTTAAACCAAAGGGAATGTGAAGAGCTGCGAGGAAAAAAAATCCTGATTATCAGAAATATGTTACAAACTCAGGGTCATTTTTAAGTTTCTGTCATCTAAACATAGAAACATACCGGCAGCAAAGGTTCAACTCTGGTGTGCTGAGAGGAGGGACGCTCACTGTTCACCTGCTTCTTTCCAATAAAGAAAAGAAATGGGTCACATGATCACCTTCCTGTCCCGTGTCATCAGTGTAAACCTACAAACTCTCACTTTTCTCTTCCACTGACGTTCCACTTTCTAATAATCTGATGGCACCTGAACGCATCACTTACTATTCTGCATCATTTTGCCACAAACATCTGAGAAACTCATATGTGTGACTAGTTAACGCAGTAAGGGTTACACTAAGGAACAGACCCACAGCAGCTTCTGATCAGCTGATCAAATAAATCAATCAGCTGCAGAGTCGAGCGTTAACAAACCCAAACACAGGAATAAAAACTCTGGTTCAAAGTGTTTACGATGTTTATAGATTAATATTTTCAGATTCTCCCACTGACTCAGCACAACAATGTGTTTTAATTAAAAAAGAAGTCAATTTCCTGATTTTATGATGGTGAAGGATCCTGAAGACAAAGATCACCTTCTTCATCAGTTCTGACATTAACAGCTTGATTGTTTGCATGTCTGGTTTGCTCTGTGGTAGAAGGTGATTGTTTCTGGAAGTTCTATGTTCTCTGTAACCTGCAGAACATTGAGGATAAACACTTTACCACCATCAACAGAAAGGCTGGAGTCAGATGAAATAAATCTGTTTGATTTTAGAATAAAGCATCACAGAGCATCTCAACTCTTCCTCTGCAGAAAGCTTCAGGAACTTTCAAACTGTCCAAAATGTCTTACTTACCTGGTCAGGTGGGTAATAAGGTCACAGGTGACAACAGCCTGCAGCGTGGAGCAAACAGATCTCAGGATGTAAACAAGATAGTAACAAACCCAGAACAACAATCCTGTCTGTCAACACTGTCAGGACAACACAAGGAGAAAAACATGGATGTAACTAAACACACTCTAAAAGTTAACATCTGTTTCTCAGGTAAAAACCACTTGTTCTGTCTGTCCGGATCATCCAAGAACCCCTAATCTGGATCTGGTCCAGATGAAGTTAGATAACAGACCAAGAAAAGGTTTTTGTAAAAGTCTTGAGTTGTGATTTAAATTATTTAAACTATTTAAACCACAAATAAAAACCTAATTCTGCTCATATCCAGGTGTGTTTGTGACTGATCTGGGATCCCATCCATCCATCCATCCATCCATCCATCCATCCATCCATCCGTCCGTCCATCCATCCATCCGTCCGTCCATCCATCCATCCATCCATCATCCGTCCATCCATCCATCCATCCATCCATCCATCCATCCATCCATCCATCCATCATCCATCCATCCATCATCCATCCATCATCCATCCATCCATCCATCCATCATCCATCCATCCATCCATCCATCCATCCATCCATCCATCCATCCATCCATCATCCATCCATCCATCCATCCATCCATCCATCCTCCATCCATCCATCCATCCATCCATCCAACCATCCATCCATCCATCCGTCCGTCCATCCATCCGTCCATCCATCCATCCATCATCCATCCATCCATCCATCCACCCATCCATCCATCCATCCATCCATCATCCATCCATCCATCCATCCATCCATCCATCCATCCGTCCGTCCATCCATCCATCCACCCATCATCCGTCCATCCATCCATCCATCCATCCATCCATCCATCCATCCATCCATCCATCATCCATCCATCCATCCGTCCATCCATCCATCCATCATCCATCCATCCATCCATCCGTCCGTCCATCCATCCATCCGTCCGTCCATCCATCCATCCATCCATCATCCGTCCATCCATCCAGCCATCCACCATCCATCCATCCATCCATCCATCCATCCATCATCCATCCATCCATCCATCCATCATCCATCCATCCATCCATCCATCCAT
Source organism: Pachypanchax playfairii (assembly GCA_006937955.1). Classification (NCBI taxonomy): domain Eukaryota; kingdom Metazoa; phylum Chordata; class Actinopteri; order Cyprinodontiformes; family Aplocheilidae; genus Pachypanchax; species Pachypanchax playfairii. The sequence goes on from SSNP01000071.1 coordinate 1,405,136, forward strand.
CCATCATCCATCCATCCATCCATCCATCCATCCATCCATCCATCCATCCATCCGTCCGTCCATCCATCCGTCCATCCATCCATCCATCATCCATCCATCCATCCATCCATCCATCCATCCATCCATCCATCATCCATCCATCCATCCATCCATCCATCCATCCATCCATCCATCCATCCATCCATCCATCCATCCATCCATCAATCAGTTCTGCAGGGCGTCTCAAATAAAACTAAAATACATAAAATACAATTTTGTGGCTGTTTGAATGAAACACTAACCAAAGAATGATCAAATGCATAAAAGTTCATGTGATTTCAGTTTTATATGTCATCAAACAAATCAGAACCAAAACTAGTTCATGTCCATCAAAGTCTCCTGATATTAAAATATGTCTGCGATCATTTTTACGGGTTTTATAAAAATTTAGATCTGCTTCAAAAATATTTTAACTATATTTTTTCATCTGGAAGTCTTAATGTCAGGGTAAAGTTATTCATTCTCAGTAAAAAGAAAAAAACTGTATCAAACCCGCGTTGGAGGAAAGTGGCTGAACAAGCTGGTCTGGGTGTGAAGTGGGAGGAGACAGAGGAGCATCAGAATGGGCAGAGCCTCACCTGAAGTAGAAAACTGAATCCTGGACAGAGAGAAGAGCAGAATCAGGGCCACAAGGGTCAGGACACACGAAGACCTGGATGTAAGGAGTGAAGTTGAACTCAAGTTGGAGGAATGATAATCTGACAGTAAAACCTCCTTAAATCAGAAGAAGTTTTAAACCACAACATGGCAGCAGTCTGGAGACTCTGCATCCTGCTGCTGATGGTGTCCAGAGACCAGACTCTGGCTAATGTGGAGACACCACATGTGAAATCAGCAACCACTGACAATGGCGTCTCCAGCACTGGGAACGAGACAGGCAGCAGCGGTCATGGAGCAGCACCAATCACCACGCTGCCCATCGTAACCTGGAAATGGCCCCATGTAGAAGCTCCATACCTGGTGGCCCTGTGGATCCTGGTCTGCTGGCTCTGCAAACTCAGTGAGTCCTAATCAGTCATTTGCTTTTTCCCTCCAAAAACAGATTAAATGTCATAAAACCAGTGAAAACTACCACTCTGACCTCCTTCATCCATCTTTTTCTGACCAGAAACAGTCGACTTCTTCTAGAAGAAACTCTGAACTGCACGAGGATCATTAATTATTATTATTTTTGTTAGTTTTGACTTAAATGTGTGTGAGTGTTTAAATCACAGCACCTGTGATGCTTCATATAATCGCTCAGGTGTCACAGACTGAAACAGGTAATCCTTTAAAAATAAACTCTGAATCATCATATTTATGTGACTCTAAGTGTCAGTAGCAGCATTTTGTAGCTCATACTCTTGGTATTTGTTGCAACTGGGTGAATAATAAGTAAAAAAAAAAACTCTAAAATTATCAAATTAAAATTAAAATAATAGGAAATCGTCACATTAAAGTTGTCTGTTGCATCTCTAATAATGTGTTTATTTTATACTGAACTAACAGTTCAGCCATTTTTATTAGTTTTGGTGACAGAAGATGTTTTGGTGCACGAACCCGAGGAGAACTGGGTTGTTTCCATGACTCAGCATCTTTTCCTCAGACACTAACATGTCTTCTGGTTTCTGTTGGAGGGTTCGTCTCATCCTTCCAGTTTGGGGTTTTTTCTGGTTTATCTTTTGGGTTTTATCGATGTGTTTTTAAAGATGGTGGAAGAAGCTTCCTGTTGCTCCTCTTAGCGTGTAGATGTTCAGGACTTATTTAAAAACAGCAGTCGTGTTTCTAGAGCTGGAGTTGGACGGTTTCCTGGACGGTTCTGGTGTGAAGCTCCGTTAGCTCGTCACTTTGTAGAGATTCTTGTAATTCTCAGGGAACCAGCTGCTGATTGTTGGAAAGGGTCAAGTGTTAATGTGCAATACTGAGAAAGGTTTGCCCCCCCCCCGATAAGTTCTCTGAAGAGTCAGACTTGAACTTGAATAGTTCTCCAGACTTTCTGAAGGTCTTTCAGAGTTTTTACAGATGGACTCTGGTTCTTCACCATGTTGGAGTTAAAATCTGGTTTCCTGTTTGTGTGGAAACTGTTTGGCGTTTAGATTCATGAAAACAGATTGAGTCTCTGACGAGATGCTGGAAACGAGAAGCCTGAAGTTCCGGTTTAAACTGGTTCTGGGTTCAGTCCTCTGGCTCATCCCTTGAGTTTAGGAACCTCAGAGGTCCGCGTTCCTCTGAAGATGTTCTGGACTGGTTTGAAGGTCTGATACCCCTCGACCTTTTGACCTCTACAGAATCTGAGTAGAAGAAGTTCCCGTCTTGTGATTGTTGTGTACACAACCTGTGTAAATGGTTCGTGGCTCTGTGGACAATGTAAATGAACAAGCATGTGTCTGTGTGTTTATGTTCTTCTCAGCTGATACAAATACGGGTCTGTAGTTGATGTGATGCAGAGGCCTGAAACCCAGACCAAGTTATGTCGTGGTTTACAGGTTTTATTTGCTGGCTGATCAGTTTTTCTTCATGTTTAAAAGATTTTAATGAAAAGGTTCAACTCTGATTGGACCAACAGAAACCCGACAGATTAATAAAGATTCAAGGTGGTAATACACTAAATTATTCATTCATATTATTGTGAAATGGGAAATAAAATCTGGTGTGTTTATTTATGTCAGGTAACATTCAACAAGCTGTTCCATGTTTTTCCAGTTTAGGAGGAAGTTTGGCTGCAATGTGTAACTTGCTCAACTGAAATATAAAAATGTCAAAATTAAAAGAGATTTCTGAGAATGGGACAATCAAGTTACTATTTATGAGTCATAAAGTTTACATTTTTAATGGGTTCAGTCAAAACACTTAGTGTTTTCACCTTTTAACCTTTTCAGATTCAAACTAAATGCTATTTAACAGGAAATACATATAAAACACAGCAGTGGTCTATAGTTTTACAGAGAAGGAGATTCACCATCTCTCTGTGTTCTGAACATTTTATAAGAACATTACAAACATCGACTTTGACACTTTGAGGTAATTGAACAGAAACATCAACAAACAGCAGGTTAGTCAGTAACTGCAGACTGGAAACAGAAATCTGACCTATGAAAATAAAAGATCTGAGAAATATTAAAAACAGCAAAGTTAAAAGAGAAGGAATAATCTAAGTTAATGAACAGGACTCGTAAATGTTTGATTGTTTTCTCAGAACGGCCTTCGAGCATGTGTGTAACTTTAAAGATATATAAAGAATCTGTGTGTGTAGATTCATCTTAGAACACAAATCACACACTTTACATGTAATCTGGATGGTTTTTATTTGTTGTTGTGCACGCAGTTTGCATCAGGTTTCCTCAGATCAGGTTTACAGTGTTCTGTTTTACCTGATCCTGTCTCAAAGTTCTTCAACTCCATGAAAACTGAAGCATAACGAACAATAAACCAACTAACAGGATTTTATTTTGAAATAAAGCAAAGTTTCAGGTGTCACTTTATAAAAGTTGCTCTTGTTGTATTTGTTACTGTTTTATTTCTTGGATCTAAAAATACCTGGTGAGGGTGAAAGATGAGGTTTCATGAGCTGTTTGCGGGTCACACTTCACTGAGTTGGAGCTTTCTGTGTACAGTAGCTCTCAGACTGAAGACAACCTGTTTGACCTCTGTTTTCTCCATAAAGGATGACCTTTCTGTGCCGTGTGCTCACAGCGGTGACACTTATACAATCATTGAAGGCTGTGAGTTAAAGGCCAGCCACCGTCTCACAGCCTGTATTAGGTCATTTGTTAATAAGACTGGAAATGTCTTCATGCTTAGCCGTGCAGATCACACACATGATTTATAGGATATAAACTGACAGCGTCAATCAAACAGCTGATATGAGACAGAACCAGTGCTGCACCGTTGTCTTGCAGGAAGAAGGTTGCAGGTTCGAGTCCTGTCTGCGTGCACTGGTTCTCACCCACAGATCAAAAACATGCACGTTAACAGGTAACTCTAAATTAACCTTTAAATGTGTGTGAATGGTTGATTGGCTCTGTGATGGACTGGTAACCTGTTCAGGTTAAACCCCGCCTCTCACTGATGGAGATAAGAACCAGCTGTTCGTAAGTCTGAACGTGATCAGGTTGGTGTCTCTGGACGCGTCTCTTTATCAAGTTATTACATCAGCTGACATCGTTACACACATTAAGTGGATGTCTGGTGTTTTTGTTACGTACATGAAGTTCTGAGAGCGTTTGTCTTCACACCTGTGTGAGATCAAATCCTCAAACCGGTTCCTGTAATCAGCTCATTGTTCTTTGTTCTGCTCCAACAGGACGATTCTGTTCTCAATGAAAGAGCAAGTCCAGGGAGTCGGAACCTATAGGACTAAATAATGACACAGCTGGAAAACAAACATCAAACCCACATTAAACATGTGCCGAGTCATGCTTTTATTTTGGGAAACTGGTGTTAATTTGTAAACAAAACAAAGAAGCAACTTGAGTTTGAACAGTTTGGTTGTGATCAAGACACCTGATCACCTCACCTGTCGTTCACGTTGGAGAGTTTGGTTCTCCTGTTGATATTCAGCACCTGAACCACCCGACTCAGATCCGGGGATCTTCACCTGTCTACCTGAGACGCTGCTCACCTGTTTCTTATTAACCTTATTACTTCTCAGTGTTTTATTTTTAGCTTTACAGAATTTTTACTATCTCAGCGTCTAATTTTTAAACTCTTCTGGTTAACTGGGGCGTTTTGGAGACCGTCTTAAAACTTTGACCACAGTCTATAAACGTTGTTTTAAATAGACCTATTTAAAAGATGTAAAGGCAGAAGAATGAAACAAACCTTTAAATATCTCTTCACAGAAATCTGTTTTTACCTGCTGGTTTAGAGTGAATAACCAGCCAGTCAGTGGAAATCAAGAGAAGAGCAACTGCTCAGCAGACAGTCTGTAAACCAGGTGAAAAGGAAAGTTTTCAGAAATGATTTGAGATTCAGAATCAAAGGAACAAAAACCAGGTCAAGAAACTGTTTCCATCATCCGTGTAAAAGGACACGTAAAATGCACCTGGATCGGTTTTACCTGTATAAACACAAAGCTGCAGGTTTGTTTGAAGCACAAATAAAAGTTTGACACGTCTGAGTAACATGTTGCTATGATGTGAATGTCACGCGTTGCTGAATGTGTTGGCCGTGTAGCATCGTGTTTCTGCTGATTATATCAGACAGATGTTTTTATTTGGGTTGTGATGTTCTTACAGCCGTGAAGATGTGAGGATGACTGTGTGATGAAACATGAGTCACATGACTTGAACTGTGTTAGAATCTGCACGTTTGGGTGTTTGAAACATCAGCTTCCGCTGTGGATGTTTCCTTTGCTGCACCTCTCAGGTGAATTCTAACGTCACAGCAGTTTGTTTTGTTTTACCATGAAAGGTAACATGAAAAACAAACTTCAGCACTCGGTGAAACGATTTTATGTCCTGAAAAATCTGACTTTTATTCCTTTTGTTGCAGACAGAGGTTGAAAATTCCAATTTTCTATTAGTCACTGAATGCATCTTAATAAGCATTGATAAATCCAGATGTTGGGGTTTAGAATGAACTGGTAGATGCAGCTGTTTCTAACATTCGTCTGTGAGTTTGGAGCGTCTGTGTTTCTGGAGCTGATGAGTGTCGGAGGAATCGGGACTTGAGCAGGACTCTGTCCCTGTCTGGATCTGCTGGTTGAGGTTTTAATCACTCAGACCAGTTTTATGCAAAGATGGATTTGCACATTAAATTACTAAAATAATATTTGAACAAGAGTTTTTTTTAAAGATTTCTAACAGACCTGAAGACGAGAGTTTGAGTTCAGTTTGCTGAATCTTTGACACAAAGAAGAAACTGGATGAGTGAAGTGAAAGTGTTGCATTTTGTTCTAAATGAATCGGGTCTGAAGTCGAGCTGCTTCAGACGGATCAGCTGGATTTAATACTAAACGCTTTCACCATGATGGAAACCTGTCGGAACTTCAAGGACAAAGAACAAGTTCCTGTGATGTGAGGAGTTATTTTAGGAAATGTTTGAGGACAGCTCACTTATTTCAGTTTTTAACCAAGATTGAGAAACATGAACGTCAATCATTACTGAGCATAAAGCAGGTGGACAAGCTCCCAAACGGACGGACAGACGGACGGACGGACGGATGTTCATCCAGCACCTCTGCTCCTTCACACACACACACACACACTTACACACACACACACACACACACACACACACACACACACACACACACACACACACACACACACACACACACACACACACACACACACACACACACACTGAGAGCATGCATCAGAGACCGGAACGAACAAACAGAGCAGCGTGACTGAATAACCAGAGACCTCTGACATCTGCTACTCCCACCTGTAACATCACACACTACCTCGTCATTAACGTGCGAGTACAAAAGGTTGAGTCCACATTTTATTCTTTTCTGAACTTCCTGTTTCTGTGAAGAATGAGGATGGAAAGTCACAGATAGAAATAAAGAGACTAATAAGTGACTGAGACAACACTGTAAAGACGGCGGGAGACAGACGTTCAGCCACAGATTCTGTTTCCAGTCTGGTTTAAGATTCTGTTATCTGATGGGCCTCTGTGGATCTGTGTGGTTCTGGCTCCTCGGTTCTGTGTTTCTGATCACATCAGGGACGAGTCTAGAAGCTCATGAGAAGACAAGTCATCATGATGGACACGGCGAGGACACCAACATCACTGGAATCCCCGTCGTCTCCTTTAAGTGGGAACATGTGGAGAGTCCTTACCTAGTTGCTTTATGGATTTTGGTGTGTTTTTTGTGTAAACTGGGTAGGTACCACATGAACTGATTGACAGGTGTTTTATGGAGCGGGATGAAGGATGTGGACGGTAGATGACGGTGGAGTTACAGAGTAAGAAGCATCTTTAATCATGATTTAGATCTTACAGCGTGGGACGTTTATCTCTCAAATACTATAAGAAGGTTTTTATTTTAAACAAAAAAAAAAAGAAATAATCCAGGTGAAAATATTATCTCAATCTTTACTCTTGTTGAATTTCAGTTTGAAATGTTTTTAAATTTATGACTAAAAAATGTTTCATATGTAAAATTCCACCTGATTGACTTTGGACAAACTCAGATTGTTAAATTGAGACTCAGATTTGTGACTGAAAGCGTCTGTATTTCAGATTCATACTGAACGTTCATGATCAGGATTTCAAATCCCTAAAACAACCAACCAAAACATATATCTAATATATATGTTACTGATATGATATAATGAGATTTATTAGACTTCACCTTGTTTGTTTCAGGAGCTGATGCTCAACTCTCTCACATAAATCTATAAAAACAGCAGTGAAATTCCAGGAACGCGGGATGAAGCGTCTCAGCTTCAGTTGGTTTATTATCACAAACACACTTTACTAAAGTCAAATGATTTCATACGACCCTCTGCTGGTTAATCATACGCCGAACGCAAAGTTACACCAACTGTTGATCATTTGCATGTTTTGCAACTTCACAAGAGTTTTACATTCATAGTTCAGTTGATCCATTTACCACCAGAATCCAAAAAGTCCAAACCAGCCGGTTCATGTGGAGGAAACTAAAAATCCAGCTTCAAAATTCAAATAAGGAGAATTGAAATTAAAACTAAACAGAATAAAAGACAGAAAGAGCAGAAAACTGAATGAAATGTTCGTGTTTACATGATATTTCTCCTGTTTATTTGCATTAACATCATCAGCTTGTTTAAGCAGGAAGTTCTCACATCACAGCTGAAACAAGACAACATGAGTCTGACTGGCATCTTAACGAGATTCGTTAATCTTTACCTCCCTTTAGACTCTATAATCTGGATTTAAACTGTTTCTATAATCTGTATTATTCTGTAAAAAGCTGTTTCTTTAAGACGCAGGAATCTCATCAGAACTAAAGTTTCAGCTTGTGTTTCTCTCTCAGTCATCGAGGCCAACCATCATGTGACGGAGTACATCCCTGAGAGCGCCCTGCTCATCTGCTTCGGCTTCATCCTGGGGGGGATGGTCTGGGGGGCAGACATGGTGCAGACCTTCAAGTTGAACCCGACCGTGTTTTTCTACTTCCTGTTGCCTCAAATCATCCTGGATGCAGGCTACAGCATGCCCAACAAGCTGTTCTTCACTAACCTGGGAGGCATCCTGATCCACGCCATCATCGGGACCTGCTGGAACGCCGCCAGCTTGGGGCTGTCGCTGTGGGGGTGTGACAAGGGCGGAGCAATGGGTAAAATTACTTTAACTTTGAAGGCATATAATTTGCTCTCATCTTTAGATGTCTCAGATTCTCAGTGATGTTTCCTGTCGTGCACCTTTAATCTCACCACTGAAGACAACAAGCTGATCCAGTGTGAGCTCCAGTTTTCTTTCTGACAGATCTTTCCTGCTTCTCATGCTGCAGGTGACGTGCACATCGGCCTGCTGCAGTATCTGCTGTTCGGTAGTCTGATTGCTGCGGTCGACCCCGTAGCGGTCCTGGCCGTGTTTGAGCAGGTCCACGTCAACGAGGTCCTGTTCATCATGGTGTTTGGAGAGTCGCTGCTGAATGATGGCGTCACAGTGGTGCGTGTGTTTTATCTGACAGCTCAGGGAATCAGCTGGTCTGTTAAACCGTGTTATCATAATTTGATTCAGTAATAAGAACAGCTTGTACTTAAGGAGCCTGTAGAGACCTGAAGGATTCAGAGGTCAGAGGTCAAAGAAGAAGAACACTGAAAGACCTTCAGATGTCTCACCTGTTGTGTTTCTGTCTCTCAGGTGCTTTTCAATGTGTTTGATGCGTTTGTGACTCTTGGAGGAGCTAAAATCAACGCAGCTGAGATCATTAAAGGAATAAGTGAGACATTCTTTAACTCTAGACTAAATCATTCTGTTTAACCTGAATCTGTTAAAGAAACATGAACTGTCCCTCTCCACAGTTTCCTTCTTCGTTGTGGCGTTCGGTGGTTCCCTCATGGGATTTGTTTTTGGCCTGCTGGTATCTCTTTTGTCCAGATGCACCAAAAACATCCAGATCATAGAACCCGGTTTCATCTTTATTCTGGGATACCTCGCCTACCTGACAGCAGAGATGCTCTCTCTGTCCGCCATCCTTTCGTGAGTACAACATCTTGTTCATTAAAGAGAGTTTAACCACATCTGGGTTCTACTTGAGCATCAGATCTGAGTGAGCGTGCAGACACGTCACTGATCCAAAACACAACACAATAAACATCATCGTCCCCTCGTGCTGCCCTCGCGCTGCTTGTTCCAACAGCTGCTTTCATATTTAAAAATAATCCAACTGTATCTACACACAGAAACATGACAGTTCATTAGATTTTGTTGTGCAGGATTACTTTCTGTGGCGTTTGCTGTCAGAAGTACATAAACGCCAACTTGAACGAGAACTCTGTCCTGACCATCAAATACGCCATGAAGGTTTTCGCTAACGGATCAGAGACCATGATCTTTGTTTTCCTCGGCATCTCCGCCATCGATAAGACGATCTGGGTGTGGAACACGGGCTTCATCCTCCTCACACTCCTCTTCATCATGGTGTACAGAATAATGGGTGAGATGTTTCACCTTGTTTGAGTGGAATCACAACCAGATGGTTAAATTCATGGAGTTGATTTTTTTGGTGTATTCCAGGTGTGTTCTTCCTCACCTGGATCATGAACAGGACCAGACTTGTTCCAATAGAATACATTGATCAGGTGATTATGAGCTACGGTGGCCTGCGAGGGGCTGTTGCTTACGGTTTGGCAGTGATGCTGGATGAGAAGAAGATCAAGGAGAAGAACCTGATGGTGTCAACGACGCTCATCGTTGTGTACTTCACCGTCATTCTTCAGGTGAGCGCTCGTTATAACTTTGTTTTGGGTTTCTGAGTTGCTTAAATGATGACATCTCTCACCCCCCCCCCCCCACAGGGAGTAACCATGAAACCTTTGGTGAAGTGGCTGAAGGTGAAGCGAGCAGCTCATGCTGAGGTCACACTCATAGAGAAACTGCAGAACAGGGTAAAGAGATAAACCCAGACCACATAGAACCAACACCTGCTCCAGATGTTTTACCTTTGATTTGTTCTTACAGGCGTTTGAGCACATTCTGGTGGCCATGGAGGACATTTCAGGACAAATAGGACACAACTACATGAGAGACAAGTAAGTTCATAGAACTAAAAGTGATATTAAAATCAATCCCAGATTCTGAGGCTGCAGTGATTTCTTGTTGTAAAGGTGGTATAAATTTGAGGAAAAGTGGATGACGTGGTTTCTGATGACGCCGTCTGCGAGGAAGAAGCAGGATCGTCTCTTTAATGTCTTCCACGAGCTGAACCTGAAGGATGCTGCGAAATATGTGGACGAGGTGAGGGTCGCAGCTCGTCTTCTGTGTGTGTCTGTGTTGAACATGAGGTGGTAAAAGAAGTCCTGGTCTTGTTTCAGGGTGAGCGCAGAGGCTCGCTGGAGTTCATTAGGAATGAAAGTGCATTTGTTGATTTCAAGAAGAAGTTTGGTGAGGACATGTCCGTGGCCATGCCAGATATCACAGCTGACATGTCAGATGATCACGGTGGATCTTCATCTATGAGGTGAGAGGACATCTTTACATGCAGGACAGCAGAAACTGGACCAGTTTCAGTCCAGTTCTCCAAACTGACCCTGACAGCGTGGGCTACAGGGTTTCTTTAAGATAACGGGACAGAAAGTCTGACTGCATGGAAGGAGAATTATGAATGAAGTAGAAATAGATCCAGAACATTGTACAGTACTAGAGGTCCATGTCTTTTAAACCATTAAGTTATAAATATCTGATGTGTTTAACCAGCGCCCCCTTGTGGCCACAGAGACTTACAACATTTTATCTTCATTGATAAAAACAAATTCGAGCAGCAGACATGGTCATGTGACCATTAAGCTGACGTTGCTGTCAATATCTGATGTGGTTGTCTTTGTTTTTTCCTGCAGAAGACACCCGGTACCGTCAGTGAGTTTGGAACTGCATGAGCAGTCCATGAGGGGAACCAGAGCAGCTGAGGACTTAAACTCTCACCACCTGCTGCAGCAGTATCTCTACAAGGGCAGGAAACAGGTAAACATGCTCAGTTCAGCCAATCAGTGATGGACGACCCAAATCAAATACAGGTTCAGACTGTCCTCTTGTCTTCCTGTGCAAAGCACCGACACAGGTACAGCCGCAGCCACTTCGACATCAACAAAGATGAAAACGAAGTCCAGGAGATCTTCCAGAGAACCATGAAGAGCCGTTTGGAGTCCTTCAAGTCTGGAAAGATGGGCGTCGCCCCACCAAAGACGATAACAAAACACACAAAGAAAGAACAACAGCCGAAGGTCAGAGCTGAGGGAAAGTTGTCCTCACGGACTCTATGTCCTTACCAGGAACCACAACCACAAACAGTTTTTGTTCAGTTTTAGTTTGAGGGTTGATTTAAAAAAAAAACTGATTAAATTGTGATATTTTTGACGGATTGAATATTTTTCATGCAGTAAACTGACCTGTCATTTTAAAATTTCTTCCCATTTCAGACCCTGAATAGAAAGAATAAAGGCTATCTCTCTGGAGATGAAGGTCTGTATCACCTTTCAAGTCTAAAGGTTTTACCTGTAGTAACAATTCTAAACCCACTCGTTCATCAGTGTGAGCAGGAGTTGAGTCAGGTTGCTGCTCTGGAGCACTCAGGTGTGTGTTAACAGGAGACTGTTACTGTCCAGCAATCTGAGAAGAGTCAAAACCAAACAGCTGATCCAGCTGTCAGCACGGTGGTGGAGGGAACATGGGTTGGGTTGGTTCTTGGACACCTTGCAGTCTCTGAATTGACCTCTGGACTCAGATTTGAGTCCATCTGTCCAACAGCTGAAGTTTGGACCAAACTGGGTCATGAAACAGAACCATGATCCAAACACAGCAGCTGATCTACAGCAAGATGACTGAGGAAGAAAATAATCCAGGTGCTGCAGTGATCCAGTCAGAGTCCAGACCTGAACCTGACTGAGATGCTGGTCGGACCTTCAGAAAACTGAGAATGAACTAATGTCTGCAGAACTGAAGAAACACTGGATCAGAATCCTCCAGAACACGAGAGATCCAACAGAACACGACCACTGAGTTTCTCTTGCTGAAGGAGGTTCTGTTGGATCATCAGGTGGATGCTCAGGGTGGGTTCAGGTCCTTAGAGAGGTGACTGGTCTTCCTTTGGTCCACTCTGCTGCAGGTCTTTCCTGTTCCCAGTGTGACACATCAAGTCGTCCATGGGAGGCAGAATTTACAGGACTTTAAGACCAGTTGAGGGTTCTGGTTAGATGAGACTGATCCGTAGAACTGAAAGATGTTTTTGTTTTCTTTACACCGTTTGATGATGATCACTAAAATAAATGATTTTTGTCTTGTGTTTTTCTGTAGATTTTGGGTTCTCTGAAGGAGACAGTGCTTCTGGATACGACACGTCTTTCCCAACGAGAGGAAACTACAGAACAGGAGGTAAAGTAGACCCACCACCCTGCTCCCCTTTAACCTTTAAAACCCCATCAGCACTGACCTGGTTCTTGTTTCTTTCCTTAGCTGGAATTGAGAACCCGGCCTTCATGCCGGATGTGGATCCACCGCTGCAGATCCCTCCCTGGCTGGCAGATGCTGAGCTGGAGACGGACTCTGTGGCTCCATCACAGCGAGCTCAGGTCAGGCTGCCCTACACACCCAATAACCTGCGCCACCTGGGTCCTCAGCGGACCAGCGTCCGGTCTGCTGACTCCTTCGAGCTGGCAGACGCTCCAGGTGATCACCAGGTGGACGATGATCAGCTGCCTCCTCCTCCACCACCTCCCCCTCACAGAGACAAAGACTTTGTGTAGCATCTGGTTGAACCTGAGAGCCAAGAACACAGAACAGACCTCAGACTTTGCACCAACTCCTGAATCTGGACCACAGGTTCTTTTCTGCTTTCACAGACTGAGAACTCCAAAGTCTTTGTCTCCACGGCTGCTCTGAGTTCATCCTCCACTGAGCGAAGAAACACGCATTTATTAACATCTCTGGTTCATCTGACACATTAAAAGGTGCTTTAGGAGTTTCATATCCCTGAATGTGATGAAAATATTTTATTTCAGGTTGTAAGAGGGGATTTATTATTAGAGTGGTATAAAATCAAATCTATGTTCTTAATTTCTTTATTTTTTGTTTTGGTTGGAGATATTTAAGGATGAAGAATAAAGTTGTAAACATCTGTATAAAGACGTCACATGTATGAGAAAAACACTTTTATGTATTTATCCACTAATAGAGTTTAAAGTCTGATCTGAGAAGGCAAATGTTACAGAAACTTTGTGAATATTTTCTGAATGTATGAATAAAAAATCAATTTAGAAAACAATTCAATATTGTTTTTGCTTCTGTGGAGTCAATTTTTCTACCTGAAGGAGAATTAAAAACACAACAACAGGTTAAAAACCAACAACTTTAATGTTTCTAAGCATGAACCAATCAGTGAGGGTCTCCTTCACACCTGTTTAACCTGTCATCCTCCGACTCACCTGATGTGTTTCATGGTTATTGTTTCAAACATGTCGGAGTTATTTGTGCCTGAAATCATTCCTGAAAGACGTTGATGATGTCACAAACGTTTCAAAAGAAACAAGTTTAATTTTGTTATTTTAAGATTTAAATAGTTTGTAAATGACTGAATTTGTCTTCCAGCTTCTCTGGACGTGGAGTTAAACCAGATCCAGTCAGATGTTCCTGAGATCTGTTCCTGAGAGATTTTATGACGCTCCTGCTTTTGGTTTTGGACTTGAAACTGATAGAATGCTGGACCAGGACTTTGGTTCCTACTGACAGATCTGTTTAATGCATCATCATGTCAGCAGCTGCACAGACCGTAACGTTGTTAGAAACATCTCCACGTGCAGCGAACATGTCTCTCCTCTTCATAAATAGTCCATCTCTGATGTTTCTAAGTGCTTTGTGATGTAATCTAACAGGATCTTCTCATTTCCAGGGTCCTTCAGGTAGAAGTGAGACCCATCAAACATCCTGATGGTGAAATCTCCAGATGTGATGTCACTCCAAGCTGTTTAAAAAGTATAGAAAGACTGTTAAACACCTTCAGCCAGAGCAGCTGGCTGCATGGCAGGATGCTCTGGGAGTCAAATATATTTAAACTGTGGCGTTTGACGTGGATCACTGCAGGACTGACCTTGTAAATCATGAGGAATGTCGTCCTTTCCATCGAAACACGTGACAGAACAGGAAAGAAACGGCCTGTCGGGTTTTCTGCACCTGCAGGAATCAAAGACCTAATAAAAAATTCACTTTCACAGAAAAACACAAGAAGAAAGAAACAGAACCCACCTGAAGTTCTCCACCACGTGCAGGTCGGCCTTCAGGGCCGGCAGGAAGAGCTGCAACACCTCTGGGTTCTCCAGAAGCTCCTGAGGAGTTCCTCCAACTGAAGTTAACCATCTGAGGAAATCCTCGTCTGATAGGCCACTTCTATTCGGAGCTTTTATGCGAATCTCAGACTAAAAACATCCAAAAATGATCTTATTATTCTCGTGTCCTTCTTCCAGGAACAAACCAGAATGTTCCTCGAGTCAGATGTTCCTCACCCTCCTCGAACTTTAAACCTACTACAGCTGCATCCAAAATAAAAAGTGTTGATGGCAGAAACAAATGATTTGTTTGTACTTGTTGTTACTTTGTGCTGAGTCCTGAAACCAGGACATGCTACAAACAGACGCTGCCATGTTGTGTTTTTGGAGACCAAGTCCCGCCCACTCACCTGCACACAGTGAAGGTGTTTACAGGCATCAGATAGAAACTACAGCTGAATGTATTAGAACAACAAATGTCTGAAGATGCAGCAGCAAGAGAATAACTACAGGAATCATCAGAGTCGACACCTGAAAGAAATCTGTGAAATATCAGGAGAATGTTCTATTCCTTTACATGGAGGGGGCGGGGCTTTAACGCTGAACTGCAACCAACCACTAGGGGGCAAATTGTATGTCCAGTTACTGTATATACGTCCATGTTTCCAACTTGAAGCAGGAACACAGTTTTAAGTTGGGAGTGATTTTGTTCCCAAATCTGAGCTCTGATTTCTGAGATGAATGAAAGAGTGAATGTAAAGTTTCTGAGTGTAATAAAATCACGTGATCATGTGACTCACATACGGTGCAGAAGCTCCAGAGAGAAAGACGTGAACTGGTTCCAGGTTGTGAAGCTTCTTCAGAGCTTCTGCTACAGCGAAGCTGGTGAAGGCACCAAAACTGGAAGAAAAACAACATTAACAGCTGCTTTGCATCATAACGTGGGAGTTTCTGGTGAGTCAGCATCCTCCCTGCAGCAGTCACACTGATCTCAGGATGGAGAATCAGGGAGGAACTTCAGGTGAGCAGAAACCTTTGAATATCCACAATTAAAACACCTCAAACTCTGATATTCTCCCATGTTACTTCGCTAACCGATGCTAACCACCCTCTGTGTAACTGACAGCTCTTCCTATATGACTCACAGAGATCCTCTTATGATGTCGGTGCTTGTGTGATCCTGCAGCTTTTTGGACTGTGGTTCTTGTTTCTGGGAATAAACAGTAGAACTGAGCAACAGCTGATCAGCGGAGAGATTCATTCAGCTGCCTGGGTACACTCAACTCTGAGGAAACCAATCAGACTGACTGGTTCCTGCTCTAAGCAGCTGTGACTTCTGACTGGCTGCAGGTAAGACACTGACTTGTGTTGATTTCCTTTAGTCATACCTGTGTCCAAAGAGAGCAAACGGTTTCTCTTTCAGCAGCGGCAGCAGCACGGTGATGACTTCATCCACAATCTGCTGCATGTTCTCAAAGAACGGTTCTCTGGCTCGACTCTCCCTGCCCGGGAGTCTGACCGCAGACACTGAAAAAGAACCAATGAAGAAGAATCCAGAGGTGAAGGCGACTGAAACGCTCAGAGAAAACGCAGACAAAGTCTTGTACTTCAGAAACAAATCTATCAAAGAACCTGAACCAAGACCTGGGCCTAAACCAGAACTAGAACTGGGTCACACTTCATCCATCAGATCTTCTGCTGCAGTACGAGAGGTTTTCGGCTCCCAGCTCTTTGAGAATCTGCTTACTGGATCTGAAATCCTGGTCTCTCTCTGTCAGTCTGTCTGATCTCTAGAGTCATTGATAAATCCATTGATTTTTGATTGTTTATCCAGATGGGGGAAAGTTCAGGGTCATACTTTAAGAACAATCTTTGTTTCTTGAAATCAGATCTTTCTGCAGCAGGAATGTTCCTCAAAGTATCGCGATGTTCCTATTAGAGATGTTCTTGTTTTCTTCTGCAGGAGATGTTCGTGTTTTAGAAGGAACCTCGTTTCCGTTTCAGGTATTTTCATGTAACTCTGAGTAAACATGTTAGGTTACCGGTACAAAGTGCAGCACGTGATCTTCCAGGTGGGGTTTACCTTCGATGGAGCTGTTGAGGATGTTTCCCCAGCGGGCGTAGTGTATGGAGCCCCCACCTGCCCAGGGGAAGCATATTAGACGAGTCACAGCTTCCGGTCTCCTCGTGAAGCAGCTGATCACTTTTTCCATCCTGATTTACCTGGATCAAAGCTGCGGCTCCATCAGCTGCTCCTGTCAAATCTCCTGCGGCTTCGCAGCGCTTCCTGGTTGATTTCTTCTGTGGTTCCGCTGTGGATTCTGGAGACATCTACAGAGTGGAGTGAAGAACTCCATCCACGTATCACACGGACCGGAACCGGAACCGGTTCGGAACCTGCAGTGAGTCACGTGAAACGGAATATGAAACATCATTAAACTTCAGAGTGAATTAGTCTGTTTCAGGTTCCAACTACAGGATTATTTTATTTTATTACATAGTTTTTATGAAATTTGAATATTTGATGTTTATCATTTTCTCCCGACATTTTTCTTTCGTTGATAAATAATTTTAATATTAGTGTTTTTTCATGTGCGTCACGTGTCTGTTAAAGTTTCATAAATAAAACTTTGATCAACCTGAAATCATGACGTGAATTCCGGAAATGACGCGATTTTCTTTCCTGATCTGATGGGTTTCCCTCTGCGGAGGCGGGACAGAAGCTCAAGTCAAGCCATTAAATTTAACAAGGTCTCGCCGGAAACACGACAAAATAAAAGTCTAGAACGTGACGAGACCAAACGCTACCAGAGGTGACAGTTAAACATCTAAATATAAATTAATAAAGAAGTCCTGTGACAAATTAAATGTCCTGTCTCACTGTTAGTCATTCCACAGGACATGACTTTTAAGGGAGCATTAGATTAAATATTTGTTTATTTTTGTTTCCAGTTTTTAAATTTTGTCTTAAGTCTGGAAGTAATTTTTAACATTTATCTGAGTGATATTATATTTTATTATCCATCCATCCATTTTCTAAACCTGTTTCTTCCTGTTCAGGTAATATCTTTGGAGCGGCCATGGCTCGGGTAGGGCGGGTTGTCTGGTAACCTGAGGGTCACTGGTTCGAATCTTGGCTCCGCCCAGAAAACATCCCCTGACCATTGTGTGCAAGACACTTCACTCATCTTGCCTGTTTGGTGGCGGTCGAGGGTCCGGTGGTGCCTGTCAGCCTCGCGTCTGTCAAGTGTGTGTTTCAGGACAGCTGTGTATGTGTATGGGTGAATGACACACACCAAGAACACACCATCTAAGTCACAAGTTACACATGTATTCATAAAAATGATTAGAAATCAATAGATTATTTGAAAAAAGAATAGTATGTGATGGTAAAAGTTATGTACAGATAAAACAGCTCAGTGAAAAAAAAAATGTAGAACCACATTGCATATATACAACAGTCTACAGATGACAAATTAAACTTCAATATTTTAGTAGACTGAATTTTAAAACAAGTCAAACGTACAGAAAACAATCTTCTGGAAAAAGTGGCGAGCTTTTGTTTTGAAAGGAATTTCGGAAGTTGGGTGTCCGTTTCGGTAACTTTGCGTTAGAGCGGGTTTCGGACCGGTTTTTACGGAGGAGGTCGACGGGCTCAAGAACTCAAGGTAGCAGGTTTAAACCGAATACCGGACTGTCGCGTCAGTTCGACGGAAACACGGACTCAACCGGTGAAACGGGTAAATATTCCTGTCGGTTTCTTGCTGCTAGCATTTTGTGTTAAAGCTAATAACGTTGTTCGCTGACACATCAGCTAAGACGGTTCGGCTTCATGTCGCCGGGTTGGTTCCGACTCCCGAACTGTCCCTGACGTCCTCGAAACGACATTCACAGTGTTTTTTACCTTTTTTCAGCAGAATGAACGTCGAAGAACGAAGTTAGGAACGTTCCGGTCAAGTCTGTGTGGTCCGTTTGGGGAGAAGTCCTCCGGCGGTTTGGGTCGGACCGGGTCCACTTCGCCGAGCAACGCGCCCCGTCAGCCTGAGAGCGGCGTGCCGGATCCACACAGCGGCCCGGGTCGGCCGGACTCAGACCTCATGAATGGAAATCGAAACAACAGGTGGGTCATTCGGACTATGTTCAGCGTTAAGAGCCGGTTCCGGCCCCGCAGACCGGGACACGTTTCAGACAAACCGGTATCACGGGTTTCCTTCCGGTGTTCCATCGTCAGAGGCAGGTGTGTCTGGAGCAGGAGAGCCCGGTGTCGGGTCCTGGTGTCAGGTCTCGGTGTTGGTCCCAGTGAGGGGCTGCTGGGTGGGGGACAGTGACCTGCAGCTTGGGTCCGTTTTGGGTTCTATCTCATGTTTGTTCCGGTCCTGGGTTGGATCCTCGCCCGGGGCCCAGTTCGTGTCCTGCCTTCAATCCCGGATTGGGTCTGTGCCCTGGCTTATGTCCCGGTTCATGTCTTGGCTTGTATCCTGGCTTGGGTTCTGGCTCAGGTCCTGGATTGTCTTAGCTCATGTCTTGGCTTGTATCCTGGTTCAGGTCCTGGCTCAGGTCCTGGCTCAGGTCCTGGCTCAGGTCCTAGCTCAGGGCCTGGTTCAGGTCCTGGTGTGGGTCTTTGATGAGTCTGTTCTCTTTAAAGACTTTCAGATTCTGTTCATATGACACAGGGTCTTGGAACTGGATGCTGATTGTTGATCCTCCTGGTTTGAGGACAAATTGAACAGGAAACATAAAGTTTGGTGTTTATGACTCACCTTGTTATTCAGGAGTTTTTGTTTGAAGTTCTGAATGAGTTCCAGGTCTTCAGGGACCTCGTGGTCTGCAGCAGCTCTTAACGTGATGTTAAAAACACATTAAAGATCAATAACGCCACACGTTACACAAGTCATTATTTATTTAACAAACTGAGCGTCTTGACAAGATGTTTGATTTGTGTGTGTGAATTTGGGATGATTTAAACTCTGAGCTTCTTCTTCTGGTTCAGTTGATCCACGCGGTCGGAGAAGGTCCTGATTAACCTCTCCGACGTCGCTTTGCCACCAGTTTTTATTCTCTCACATTTTATCATCATCACTCCAAAACATTTCCTGTTTCACCTCCTCAAACCTGATTCCAGGAGGTGAAGATAAACGAGTCAAACGCACCTGTTTCCCCCTTCCTGTCTGCCTGCCCTCTGTTGCCATGGTGATAATGTGGTGACATGGGCGCTGTTGCCATGATGACGGCTCAGGGGGAGTAAACGACCCGCCGGGATTCATCGCATGAAAGTGCTTCTTCTTCTTTCCGAAACATTCAGCACTTTTTCTAACAAGACAATAAAACAGGTGTGTCTGTGTTTATTTGTGTGTGTGTGTTTATTTATTTGTTTGTGTGTGTTTGTTTGTGTGTGTGTTTATTTATTTGTTTGTGTGTGTGTGTGTCTGTGTATCACCTGAGTCACATTTGGAGACACTGTGTGGTTGTGTGATGTCATTTTTGTGCGATATTTTCGGTATTTGTAAAACTCGATGTGTTGCCGTGGCTCGCCGCCTCCTCGTCCCGTTTGGCGAAGGTCGTGTCACTCAGAAGGAATCTGTGAGCGTTGCGTTGGTCTTTATCAGAAATGTCACGCAGCTCTGTAACCTTTTATTCAGCTGTTATCACTCTGATGTGGGAACAACTGTTTGTAGTTTTGTCAGTTTCATTAGAGGAAATCCGTAACGTTCTGGACCATCTTCAGCTCGTTCCTCCTCATGAACCACTTCCTTCCTTCAGTTGGACTCACAGCTCATTTACTGCCACGTTCTTCTGATTTAGAATTTACTGATGCTGTTTAATCCAGGTGCTCCAATAATCCTAAATCCTATTAGACACCGTAGATGGAAAAATCAGAGAAGATCAGAAAACAACCTCAGTGGGAATAAATGATGAACTGAGTTTGATACGACTCGGGATCGACACCAATTCAATTCTTTAAAGAATCTAGATGAAACTGAGCTGAACAGATAAAACTTTGGCTTCATGGAGGCCTCGTGGATTTGGTTGCTGTTGTTTCTGAACGAGAACATTGAACTTAAGTTAAAATTGTTCCTGACAGACGGATGAAAGTCCACCGCGATGGAACATCAGCTGCAGGAAACGAGCCGTGACAATCTGGTCTGATGTGGTGAATCCTGGTCAGAGTTCTGCAGAACGTTGATGCAGGAACAACCTGCTTTAAGGTTTATGGTGTTTACTTGTGTTTGTACAAATACTCTTTCAGGAAAGCCGTGAGTTGGTGAAACGTAAAGAATCGGATCAAACAGAACCTCTGAAGCAGTCTGGACCTCGTCACACACTCTTTAAACTTCAGGAAATTATTTCATCCTGTAACAATCAGAATGTTTGTCCCTGAAACTTTTTCTTCTTTGTTTTTGGTTCTATTGGGTCAGGATCCGTCGGAGCTCATGCTCTGTTTTTGTTGCCACGGCGACCTGGATATGGCACCATCGGAAAGCCCATCAAGCTCCTGGCCAACTGCTTTCAGGTGGAAATCCCCCAGATTGATGTCTACCTGTACGAGGTGGACATCAGGCCTGATAAATGTCCCAGACGGGTCAACAGGTACCGGATCGGACCAAACGGATCTTTCTGTCTGTGGATTTTCATCAGTGTGTGAACTGTGTAAACTGTTTTTTAGGGAGGTGGTGGACTCCATGGTGCAGCATTTCAAGGTGACGATCTTCGGTGACAGACGACCGGTTTACGACGGGAAGAAGAGCCTCTACACTGCCAGCCCACTTCCTGTTGCCACCAGCGGGGTAGGACTCTCGACCCGCTTTATGGTTCTGACTTCACAGACTGAATCTCACAGATTCTAACATCTGAAATCAGTTTTTTCAGGTAGAAACTTTCTCTCTGAATGTAAATCCTCCCCTCATGGCCTCTGCAGGTGGATTTGGACGTCACCCTGCCAGGGGAGGGGGGGAAGGACCGCCCCTTTAAAGTTGCCATCAGATTTGTGTCGCTGGTCAGCTGGCACCTGCTGCATGAAGTTCTAACGGGGCACGACATACCCGAGCCACTGGACTTGGACAAACCAGTCAGCACCAACCCAGTTCATGCCGTGGACGTCGTCCTGCGACACCTGCCCTCCATGAAGTGAGTCCATGAATAAAACACTTCCAACACCTGTTCTACATGAACTCACCTGAATGCCCTGACTGCTCGATGCTCCTCCTCCCCAGGTATACCCCGGTGGGGCGGTCCTTCTTCTCCTCCCCTGAGGGCTACGACCACCCGCTAGGCGGAGGTCGGGAGGTCTGGTTCGGTTTCCATCAGTCGGTGCGGCCCGCCATGTGGAAGATGATGCTGAATATTGATGGTGAGTGACGCACGTAGAGTTTACAGTTCTAACGTTTAGGATCAGCTGTTCATTGTTGGAACCCATCAGCTGAACAAAGAACCCTTCAGTTAAAGATTTCAGAAGCAGCTTTAATACTTTAACTGAGCTCGTTTGGTTTTATACAAATTAATAAAACTTTTAGAGCACTTAGCTCCGCCTCTATCAGTGACATCATACTTCATTTCTCCTGTTTTTTCAGTGTCGGCCACGGCGTTTTACAAAGCTCAACCCATCATTCAGTTCATGTGTGAAGTTCTGGACATCCACAACATCGACGAGCAGCCGCGACCGCTAACGGACTCGCACAGAGTCAAATTCACTAAAGAGATTAAAGGTAGGAACCGGTTTTACTGGACAGCATCAGAAACACCCGCCTGCTGCAGGTAGCTGTACCAAATGTGGTCCAGTTTAAACCCCTGATCTGGTCCAGATTAGACCTCCTGATCTGGTCCAGTTTAAACCTCCTGATCCGGTGCTGTTTAAACCTCCTGATCTGGTCCTGTTTAAACCTCCTGATCCGGTCCTGTTTAAACATCCTGATCTGGTCCTGTTTAAACCTCCTGATCTGGTCCTGTTTAAACCTCCTGATCCGGTCCTGTTTAAACCTCCTGATCCGGTCCTGTTTAAACCTCCTGATCCGGTCCTGTTTAATC
>SSNP01000071.1:1437589-1444355 GCA_006937955.1 Pachypanchax playfairii
CAGAGAAAAGTAAACAAAGAGAAGAAAATGTGTTAAACTTATTAAAGAGCAGGAGATGAAGTTTCTGTTTCCACTCAGGAGCTTCACAGACCAGCTGAGGAAAATCTCAAAGGATGCTGGGATGCCGATCCAAGGTCAGCCCTGTTTCTGTAAATACGCTCAGGGAGCTGACAGTGTGGAGCCCATGTTCAGACACCTGAAGAACACCTACACCGGGCTGCAGCTCATCATCGTCATCCTGCCAGGAAAAACGCCCGTCTACGGTAAGAAACATCTGTTTTAGAACAGGTTTAGAGTCTAACAACTACATGTGGTGAAAGTAATGAGATTACAATCCTGAAACCGAAGTAAAAACCTTCAGTCACTGTCCGAGGTGTGTGTATGAGAGACGTGTGTGCAGCCTGCAGACAGGAAGTGAGTCTAACTGAAGGATTGTTGACCCACAGCGGAGGTGAAGCGTGTGGGCGACACCCTCCTCGGCATGGCCACCCAGTGTGTCCAGGTGAAGAACGTGGTGAAGACGTCCCCTCAGACGCTGTCCAACCTCTGCCTGAAGATCAACGTCAAACTAGGAGGAATCAACAACATCCTGGTTCCACAGCAGCGGTAAAATGTCTCCATGATGGAGTTAAAGCTTCCCTCTGATGAGCTTCATTTCCAGATTATAATCTGAGTCCTCACTGCCTCTGATTTTTCTGTTTCCTTCAGACCGACTGTGTTCCAGCAGCCTGTCATCTTCCTCGGGGCCGATGTCACTCATCCTCCAGCTGGAGACGGGAAAAAGCCGTCCATTGCCGCAGTAAGACGTTACCGTGAAAAATTAAATGTACTTTTATTTACAAAGTGCCAGTTAATGAGAGAAGTACAGAAAGATCAGATCCAGTTAACTAATCAGACCATTTACACTTTACTGCACAACACATGGACGTCTGTCTCAGTCCGGTGAAATTTATTTCAAACATAAATTTTTTGGCCGTTTAAAGCAGCGTTAGAAACCTGGAGACGTGCACCAGGACCACCATGATCCTGTATCTGGATAGATGGAGGGATGGATGGATGGATGGATGGATGGATGGATGGATGGATGTTGGATGGATGGATGGATGTTGGATGGATGGACGGATGGATGGACGGATGGATGGATGTTGGATGGATGGACGGATGGATGGACGGATGGATGGATGTTGGATGGACGGATGGATGGATGTTGGATGTTGGATGGATGGATGGATGGATGGATGGATGGATGGATGGTTGAATGGTTGATGGATGGATGGATGGATGGATGGATGGATGGATGTTGGATGGATGGATGGATGTTGGATGGACGGATGGATGGATGGATGGATGGATGGATGGATGTTGGATGGATGGATGGATGTTGGATGGACGGATGGATGGATGTTGGATGGACGGATGTTGGATGGATGGATGGATGGATGGACGGATGGACGGATGGACGGATGGACGGATGGACGGATGGATGGATGGATGTTGGATGGACGGATGGATGGATGGATGGATGGATGGATGGATGTTGGATGGATGGATGGATGTTGGATGGACGGATGGATGGATGTTGGATGGACGGATGTTGGATGGATGGATGGATGGATGGATGGATGTTGGATGGACGGATGTTGGATGGATGGATGGATGGATGGACGGATGGACGGATGGACGGATGGACGGATGGACGGATGGATGGATGGATGTTGGATGGGCGGATGGATGGATGGATGGATGGAGGGATGGTGGTTGGATGGATGGATGGAGGTTGGATGGACGGATGGATGGATGTTGGATGGACGGATGTTGGATGGATGGATGGATGGATGGATGGATGTTGGATGGACGGATGTTGGATGGATGGATGGATGGATGGACGGATGGACGGATGGACGGATGGACGGATGGACGGATGGATGGATGGATGTTGGATGGACGGATGGATGGATGGACGGATGGATGGACGGATGGACGGATGGATGGACGGATGATGGATGGGCGGATGGATGGATGGATGGATGGATGGATGGATGTTGGATGGATGGATGGATGTTGGATGGACGGATGGATGGATGTTGGATGTTGGATGGATGGATGGATGGATGGATGGATGGATGGATGGACGGATGGATGGATGTTGGATGGACGGATGGATGGATGGATGGATGGATGGATGGATGTTGGATGGATGGATGGATGTTGGATGGACGGATGGATGGATGTTGGATGGACGGATGTGGGAGGGATGGATGGATGGATGGATGGATGTTGGATGGACGGATGTTGGATGGATGGATGGATGGATGGACGGATGGACGGATGGATGGATGGATGTTGGATGGACGGATGGATGGATGGACGGATGGATGGACGGATGGACGGATGGATGGACGGATGATGGATGTTCTGCCGGGGTTTATACACATGCACACATCTTGTTATCTGGTTTCATCTGGACTCTCCTGTTCCTCTGCAGGTGGTGGGGAGTATGGACGCTCATCCCAGCAGGTACTGTGCTACAGTCCGGGTCCAGAGACCCCGACAGGAGGTGATCCAGGACCTGGCTTCGATGGTTCGAGAGCTTCTGATCCAGTTCTACAAATCAACACGCTACAAACCAACCAGGATCATTTTTTACAGGGACGGCGTGTCAGAGGGTCAGTTCAGACAGGTGAGTACACCTGGAGGTTTGAGTGTTTACCAGCTGGTTTATTGGTCTGGAAGAAACCCAGAGAGCAGAGTATGTATAATCTGAAATACCTGTATGTAGGTGTTGTACTACGAGCTGCTGGCCATCAGGGAGGCGTGCATCAGTCTGGAGAAAGAGTACCAGCCTGGTATCACCTTCATCGTGGTTCAGAAACGCCACCACACCCGCCTCTTCTGTGCAGATCGGAGCGAACGGGTGAGAAACGCTGGATTAGTTGGTTGAAAAGGATGAACTCTGCTGGTTTTCTATTAAACACGTCTGTTGGAGAAAGAGAAAAACTTCACGCTGACAGAAGAAACTAAATCTGATCAGGATTAAAACAGATTTCTAATCAGTAATTCTGTTTGACTGACAGGTGGGACGAAGTGGAAACATTCCTGCAGGAACCACCGTGGACACGGACATCACTCACCCCTACGAGTTCGACTTCTACCTGTGCAGTCACGCTGGAATCCAGGTGAACTGTCCGTGGCCAGCGTTAGCACAAAGCTCCGGCTCATCTGAGCTGCTAACGGTTTCTCCTCCCTGCAGGGAACCAGTCGGCCGTCACATTATCATGTCCTGTGGGACGACAACGGGTTCACAGCTGATGAGTTCCAGCTGCTCACCTACCAGCTGTGCCACACCTACGTCCGCTGCACGCGCTCCGTCTCCATCCCAGCACCCGCCTACTACGCCCACCTGGTGGCGTTCCGCGCTCGCTACCACCTGGTGGACAAAGAGCACGACAGGTGAGGAGAAACAATACGATCCGGTTCTGTTTGAAGGTTCGGATCCGGTTCTGTTTGAAGGTTCGGATCCGGTTCTGTTTGAAGGGTCTGATGTTTTCTTTCTCGTCTTTTTGCGTCTCAGTGCCGAGGGGAGCCACATCTCAGGGCAGAGTAACGGGAGGGACCCGCAGGCGTTGGCCAAAGCCGTGCAGATCCACCATGACACCCTGAGGACCATGTACTTCGCCTGAGCGTCTCAGTTGAGGTTCTCTAGCTGCAGCGGCTGAGAAGAGGGCGGAGTTACCCAGGTGGAATGAATGAAAAGCTGCCAGCCATCAAAACTTCAGATTTTGTTCTTGTTTATAGATTTTTCTGAACCAGTTTGGACCCGACGGGTTTCCTGTTCAGCTGCTTTTTGTTTTTATTTTTTGAGCCGATAATATCCTGCGTCTGTTTCTTCCTGCCTTAGTGGCCCTGCGCTTACAGCCAGTGGGACGCCACAAAAAGTGCATGAAATCAGTTGTTTTAAACAAAAGAGCACAGAGAGGCCCGTGTGACGGCCCGTGTGACGGCCCGTGTGACGGCCCGTGTGGAGGCCGGTGCCGTGGCCCGTGTGGCTGCTGGTGCTGATGCTATTTATTTTTTCTTTTTAAAGTGACGGTTTTTTAAACATGTAGGGTAGCTGACCTTTGACCTTTTTAAACGGGCAGGTTTAGTGGTGAACTCCTCTGGTGAGAGCTGAAGCAGTTGGTTATGAGATCGAGAGACGATCTGTGTTCGGATCAGGCGTTGGTTCTGATGGTGTTTTAACAAAGTGCCTGATTCAGTTACAGAGTGATCAGGTGTGTGTGCACGTGCGTGTGTGTGTGTGCGCACTGTTTCCTGGATCTGTTCCATTTAAGATTTTTCGCTCATTTTTACAGAATAATGAAACGTTTGTAACAAAACCACAAGTTCATGATTTTCACAACACAAAGTGACAGAAGTGATAAACACTGATACACACACACACACACATATATATATATATATACACACACACACACACAGTGATCAGATGTGCATTTCGGAGCAGGAAGTCGGAGTCTGTTGACGTTAGCGGTGCTCTGAGATGATTCTCATCACGGTGTTTGTTTGTTGTGGACGAGTCCGTAAATAAACACTTTATATTTCTACAAAATCTCTCAACATCTGAATCTGATTTTCTTCAGATCACCGACACATTCTGGTTTTATTAGAAATTAGAAATATTTCAATTTTTTTTTTTCCTTTTCCAGTTTCATTTGACAGAAAACTGGCGAAGCAACGTCTCGTTATGCAATAAGAATCATTTCTCTGCCGCAGTGCCTCTGAGCCTGTTCAGTTTAATATAGATGAAGCTACTGAGCTTCATCACTTGGACCAAACCAACGTGCCTGATCGGGGAAGTTTTCACGTTCAGCCTCACAACTTCGTGCTGATTGGCTCTCCACGTTAACCAGAACCAGACCAGCTGCTTTTAACTCAAACAAAGTGGCACTTGAAGAGACGGGTTGATGGGTCTATGAGTGGGCGGGTCCGTAAGTGGGCGGGTCCGTGAGTTGATGGTGCTTAATCTGATTTTATTTGTGAGATTTTTGATGATGAATCTGTCAGAGCAGTTTGTTTGTTTGTTTGTTTGTTTCCGTTACCAGCACCTGCTTTTACTTGAAGTAAAGTTGTAGTAATGAACATGATTAAGAGGATCATCTGGAGGTCGGGTAATGTGAACGGACCTCCAGAACCTTGAGACGGACTTTGTGTCACAGATTCTCTATTTTCATGAAGTAAA
Organism: Pachypanchax playfairii; assembly: GCA_006937955.1. NCBI lineage: Eukaryota > Metazoa > Chordata > Actinopteri > Cyprinodontiformes > Aplocheilidae > Pachypanchax > Pachypanchax playfairii. Next base: position 1,442,829 of record SSNP01000071.1, read on the forward strand.
AGGATTTTAAAGTCTGAATAAAGAATATTTATAATAATAATAAAAAGCACATTTTAATCATGATGTTCAAAGATTCATTATTTCAGAGTTTGTAGTTCTAAACGAGTGTCAGTCTGCAGGTTCTGGAGAGGTTTTTTTTAGGATAATCCCCCGCTCCTTCCCTCTTTGGTCTGAAGCACATAGAGTCCATTTCTTCCAACAAAGATCTGAAATCCTGATCCCTCACTCTGTCCTGGATGAACTCTGACCCTGGAGAAGTCAGGTTGGTACCACCTCTAGACCAGGTGAACACCAGGCTTCTCTTTTGTTCAGTAAAGTTTGAAGTAACATTCAGAGTATAACTCTGTGTTATAGAACTTGACCATCTGGTTCTCTTGATGAATGATGGTTCTTGTTGAAGGATCAGGGATCAGGACTGTCCAGCTCAGACCTGTTCCATCAGTTACACACACAGGTTTTTCTAGATTCCTTGAATTGTTCTAACGTGGAGACAAAAATATGAAAATCCCTTCAGAAACTTCCTTTTTAGCATTTCAATGATTTTCTCACGTTTGTTGTCAAACTGGATCTTCTGAAAAAACTTTCCAACAAGACTTTGATGGATACTGATTCTGGACCAGGTCCTGTGTGGCAGCTTGAAATCTAGGACTGAATAAATTAAGTCACTAAACACCAATAAAATAAAAATCAGCTTGAATGAAAGAATCAGATATTATTTTTGTTTTTCAGAATGAGGTTTGTAGTTTTCACTCTGTATTAAAGGGATAGTTCAATTTATTTAGTCAGTGTCCCACCTGCAGTCAGACCAACTGGAGCAAAGATCAAAGCAAGATTCTACCATATTTAAACAACTCTGACCTAAAATAAAATTGGTGTGCAAACATATTTTAGAAACATTTACACCAACACTTCACAGTTATTTACAGTAAAGACTGAGGTTAGAAACATTGAAGACTTGTTCTGCAGACATTAGTAGAAATGGTCCATATAAAACTCACGGTGATGTCACTCGGCAGCAAGCGAATGAGGTGCAAAAACAGATGAGGATTAAACCTTTCATGTGTAAGAAAGATGTTTGGTGTCAGATGCTGGTGGTTCAGGGCGGGTACCCAGAGAACCTGGACTTTTCATCACTAACGTGTCTCCTAAACTAAACGCAGTGTAATCTGGCAGAAAACTAGTCTGGAGTAAAGAAGGTAAAAACCTGAACCTCAGGACCCCACGTCAAAAATCAAGCTTATGTTGGGTGGGTATCAGGTTGTGTCAGGTCATGTTGGGTCAGGTGTGGTTGGGTGGGTGTCAGGTCATGTTCGGTCAGGTGTGGTTGGGTGGGTGTCAGGTCATGTTGGGTCAGGTGTGGTTGGGTGGGTGTCAGGTCATGTTGGGTCAGGTGTGGTTGGGTGGGTGTCAGGTCATGTTGGGTCAAGTGTGGTTGGGTGGGTGTCAGGTCATGTTGGGTCAAGTGTGGCTGGGTGGGTGTCAGGTCATGTTGGGTCAAGTGTGGTTGGGTGGGTGTCAGGTCATGTC
>SSNP01000071.1:1444623-1524392 GCA_006937955.1 Pachypanchax playfairii
TGTTGGGTCAGGTGTGGTTGGGTGGGTGTCAGGTCATGTTGGGTCAGGTGTGGTTGGTTGGGTGTCAGGTCATGTCAGGTCGTGTTGGGTCAAGTGTGGCTGGGTGGGTGTCAGGTCATGTTGGGTCAGGTGTGGTTGGGTGGGTGTCAGGTCGTGTTGGGTCAAGTGTGGTTGGGTGGGTGTCAGGTCGTGTTGGGTCAGGTGTGGTTGGGTGGGTGTCAGGTCATGTTGGGTCAGGTGTGGTTGGGTGGGTTGGTGGTTTTCAGGTTTCACCAGATACATTCATAAACATGAGTATAAATAGATTCAAACACTGAAGCAGTTCAGTTTCAGCTCTGAACATATAAGCAGATGTTGGAGCTTCGTTTCAGCATCATTTCCTTCAGTAAACAAACACTGTGTAAATCTTGATGCATCTGTCAGGGAGGGGCTTCTGCCTGGTACTTTCTGCTCTTGGAGAGTTTGTGTTGAGAAGGCTGGGGAGCTCCTCCACATCGCAGGATGTGCATCTTGGCTGTGACCCCTCTGAAGCAGCGGTTTAACATGCTCCTAACTGCAGCTGAAGACAGGTAGAAGATAAACGGGTCCAGGCAGGCGTTCAGGGTGCTAGAGAGCAGCGCCAGGTTCCTCCAGTTGTGGCTTTCCTGATGGGCAAAACCCACCACATGGGAGACATTGTAAGGCCCGAAGCAGACGGTGAACACAATCAGTGTACCAAGTGCCAGACCGATGCACCGCAGCCTCCGCCGGCGGCTGATGTTTGGGAGGCGAGACAGGATGAGGATAAAGTTGACGTAGCAGAAGCAGCTGATGAGGAAGGGGACACAGAAGAGCACGAGGAAGAGCTCCAGACGAATCTTCAGCAGGAAGTTGAGCTCTGCTTCCGTGAAATTCAGGTAGCAGGTTGGTGGTGGAGGGGCGGGGCCACTGATGTTGCCGCTGTTCCACTGGGAGTATGGCAGGATGTAGACAAAGCACAGGTTAGAGGAGGTCACCACCCAGAACATGATGCAGGCCAACACAGCGTAACGAGGCCGGCGGCACAGAGAATACCTGAGGGGGAAGGCCACGCCCAGATAGCGCTCCACGCTCACCGCTGTAAGCAGCAGGGTGCTGTTGTAGATGGTGACGTAGAACAGAAACCCAGTTAATGGACACAGAGAGTACGGCAGGCGCCAGTTCATGTTGTCGTAGGCCTCCTTCATCTTAAATGGCAGGAAGGCCAGAAAAATGAGGTCAGAGATGGTGAGGTTCAGTAGCAGCACGTCGATCGGCGCCGCCTTGCGACGCACCTTCTGACAGAAGGTGATGAAGGACAGGATGTTGGCAGGGACCCCCATCAGGAAGGTGAGGATGTAGACAGAAAGCAGCAGACGACTGTAAAACATGTTGGCTGCTCAGATCAGAGAATCCGATCAGGGACTCGCTCTCCCAGAAGCTGCATGAGAAAAAACAAAAATGTAAGAATTCATGGGTCCAAATCCACAAACCTTGTGTTTGAGGATGAAGAACCGAAAACAGGTGGAACTGAACTGTTTTCAGCTTAAAGATCTGCTCATGATGAATTTTACTCCTGAATAGAACTTTAAAGCAGTTTAATTCTCCGACAGCACACAACATTTCCAAACTAAATATTCATGAAGCTCAGCAGGTTGAGGGTCAATGTTTGAACAGCTGTTGGTCTCTGGAGTTTGAAAATGCTCCTCTATGTTAAAGAGAAGTCTGTGGCCACAGTTTACCAAAATAAGAGCTTGTTATTGATTCTTACCATCAGAAACGTCTTTCAACTCAAAGCTTCATATTTTTCTGTAAATCACATTTACACTGAAAATCCTCTCATTCTTTAAAGAGGTAATTTCACAAAATTTCAGGACTTTGTGGTTATTTCTTAAGTATTAACCAGTAATATGAAACATTTTATATCTAAAAAAACGTCAAGAAACACTGATTAACAGACCTTTCAATCCGTCTGCTTCACAATTCGTCTGTTTCTGTCAGGCTTCAGGCAGCAGCTCGTTCATATTCATTGTTCGGATTTGCTGGACTCTGATTGGCTAACAAACTAGCCTATGAGAGCAAGGTATACTGTTTCCTGCCCTGCTGCACATGGTAACGTCAGACGTCATGTCTTCCTGTTTGCTACGTCTTATGCTAACAGCTTTTAGCCAGCAGCATGCTAGGTGTTATGCTAACAGCTTTTAGCCAGCAGCATGCTAGGCGTGGTTTCAACAGCAGGAGCTGATAAATACGAACGAACAAAGGAGTTGTGATGAAACAAATACAGGCCGTTAGAACTCAGGAGAACTCGGGTTTTATCACCACCTGCGTAGTTTGAGAGATTAAAACTGAAAGAGAAGTTGTTGACCTGTTTTCACCCACTATGAAGGTAAGAACACCTGTGGAGCTAAAATATTCAACAGAAACCTCAGAAAAACCGTTTTAAATGGACGGGCCTCTTTAAAATCAGGATGTTTGTTTTAGTTACAGTTAAAAGTCATTATGAAGTTCCACAGCAGTGTTAATGACATGTTTCACACCTGAGAGCACAGTCTCCACAGACAGACAGAAATCTGCTGCTGCACTTTTCAAAAACACAAAGCAGGTCCTGCATTTATTCTGTAAATTAACTGGTTTCAGGCAGTTTTCAGTCTAATTATGGTTTAATAAACATAAAAAGATACAAGTTGGTCAATCATCAGAATTATTCTGTACATTTTTATCTCCAAACATCCAATTAATTTCACCTTCAACATCATATAGTCAGTAAAAAGCAAACTGTTAAAGATCCAGTTCCAGATGTTTCAGCAGTCAGTGTGAAGGATTCACCTGTCACAGCTGGAGCTCCCTCGTCTTCATCACAGCGTCTGCTCTGCTCTCTTCAGCTCCTGGAATCAGACTGTTTGATCAGAACACAACAAGAAACTTAATATGCTGCAACTGCGGAAATTTAATAAACTTCAGGACGCAGTTTGTTCTCTAAACATGGTCTCCCAGCAACGCCTTAGAACAGCCGTGACGCACGTTACTGAAAGATGTGCTCGTGTGAAACGTTTCAGACTGTGATGCCCGCTGAAGGTCAAACATCTTCAGCTCTGAGCTGGACCACTCAGCATCATCATCCTCATCCCACAAACCAACAAGGTTCTCCTCACGCTGAGCGGGTCGACGAATCAGGACAGATTAACCATGTAACATTTATTGGTTGTGGCTGTATTTTATTATTATTTATTTATTTAGGTAATAATTGGGTGGAGCTTCACTTCTTACTGTAAATTAACCAGGTAAATCAAGTTAAAGTGAGCTGGACTGTGACTTTTAAAACATCAATAACACATAAACAGACAAGCAAAAGCATTTATTATTATTTCAAGCTCAGTTTATTTTGGGGAACTAATTAACAATAAAACATATTTCAGTGGGATGAACAGAAAAAGGACAAATTGAAAGTCTGAGGATGAAATCTGAGTTCAGTTTGTTTTTACTAGCATGTGATTTCTGCTGCAGTTTATCCTCATATCAGACGTCCAGCCAGCGGTTGGTAAACATGTCGAGTAAACAGTGTGATTAAACATCAGTTTCTATAAAACACAGAGGCGTAACGCCGCATGTTAAAGATGAAGAGACACAAGATGGAGCCACTTTCATCTTCATCCGTCTGATTTAAACCCCTCCCATCTTGTTGGACGTTTGTTTCTTCTTAAAGGGTTTTTAACGTCATCTGGATGCTCAATTACAGCTAGATCAACAACACCAGCACACTCCTGATCACATGACTCATCAGTACTCCATGTTGCCCCAAACAGCTGCTGTTGTCCTTTTCTGTAACAAACATCTTTTAGCTTTAAAGGTTCCGTCCTGGTTCTTCTGGAGAACCTTGAGACGTTTGTTCTTCACTTCATCCTCGACTTTCTTTGGTCACTTCAACTCCTGCGTGACTCTTCTCAGACTGTGTAGGAGGTGTCTTGATGTTTGTGAACCCGTTGGCAGGTTTACGTCGATGCTGACATCCGTCGCTCTGCCTGAAGTGACTCTGCTGGCCACAGATTCTTCCCATGATGCCTCTGGACACGGCGGGTGAAAGCATCAACATGACCACAGGCTCCAGGAAAACGTTACAGGAACTCGTCAGCATTGCCAAACTTCTCCATTTGAGGTTTGTTCCCTGCATAAACCCCACAAAGTGTGATGTGTTGTAAGGTGCATAGCAGATCACAAACACTGCCAGGGTGGACAGCGCAACAGCCAGGACCCTCTTCTTACCCACGGCGGGAAGATTTGAGCGCCACACCAGAGTGACACAGCGCAGAGTACAAAAAGACGTCATGATCAGAGGCAAGATAAACAAGACGATGGCCATCTCCAGGCGCAGAGGCAGCAGCACTTTCAGCTGTGACGTGTTGAAATGGTTATAGCAGGCTGAGATGTCATCCTGGACACCAACGAAGTAAACGCCGCCCTCTGCCACCAGGCTAACGCCAAGGTGCATCATCACGAACGCCCACAGGGCAGCGCAGATGAAGCAGGACAGTCGAGCTCGGCGGTATCTCTTGTAGATGATGGGAAAGGCGATGCTGAGGTACCGCCCCACTGTCACGGCAGTGATGAAGAGACAGCTGCCGTACAGAGAAGAGTAGAGGAAGAAGCTGTAAACAGGACAGACGGGTGCTGGAAGCATCCAGTCGTTCAGCAGCGTCTCCGAAGCCTTTACAGGCAGCCAGGCCACAAGCGCCAGGTTGGCCATGCACAGGTTGAGGGCATAGACCACGTTAGGTGTGGCACCATGTTTGCGCGCCTTGCGGATGTACACGAATAGAACAAGCAAGTTGGCAGGAAGTCCCAGCAGAAAGGTGAAGGTGTAGACAGACAGAGCAACACAATCAATGACCGTCAGCTCCATTTCTTTAGACGAGTTTGCTGAGACGTGAGGATCTCCTCAAGTTTCCCATGATGAATCAAACAGGAGGGTTTAAAACCAGCAAACTGCCGGGCTGCCCGTCCTGGTGCCCTTTCTACTCTGTAGGGTTTGTTTCAGGGCTGTAGAACTGCTCCATCATCTACGTCTGATTCTAATGCTGAAGCAAAAACTCTGAAACAGGTGACACAACAAAAAAGAGGCGGTGGCCTGGATGTGGGCGAGGTGCACACGACATCATGACAGATAAGGAGACGCAGCCACTCAGGCAGAAGTATGGCGCATTTATGGGACACCAGCCTACCTTAATCACCCTCTCAGAGCGGAGCATCAGACAGGTAGCATCTGGGCCCTTAAGTGAAATGATTCGGAATAACTGGAGCGGTCAGGAAGCGCGTGCTGTCTGAGTGGACCAGAGGGACCAGGCAGTAAAGTCGTAAACGTACGGTGTGAGGAGGCCTGGCTCTGGGAACGAAGGGCCTGTTTGTGATGGGTTTATAGTGCAGTGAAGGGGTGGGGGGGTAGATGAAGATGTAGCAGAGGCATTTACCAAGAACAACTCAGAGATACTGAGAACCGATTAACACGAGCAACCAAAATAAAACACAGTGTGTGTGTGGGGGTGTGCATATACATGTGTGCGCACGTGTGTGTGTATGTTTGTGTTTATGTGAGAGTGTGTGTGCGCACGTGCAGGTGTGGGCTTGTGTGTGTGTGCGAGTGTTATAATCTTAAAGTTAGAGTTACATTAACAGACTTTTCCTCCTTCGTTCTTCAGCTGTTTCCCGTCTGTGTTTCTCTCATCCAGCAGCATCGAGGTTAGATCATCTAATTCTGGTTTCTGATGATCTTTAAGGTAAAACATGGATCTGAAGGTGAAACATACTGGTTGTATGTGTGAGTGACAGCTGCAGAATCAGAAGGGAATCATGGGATTTATTGTTGTAAAGAACCTGTTCACCACATTATTCATCTGCAGGGAATCAAAGTTCACGTCATTATCACGGCCTTCATGTTTCTAACAGCAGCAGTTGATCAAACAGTATGACCAAACCAAACAAAGCCATTAAGCAAATGTTTGATAAGACTCCAGCGTGAGCATGTTCACTTGTGAATTTGGATAAACGTGCAGATGGAAGGCATGTTGTCATAAAAACACGTTTAAACAACATTTACAGAGTTTCATATAAAAGAAAAAAACCAACATGGTAAACCAATAAAAACACTTCAACTCACGACGTCTGACATCAGAAGACCTGTTGATCCTCATGAAAGACTCGGACTGTAGACTAGACCTGTTTCTGTACAGAGTGATGACTGACGTTGTCTCTTGTATGAGTCATGTGATCATTCCTCACCGCTCCCTTCCTCCCTGTTCGGCACCATGCAGCTGTTAAACACAGTGTGTAACCCTACCCCCTTTTGTTCTAAGAACTGTATCAAATGGATCAGAACCGAGCCTCGGCATGTGACATGTGAAGTAGGAGGAGATCAGAACACTGACACGTCTCTTCACTGGGCCACCAGCAGGTTGCTCCTCCCACTGGAGTTCATGAGTGGAACCAGCGGCACCACGGTTCTATCGGTGCTGGGGGTCGGTTTCAGGCGGCTCAGGGTCTTCATACTCCTCCGTTCCAGAGACACAGCTTCCTGTTTCCTGGAAAGATCCTGCAGCATGCGGCTGTGATGGAGCTTCATCTTCTGCAGAGCGTGTCTGAGTGGAGAACAGGAAGACGTGTTGTAAGACCTGAAACATCTCCTACCATCAACATCCTGATTCATGTGTCAGGAAATAAACTAGCAGGTCTTAAAATGGAATAAATCCAAGCTCAGATGATTGACAACAAACATCCGACTGCACCAAAGTCCAGAATCAGGGAGTGAAATCTAAAACCATCTTTCAGCTGATCACAAGACACAGACTGTTGTCTGGATGTGTGCAGTGACTCTCAGCTCCAAGAGTCTGAACTTCAACAGCTGGAGATCAAAATAAGAAGTGGGACTCACTGAGCCTCGGACAGTTTCTGCTTCAGAGTCTGGATCGTGGACTCCAGCTGCTGGACTTCAGCCACGAGACCGTGCTGCACCTGGAAACCAACAGGAACAAAAACTTTCACTAACCACTCAAACCACTCAAGCTTCAGGAGCTGATAACACGATCTGCATGGACCTCGTCCCTGCACAGGTCCATGCCGGGTCTGCGGGTTCTGGTCTCCAGTCGGGTGTGAGCCAGCTTCAGGGAAGCCGTCTTGGCCTGTAGATCTGCATCCAGTCCTCGGATTTCACTCTCCATGTCCATCATTTCGTCTTCAGTCTGTGGACAAAGACAGAACATTAAAACATTTGACTGGCGGTAAAAGAATCAGCTGACGTGGAAGTTCGATGTGATTGGTTCTACTTTTTGAATTTGCCACTGCAGCTGGTCTCGGGCCTGCTCCTCCTGGTGGGCTCGTTTACGGAGAGCAAAATCTGTGGCTCTGCGTTGAGTCTCCAGCTCATTATTAACCTGAGAAACACAAAAACAAACATTTAAAACTGGTTCTCAGTCGGTTTAAATAAAACCAGGTTCTGAAGCCAGAACCTGATCCGACCAATAAGAATCCAGCAAATCCAAACGGCTTCTCAGAAGAAAGTTTAGATTTTTTTTTACTTATTTTTTTCTGGAACCACAGACCCACCTGAACCACGAACCAACCTGAACCACGAACCAACCTGAACCACGAACCCACCTGAACCACGAACCAACCTGAACCACGAACCAACCTGAACCACGAACCCACCTGAACCACGAACCAACCTGAACCACGAACCCACCTGAACCACAGACCCACCTGAACCACGAACCAACCTGAACCATGAACCAACCTGAACCACGAACCCACCTGAACCACAGACCCACCTGAACCACAAACCAACCTGAACCACGAACCCACCTGAACCACGAACCAACCTGAACCATGAACCAAACCTGAACCACGAACCCACCTGAACCACAGACCCACCTTAACCACGAACCAACCTGAACCACAGACCCACCTGAACCACAGACCCACCTGAACCACGAACCCACCTTAACCACGAACCCACCTGAACCACGAACCCACCTGAACCACGAACCCACCTGAACCACGAACCAACCTGAACCACGAACCCACCTGAACCACGAACCCACCTGAACCACAGACCCACCTGAACCACGAACCCACCTGAACCACGAACCAACCTGAACCACAAACCAACCTGAACCACGAACCCACCTGAACCACAGACCAACCTGAACCACAAACCCACCTGAACCACAGACCCACCGGAACCACAGACCCACCTGAACCACGAACCAACCTGAACCACAGACCCACCGGAACCACAGACCCACCTGAACCACGAACCCACCTGAACCACGAACCGACCTGAACCACGAACCAACCTGAACCACGAACCCACCTGAACCACAAACCCACCTGAACCACGAACCCACCTGAACCACAAACCCACCGGAACCACAGACCCACCTGAACCACAGACCCACCTGAACCACAGACCCACCTTAACCACGAACCCACCTGAACCACGAACCCACCTGAACCACGAACCCACCTGAACCACGAACCCACCTGAACCACGAACCCACCTGAACCACGAACCCACCTGAACCACCGAACCAACCTGAACCATGAACCAAACCTGAACCACGAACCCACCTGAACCACAGACCCACCTGAACCACAAACCAACCTGAACCACAGACCCACCTGAACCACAGACCAACCTGAACCACAGACCCACCTGAACCACAGACCCACCGGAACCACAGACCCACCTGAACCACGAACCAACCTGAACCACAGACCCACCGGAACCACAGACCCACCTTAACCACGAACCCACCTTAACCACGAACCCACCTGAACCACGAACCCACCTGAACCACGAACCCACCTGAACCACGAACCAACCTGAACCAAGAACCCACCTGAACCACGAACCCACCTGAACCACGAACCCACCTGAACCACGAACCCACCTGAACCACGAACCCACCTGAACCACGAACCAACCTGAACCATGAACCAAACCTGAACCACGAACCCACCTGAACCACAGACCCACCTGAACCACAAACCAACCTGAACCACGAACCCACCTGAACCACGAACCAACCTGAACCAAGAACCCACCTGAACCACGAACCCACCTTAACCACGCACCCACCTGAACCACAAACCCACCGGAACCACAGACCCACCTGAACCACGAACCAACCTGAACCACAGACCCACCGGAACCACAGACCCACCTTAACCACGAACCCACCTTAACCACGAACCCACCTGAACCACGAACCCACCTGAACCACAGACCCACCTGAACCACGAACCCACCTGAACCACGAACCCACCTGAACCACAGACCCACCGGAACCACAGACCCACCTTAACCACGAACCCACCTGAACCACACACCCACCTGAACCACGAACCCACCTGAACCACAAACCCACCTGAACCACAGACCCACCTGAACCACGAACCAACCTGAACCACGAACCCACCTGAACCACAGACCCACCTGAACCACGAACCAACCTGAACCACAAACCAACCTGAACCACAGACCCACCGGAACCACAGACCCACCTGAACCACGAACCCACCTGAACCACGAACCCACCTGAACCACAGACCCACCTGAACCACGAACCACCTGAACCACGAACCAACCTGAACCACAGACCCACCGGAACCACAGACCCACCTTAACCACGAACCCACCTTAACCACGAACCCACCTGAACCACGAACCCACCTGAACCACGAACCAACCTGAACCACAAACCAACCTGAACCACAAACCAACCTGAACCACAGACCCACCTGAACCACGAACCCACCTTAACCACGAACCCACCTGAACCACGAACCAACCTGAACCACGAACCAACCTGAACCACAAACCAACCTGAACCACAGACCCACCTGAACCACAGACCCACCGGAACCACAGACCCACCTGAACCACGAACCAACCTGAACCACGAACCAACCTGAACCACGAACCAACCTGAACCACGAACCAACCTGAACCACGAACCCACCTGAACCACAGACCCACCTGAACCACGAACCAACCTGAACCACAGACCCACCGGAACCACAGACCCACCTTAACCACAGACCCACCTTAACCACGAACCAACCTGAACCACAGACCCACCGGAACCACAGACCCACCTGAACCACAGACCCACCTGAACCACAGACCCACCGGAACCACAGACCCACCTGAACCACGAACCCACCTGAACCACAAACCCACCGGAACCACAGACCCACCTGAACCACGAACCAACCTGAACCACGAACCCACCTGAACCACAGACCCACCTGAACCACGAACCAACCTGAACCACGAACCAACCTGAACCACGAACCAACCTGAACCACGAACCAACCTGAACCACGAACCCACCTGAACCACGAACCCACCTGAACCACAGACCCACCTGAACCACAAACCAACCTGAACCACGAACCCACCTGAACCACGAACCAACCTGAACCACGAACCCACCTGAACCACAGACCCACCTGAACCACGAACCAACCTGAACCACGAACCCACCTGAACCACAAACCCACCTGAACCACAAACCCACCTGAACCACAGACCCACCGGAACCACAGACCCACCTGAACCACGAACCCACCTTAACCACGAACCCACCTGAACCACGAACCAACCTGAACCACGAACCCACCTGAACCACAGACCCACCTGAACCACGAACCAACCTGAACCACGAACCAACCTGAACCACAAACCAACCTGAACCACAAACCCACCTGAACCACAACCCACCTGAACCACAAACCAACCTGAACCACGAACCCACCTGAACCACGAACCAACCTGAACCACGAACCCACCTGAACCACAGACCCACCTGAACCACGAACCAACCTGAACCACGAACCCACCTGAACCATGAACCAACCTGAATCACGAACCCACCTGAACCACAGACCCACCTGAACCACGAACCCACCTGAACCACGAACCAACCTGAACCACAAACCAACCTGAACCACAGACCCACCTGAACCACAGACCCACCGGAACCACAGACCCACCTGAACCACGAACCAACCTGAACCACGAACCAACCTGAACCACGAACCCACCTGAACCACGAACCAACCTGAACCACGAACCCACCTGAACCACAGACCCACCTGAACCACGAACCAACCTGAACCACGAACCCACCTGAACCACGAACCAACCTGAACCATGAACCAAACCTGAACCACGAACCCACCTGAACCACAGACCCACCTGAACCACAAACCAACCTGAACCACAGACCCACCTGAACCACAGACCAACCTGAACCACGAACCAACCTGAACCACGAACCAACCTGAACCATGAACCAAACCTGAACCACGAACCCACCTGAACCACAGACCCACCTGAACCACACACCCACCTGAACCACGAACCCACCTGAACCACAGACCCACCTGAACCACGAACCAACCTGAACCACGAACCCACCTGAACCACGAACCAACCTGAACCACGAACCAACCTGAACCACGAACCAACCTGAACCACGAACCCACCTGAACCACGAACCCACCTGAACCACAGACCCACCTGAACCACGAACCAACCTGAACCACGAACCCACCTGAACCACAAACCCACCTGAACCACGAACCAACCTGAACCACAAACCAACCTGAACCACGAACCAACCTGAACCACGAACCAACCTGAACCACGGACCCACCTGAACCACGAACCAACCTGAACCACGAACCCACCTGAACCACGAACCAACCTGAACCACGAACCCACCTGAACCACAGACCCACCGGAACCACAGACCCACCTGAACCACAGACCCACCTTAACCACGAACCAACCTGAACCACAGACCCACCTGAACCACAGACCCACCTGAACCACAGACCCACCTGAACCACGAACCAACCTGAACCACAGACCCACCGGAACCACAGACCCACCTGAACCACGAACCAACCTGAACCACAGACCCACCGGAACCACAGACCCACCTGAACCACGAACCAACCTGAACCACGAACCAACCTGAACCACGAACCCACCTGAACCACGAACCCACCTGAACCACAAACCCACCTTAACCACGAACCCACCTGAACCACGAACCAACCTGAACCACGAACCAACCTGAACCACAGACCCACCGGAACCACAAACCCACCTGAACCACGAACCCACCTGAACCACGAACCCACCTGAACCACAGACCCACCTGAACCACGAACCCACCTGAACCACGAACCCACCTGAACCACGAACCCACCTGAACCACGAACCAACCTGAACCACGAACCAACCTGAACCACGAACCCACCTGAACCACGAACCCACCTGAACCACAGACCCACCTGAACCCCAGACCCACCTGAACCACGAACCCACCTGAACCACAAACCAACCTGAACCACAGACCCACCTGAACCACGAACCCGACTGAACCAAGAACCCACCTGAACCACGAACCCGACTGAACCAAGAACCCACCTGAACCACGAACCCGAATGAACCAAGAACCCACCTGAACCACAAACCAGATGGAACTTCAATTTAATAATTGTATTAGGGTCTTATAGTCTGGGTTAATAGATGGTGGTCTGTAGTGGTCTGGGGTGATAATGGTGGTCTGTGGTGGTCTAGGGTGATAGATGGTGGTCTGTGGTGGTCTAGGGTGATAGATGGTGGTCTGTGGTGGTCTAAGGTGATAGATGGTTGTCTGTGGTTTTAGACAGTGGTCTGGGGTGATAAATGGTGGTCTGTAATGGTCTGGGGTGATAGATGGTGGTCTGTAGTGGTCTGGGGTGATAATGGTGGTCTGTGGTGGTCTAGGGTGATAGATGGTGGTCTGTGGTGGTCTAGGGTGATAGATGGTGGTCTGTGGTGGTCTAGGGTGATAGATGGTTGTCTGTGGTTTTAGACAGTGGTCTGGGGTGATAAATGGTGGTCTGTAATGGTCTGGGGTGATAGATGGTGGTCTGTGGTGGTCTAGGGTGATAGATGGTGGTCTGTGGTTTTAGACAGTGGTCTGGGGTGATAGATGGTGGTCTGTAATGGTCTGGGGTGATAGATGGTGGTCTGTGGTGGTCTAGGGTGATAGATGGTGGTCTGTGGTTTTAGACAGTGGTCTGGGGTGATAGATGGTGGTCTGTAGTGGTCTGGGGTGATAATGGTGGTCTAGGGTGATAGATGGTGGTCTGTGGTGGTCTGGGGTGATAGATGGTGGTCTGTAGTGGTCTGGGGTGATAATGGTGGTCTGTGGTGGTCTAGGGTGATAGATGGTGGTCTGTGGTGGTCTGGGGTGATAGATGGTGGTCTGTGGTGGTCTAGGGTGATAGATGGTGGTCTGTGGTGGTCTAGGGTGATAGATGGTGGTCTGTGGTGGTCTGGGGTGATAGATGGTGGTCTGTAATGGTCTGGGGTGATAGATGGTGGTCTGTAATGGTCTGGGGTGATGTGAGTTCATTTTTAGAACAGATCTTGTCCTGCAGCTGTGTGTCCTCACCTGTGCTATGCCGAGGTTCATGTTCTCTCTCATTTGTTCAGACATGTTCATGGCTTCGTGGGCACGAGCCACATTAAACTGGCTGAACTGCGCCCACTCCTGGGGGGTGGAGGAACTGTAACAGTCACATTTATCAGTTCAGTAAATCAAATATAATCACAGGAAGTTTAAAACATACAGCATGTGACGTGTTACCCTGCTGGAATTCGGGTCGGGTTGGTCTTCAGAGAGATGTCAGGTGACCTTGTTGTGAGTGACAGGCACGACATGTCAATATCCAGAGCCTCCATCTTATTCTGGAGGTCAGAGGTCAGATGGTGCCGAACCTCCTGCAAAACACTTTGAAAGCAGAGTGAGAACAAACAGTGAGAGAGGAGCATGGACGGGTCACCGTGATGTTCTGGAACGAGTCACCGTGATGTTCTGGAACGAGTCACTGAGATGTTCTAGTCTCAGGTCTCACCACAGGTGTTCGAAGGCCTGATGGATGTGCTGCTGTAGACGCTGCTGAATCTCTTCAATCAGCTGCACTTCTTTCTTCATCTGCTCTTCTACTGGGTCACTGATGAGTTCGTAACCTCGCCGCCCTTCCCTCAGCGTCAGGCACTCGGTGCTGACCTCCAGAGGGATGGCGGTGGCAGCCAGGGCCAGTTCGGTCTGCTCTTTGGACTGAGTCAACACAAACAGGAGTCACATCAACATCTGCAGCAGAACAAAATCGAGCGGGTCGGATGTGCGTGCACGTTCCTGAGATCAGTTCACCTGCGTCAGAGCCTCCATCTCTTCATCCACCTTGTGTGAGCAGGTTTCCAACACATCCTTCCACCGAGCGACGTCCCAGACCCGGTCGCTGAGGCGGCGAGACGTGTCGCTCTCATCCCAAAGTGTCTGCAGGACAAGAACATCAACAAGAACCTAAACACACACAGTACACTGAGCTCCAGCACACAAGTTCTGATATATTTAATCTTTTGACCAGTCAAAGTCTCTCAGAGTTTCTTAGTAGATGATCTGATTTACATCTGAAAGAATCAATGATAATTCAAACATGATTGATGATGAATGTGAATTCCTTCTTTTTAATTTTCATGTAAAAGTTTAAACTGTGTTGATAAACTGTAGGATTAATAATCTGCACATGATAATCCACCTCAGATCCATTTCAGTCTTGATGACGTGAACAGGAACTGACCCTGCAGCTGGTCTCGTTCCGGAGCGACCTGCCCTCCTGTCGGATCACGTTGGAAAGGTGTCGCTCCTGCTGAGCAGCGGTGAACAGCTGCTGGTTGTTGTTGTCCCACTCGGAGACGCTGAGACGTAGACCGGGTTTCACGGGGAGGCCCGACATCCTGACACTAAACACAAACATCTGTTTAGATCAGACACACGTCACGTGTGATAGAATCACAATCAGCTGCTGCGTGTCTGAGATCTGAGACACCTGCAGCAGGTAGAAGGTCCAAACACACCTGAAGCCTCCAGCTGACACACAGGTGACGTTTCATCTGTTTCAGCAAAGTGTGTTTACCTGAACTATGAGTCAATATCAGAAAATATCTTGTCTCTTTCAAATTAAACACATAAATACACATTTAAAATAATCCCAGTAAAGTTGTTTATTTTGCACAACATGTGTTTATTTGTGAAAAATTATTTCAAATAAAACTATCGATCACCTTTATGAACTCATGGAAAAAAAGAGAAACTGTGATAAATATTAACAAACTGAAACTCTAAAATAGAGAAAAGTAACAAAATCAGATTTAATTAGTGAATATTTAATAAATATTTTATTTGGTCACAAATCTCTCTCTCGCTCTCTCTAAATGACAAAATCAGTTCTTTTTAATTTTGTTGCATTTCTTTGTATTTTCTCTTTTTATTTTTGGATTTGTTTGGACAGGTTTCTGTAATAAAACGCACATAATAATAATAATAATAATAATAATAATAATAATAATAATAATAATCTTTGAAGCCACAGCAGTAATCTGATTACTCTGATATAACTTGAATTTTACTTTTCACTGGAATCTATAAACTGTACCTATAATCCCAATCAGATAATCTATCAGAACCGGATTCATCTATTCTGGATCCGGTTTTTCTGAAACTTGGACTCGTTCAGTTTTAGTTTATTCGAACCTAAAACATTATTAAAGCTAGTTTAAATGATTCACTCACCAGAATCTCCCAAAGTTCGGATCCGTCGGTTGGGTTCCTCCTTTCTGCTCCCTGGTTTCTATGGCAACGGTTACCGGCGCGGTCTCCAGGCAACGAACCGACACAAAGAAACCGAGACCGTTAAATAAATAATCTGTTTCTGAGACGTGATCCACATGAAACGGGTCAAAGTGCACCAAAGTCTGGAAAATAACTGGGTCGGCGGTAGAACCGGTTCTTTAATTTCTGTTTAACTGAAGGTCCCGTATGCTGCGGTACCGAGCGGATGAGACCCGATCCGGGGCAGATCCGTATCCATCCTGAATATTTTACAGTATTGGTTCTGTCAGAGCAGACGTGTTGGATCATTATTTGTTTATTATTTACGTTGTTTACTCGGTCTGTGTAGAAGATGATGCACCTGTGATGCATGTGCATCTCATCCATCGGTTCTGAACCATCTGAAACCAGAACCAACTGTTCTGAAATCACTTGCTGTTAAAGAGTCCATTTCATACACATTTCAGGACTTTGTGGTTATTTCTTAAGTATTAACCAGTAATATGAAACATTTTATATCTATAAAACATCAGGAAACACTGATTAACAGACCTTTCAATC
This sequence comes from Pachypanchax playfairii, assembly GCA_006937955.1. Taxonomy (NCBI): domain Eukaryota; kingdom Metazoa; phylum Chordata; class Actinopteri; order Cyprinodontiformes; family Aplocheilidae; genus Pachypanchax; species Pachypanchax playfairii. The sequence goes on from SSNP01000071.1 coordinate 1,460,913, forward strand.
TATCTGCATTAAAATTCGGGTGGTTCCGGCTCCTTCCGTCAGGCTTCGCAGCAGCTCGTTCATATTCTTTGGTTGAATTTACTGGACTCTGATTGGCTAACAAACTAAACTATGAGAGCAAGGTATACTGTTTCCTGCCCCGCTGTGCATGGTAACAGACGTTCTGTCTTCCTGTTTGCTACATCTTATGCTAACAGCTTTTAGCCAGCAGCATGCTAGGCATTATGCTAACAGCTTTTAGCCAGCAGCATGCTAGGTGTGGTTTCAACTGCAGGAGCTGATGAATACTAACGAACAAAGGAGTTGTGATGTAACAGATACAGGTCGTTAGAACTCGGGAGAACTCGGGTGTTATCGCCACCTGCGTAGTTTGAGAGATTAAAACTGAAAGAGAAGTTGTTGACCTGTTTTCACCCACTATGAAGGTAAGAACACCTGTGGAGCTAAAATATTCAACAGAAACCTCAGAAAAACTGTTTTTAATGGACGGGCCTCTTTAAATGAGTGAAAGAATCTTAAGTTCTGCATCAGAAACTATTGTTGTTGCTCGTTTAGAGAAATTTAAAATGTTGCTTTTCAAAACAAACGACGTGGATCAATTTTACTTTTAAACACATATCTGTATCAATAAATCCAAACTGGGAGGATGACCGGACCTCCAGAACCATGTGAGATGAATCAGATCCAACTGTCTGAGTCCCTGCTGATGATGGATAACCAGGTGGATTCAGCTGGTTCTGGATTTGATCCAGTGGGACTCTGTGACCCTAACCTTGCGCTGCAACATGGATTCTCGCAAGATTTGGAGTTTTCTAAACTCAAGAAAATCCATCTTGTTCTGCTCCAACTACAACTTGGTTCGGACCAATCATGTGTTAGCATGGTGCTTTGGGGCGGGTGTTCAGGTATGATTGGCAGGTAAAGTAAAACAAACATGGCTGCTGGTGGACGTACACATAAAAGCATCTATTGAATCTGTTTTAGTACTAGAGACGATTTCTTGGTTGTTAAAGGATCAAAGTTATAAACTATTTGTGTATTTCTTGATGGTAACGATGTTTGTGTTTTACTACCGACTGGATTTATAAGAACTTGATTTACTGTAATTAAAGACAAATCATGATAGACACTTGCTGGTGTATCCTCCAATCAGACTAATATATTATACCTGATGTCCCTCCCCTTTTTCAGGTGTGTGTAGCACCGACTGGACAGGTGGGCCTACACGATGATCTAGCAGAGCCAGGTTAGTGTGAACCGTCATGTTGTTCTTCTGAGGCTGGATTTAGTTTGTTTAAACCGTAGAATCGGACCCGAGTCTGTTCTGGAGGGGATTCTTTATTAATCATGTAAAAGGACTCATTGATCTTCTTGAAACCTTCAGCTGAGGACCACGGGACCAAAGTCTTCATGGTTTACAGCAGCAGTGAAGTTTCATGACAGGAAGTTTCTTTGACCCGAGGATCCGTCTGAAGGTTCTAAACAGAACTTCAACAAACCACATCATCACGTTTCAAACAGGTTTCAGATCTCGTGAGACCAGCAGCAGCACGCGGGTGTAAATATGTCTGTTTTATTGGGTCACAAGTCGTGCCAGTGGTTACACCTCCATGCTGTGGTGACTTTCAGAGTAAAAGCCTCTTAAACCTCAACCTTTAGTGCATGAGCTGGAACCAGGTCTGCTAACATCCAGCAGATTCAGGACTCGAACAGTTCCTGGTTCAAAGTCCAGCAGACAGAACTGATGCTCTGAAATCTTTGTCATGTGATCTGCCCCCCCCCCCATACCTGAGCTGCGTTAACAAACCGGCTTCCATCTAAAAAGAAAAACCTTCATCTCGTTCCAGCTGCTCTTCTTCACAGGAGAGTCTTTGAGTTTCCTCAGTGACAGTTTCCAAGTCCGAGTTCAGCTTCAACAGAACCAGAGTTCAGGTCATGTTTATGAGCTTCACGCAAACAAAGAGACGAACGGAGAGATAAAAAGATGGAATCATTAAAAGTGAGTCGGGTTGGTCATTTAAAGCGACGTGTGGGTTCTGTGAGCAGCTGGAGACGTTCAGCAGCACGCCGTCCCCCATGGAAGGCGTCTCTGGTCTCTTCCTGTCCCGCTGTGATTCAGGAGGTGAAGATCAGAAACTGCAGCCCGGTGCTGACCATCACTGTGACGCCTCGTCTCCGTTGACCTGCACGCCGTGTTGCTGCAGCTTCGCGTGAAGAAGAGCGTTTTCGTTCTTCAGTTCTTCAACCTGAAAGATCAAAAACAGATTATTGATCCGAGTCGCACTCGGAACCTTTGACCCAGCTGTCTGAACCATGTTGAAGGGGTTTGTGTGGACCTGTTGTCTGAGCAGCTCGTTTTCCATCTCCACCTGCTCCACCTCCTTGTTGCTGTCCTGCAGCTGCTGGTTCTTCTGTCGGAGCTCTCGGATGTAGTCGCAGGCTTTGGACAGGATGCCGCCTTTACTCTGAAGAACACAGTGAATTACAACATCAGAACTTTTCTCCCACAAATCTGTCAATAAATCAATAATCAGACAGAATCCTCCATCAATGTGTCAGTCATTCTTTAACATCCTGCTCTGCTCTGTCATCGGCTGCTTCGGTCTGACTCAGGGACGGGAAAGAGACCCGGTCTGTAGACCGAGGAGCTGAAAACAGGCTCACATGAGAAGAGTTCTACAGGAAACAGAACCTTCAGCAGCCCGATCCGTTTCACTGGACAGATGTTCTGCAGGAATCTGTTATTCATGAGTTTCAGAGTTCTGTCTGTCAGCTGCTCACCGCTCCGGTTCTGCTGTCGATGCTGCAGTCCGGGATCAGTTTGGACAACGTGACGATCCAGTTGTTGATCTTGTCTCTTCTTCTTCTCTCCACTGAAACAAAAGTCTCAATTTACATAATCAAACTCTCTTTACAGCTTCACCATGTGTTTGAAGTACTGAGACAGTTTGATGTCCATCAGCAGAGTGTTGTCAAGTCTGATGTCCCTGTTAGGACAAACATCTGTCAGGACAAACATCTGGAGCCTCATGATCTCAGCCAAACATCTGGTTTTGTTATAAACCATCACATCAGATGGAGCTTCAAGACATTCCAGAGATTCAAACTGAAGATGGACCATAAAACCCATCATTCCATCAGGGAAGAGGAGTTCTGGACCGGTCCAGTTAAGTTCTGGATCCGAGAGCAGAAACTAGTTAGACTTAATGTGTCTGTTTACGTCAGTCAGGTTTCCTGGTCTTTTCTCGTTCTTCTCTACAGATTGATGTAGGATGTAAAGATGGAGTTCTGACCTTCGTTGTGTTGAGCTCGCCGCCTTTCGTCTCTGGGAGCTCGTGGAACCTCCAACTTCCTGCGAAAACACCAACAAAAATCAGTGTTTAAAGTTGGAACAGAGACACGAGTTCAGGCTCTTCAGTGTGAGTCAGAGAGGATTCATGAAGCAGCTTCTGCTTCAGGTTTCTTAGAGGAGATGCAGTTCCAAAGGAGCGCCCCCTGGTGGCCGGAAGGAAACCTGCACTGCCAGGTGATGGGTTGGGGGCGGAGTTTAGCCTCAAATTAGAATCATCAGGAATTTTAGTTTCAAATGATCATTTTTTACTTTTCAGAACAAACAGAACACACTTCATGATGGTTCCTTTAACAGGGAGACAGAACCCAATTTAACTCTCTGGACCTTCTAATAACTCTATACTGAGCTCATAAAAAGGGGGCGGGGTGTGTTGAAGTTCCTCTCACCAGTTTGCGCTGCCGTGCTGCGACATCTGGCCTTCGCTGAGGTCTCTGAGGATGGCAGCAGGACAGAGTGAACCGGTTTTCATGTGCAGAATGTTTGAAAACAACAAGATAAAATCACTCGGTGGGGTGGGGGAGGTGACGAGGAGTCAGTCCAGTGTGGTGCTGCAGGATGAAGACGAGGAGGAGGGTGATACTCACGTCGTGTAGGTCTGTGTGCGTGGTGCAATGGTGCGGGGGCTCATGGTCTGCAGCACCTCGGGGGAGCTCATCATCACGTAAAACTGACCTGCATGTGATAAAAAAACCATCAGAATCCTGGAGTGACGTCATGTTTCCTCCAGCTGAAGGTTCCTCACCTCCTGCCTGTGTGATGCTCGGGTCGGAAGCTGCGGCGGCGGCGGCCTGCACCGACACGGCCGTGGTCGTTCCATCACTGACGGCAGCGGCGGGGAAATAAGCAAAACGTGTTTCTCCTCCACCAGTGTCCCCTGCAGGACTGCCCCCGTTACTGAAGGGGTTCTGGATGACGGCCTGCAGAGAAGACAGGAAGTGGAACACGGTTCATGGAAACTTCTACAAACACCTGCAGCAGTGACCTCTGACCTTTACTCACCTGAGCCACGGCCTGAGGGGTGCCACCAAACGCTGCGGTAGAGACCACACTGACGGCTCCGGTTCCGTCTGCCGTCGCCTCTAGATGATCATCTGTAACCTGAACCACCCGATAGGTCACCTGTAAACAGGACAGAGTCTGCATGAGACCAGGAACCAGTACTAAAAACCAGATCCAGTCACCAAGAGACCAACAGGTCCATCCTCACCTGTCCTCCAGAGTTCTCCGTACGAAACTGGTACTGCACGCCGTGGTCAGGGAACGCAGCCTGAGGGACGCCGGCGATGGTGACAGCAGACTGTTCGTCCGACCCAACGGCTTCTCCTGTCAGAGAGTTTCAGATGTTTGTGTTTCAGATGCAGATGTTTGTGCTTCAGATGCAGATGTTTCTGTGTGCTTCAGATGCAGATGTTTCTGTGTGCTTCAGATGCAGATGTTTGTCAGTGTGTTTCAGATGCAGATGTTTGTCAGTGTGTTTCAGATGCAGGTGTTTCTGTGTGCTTCAGATGCAGATGTTTGTCAGTGTGTTTCAGATGCAGATGTTTGTCAGTGTGTTTCAGATGCAGATGTTTCTGTGTGCTTCAGATGCAGATGTTTGTGTTTCAGATGTAGATGTTTGTCAGTGTGTTTCAGATGCAGATGTTTCTGTGTGCTTCAGATGCAGATGTTTGTGCTTCAGATGCAGATGTTTCTGTGTGCTTCAGATGCAGGTGTTTCTGTGTGCTTCAGATGCAGATGTTTGTCAGTGTGTTTCAGATGCAGATGTTTGTCAGTGTGTTTCAGATGCAGATGTTTCTGTGTGCTTCAGATGCAGATGTTTGTGTTTCAGATGTAGATGTTTGTCAGTGTGTTTCAGATGCAGATGTTTCTGTGTGCTTCAGATGCAGATGTTTGTGCTTCAGATGCAGATGTTTCTGTGTGCTTCAGATGCAGGTGTTTCTGTGTGCTTCAGATGCAGATGTTTGTCAGTGTGTTTCAGATGCAGATGTTTGTCAGTGTGTTTCAGATGCAGATGTTTCTGTGTGCTTCAGATGCAGATGTTTGTGTTTCAGATGTAGATGTTTGTCAGTGTGTTTCAGATGCAGATGTTTCTGTGTGCTTCAGATGCAGATGTTTCTGTGTGTTTCAGATGCAGATGTTTGTCAGTGTGTTTCAGATGCAGATGTTTCTCTGTGTGTTTCAGATGCAGATGTTTGTCAGTATGTTTCAGATGCAGATGTTCGTCAGTATGTTTCAGATGCAGATGTTTGCTGGTGTGTGTTGAACCTCGTGCCCACCTTCCTGCAGCTGCACCACTTCTTCTGTTTCCTGTTTGTCGTGACTGAAACAAAAAGAGAATCAGAATCAGCTTCAAGTAAAAAGCCGGAGCTCTTCAGCAGATTGCGCCCCCTGGCGGTCGGATCGGGATGAAAACATCTGAACTGTTTGACAAATCAAGTTTCTGCGGTGCAGAAGGAGCTAAAACAGGAGCAACATGGCGTTTGACTTCTGATTTTATTGAATAAAAATGTGTGTAAAAGATGTCAGAGATCAGCAGCAGCTCAACATTCACACACTGATTAAACAACTAATAAAGAGCAGAGCGGGGCCATCGGCTTGGTTTAGGCCGGGGCTGCAGGAGCCTCGGCCGGGCAGGAAGCGGGCCGGAACACCGGCAGCCTCTCACCTCACCGAGCCCTCCAGACTCTGATCCAGCATCTCCATGAAGCCTTCCGAGGGTGGCAACTATTCACCGACACAGATCGACAGAGATGGAGGCGCTGATCACGGGGACAAACACTCGGGTCATGTGAGGAAGACGGTCCGGGACACGTGAGGCGTCGAGCGGACACGGAGCAGAGGCGGAGGCCGCTGCGGACGATCTGTCCGCGGAAGAACTCAAAAAGCTCCGATCTGATGTTCAATCCGCGGGGGTCCGGGTTCGGATTGGGTTTCAAACAAAATGCAGCACCGACTGGATCCAGTTTCTGATCATAAAAACGGATGATTCGTTCCTTTTTGTCCTTTTCGTCCTCAGCGGAGCTCAGCGGCTGTTTATCCGCGCAAACTGCGGCTCTTCATGCGCTCCAGAAGACGCGGAGTGGACTCATTTGCGCCTTTTAGAGCGGTGAAAAAATCCTGTTTTAAAACTTATTCCTGTTGGTTTTTCTGTGTAAGATCTGAAAATGAGTGTTTGTTCCCACGTGACTCGTATTCTGCCCAGTTTTAAGGTTAAAACGGGATTTAAACGGTTTTCTTCCGTTTTGTTTCAGGATTTAAACATTTTTACCGGCTGATTTTCTTCCTTGAGTTCGATGTAACTCTTTAGGGGTTTCGTGACAGTCTTTCACACAGATTGTGCGTCTCAACGCGGACACGGAGCTGCTCAGCGCTTCTTTTTTTACATTCTTTGCCCAGGTGACCTCGGAGATCCAATACGGGTTTTCCCTCAAACCACATGACAACCCGAGCCAGGAAACGGATCCTCAGTCCGGGTTATGAGCTGGTTTCTACACAGAACTGAACCATGAAGATCCGTTTTTCTGCTGAAGCGGTTTCAGTTCAATTTGCAGTGAAAAACTAAATATTCCGCTTCTGGATTTTAGCAGAAGAATCGGCTGCAGGTTCTTCCTTACCTGCTGAACACACGGACCTTCTAACCTTCTGCATGTTACATCATCTCACTGTGTATTTTAAATAAGAATAAAATGATCTGATTCTCACTGTTTAATGAGGTGAATCTAACCTGAAATAAGCAGCACGTGACATCACAGTGTCACTGCAGTGTATATTATTCTTCATTTAAGGACTCGAGTACTGGCAGCTTGACTTGAGCAGTCATGAATCAGGTTTACAGGGTCTGGATCAGAAAAAAACGTTCACATTACTTCAGATTTATTAGTGCAGGTGTGTCAAGCTCCAGGCTTCGTGGGCCACTATCCAGGTGTTCCTCTGCTTCAACACACCTGGTTTATATAGCAAGTCCTCAACAGGCCTCTGCAGAACCAGTTGACATGATGAGGAAGTAATTAGATAATTTCAGTCAGGTGTGTTCGAGCTGAAAAACATCTAAAGGACGGAGACCTGAGGACTGGAGTTGATCAGCTCGGGTTCTAAAGGTTCATCTAAATGAACCACAAAACTTCTGAAACAATGTTCTTTAGTTAGATGAGGGAAGAGGTTTACCCACAATGCACAGCAGCATGTTGGTAGACAACCAAACATCCAGCTGTCAGCACGGTGGTGGAGGGCTCGTGGTCTGGACTTGTTCTGCTACATCTGGACCTTCAGAGACCTGAACCTGACTGAGATGCTGGTGGACCTTTAGAGACCTGAACCTGACTGAGATGCTGGTGGACCTTCAGAGACCTGAACCTGACTGAGATGCTGGTGGACCTTCAGAGACCTGAACCAGACTGAGATGCTGGTGGACCTTCAGAGACCTGAACCAGACTGAGATGCTGGTGGACCTTTAGAGACCTGAACCTCATGAACGATCTGAAGGAACTCTGTGTAGAAGAGCGGGTCAGAACTTCTCCAGAACACGTGAGACTGATGAGGTCCAGCAGGCGATCACTGAGAGTTCCTGGTGTGAGATCTTGAGTTGTTTTGGATCTGAGGAAACAGTATTTACCTTCACTGATCTGATCTGATCTGTGTTGAAGAACATCATTAGACACAGAGATCGTCATAGAAACCGTTGTTACTTCTACTGAAACTGTTTTCTGACTGACGGTGAAGCAGGAAGAGAACTGAATGTTTAAATAAATAATTTACAGACAGACGTTTTAAATAAAAACAGAAACAGCACGAGTCCCTGCTGAGACTCTTGGACATCTATGTGACTCGACTGTCTCCACTTTCAGGAAGACTCTATCTGATGTGAGTTAAATCCACTACAGCTCAACATCTCACAAGGATTCATGTGTTTATTTAAGCTGACGGTGACTCATAGATTCGGCCTGCAGCAGCGAGGGAACAAGGATCTAACAAGTGCCAAACTGGAGGCCAGCCTCTCTTCTCTCCACCCATCTCATTCTTTCCTACATGGGCACTCAGACGGAGGAGAAGAGACCAGACCAACACTCTGATCCACAACTAAAGGCAGATCTAACGAAGGAGTCTGCAGAGATCCGGGAGCAGTTTCCTCTTCAGCCAGCTGGATTCTAAAAGGTAAATGTTACTCAAACTGACTGCAGACGTTTTGGGTGGAGTCGTTAATCCCTCCTCCGGCTTCTGATTAATTAGACTTTATCTTTGGTGGCTTTAAAGCAAACGAAGGGTGAAGTGTTCGATGTGAAGTTCTGTTTTCAGCTCAGGACTGATAGAACTTTATGAGGAGGTGCAGATTGAAGGAAAGTCTCATTTACTGACAAAGAATCAGATTAAAAGGTGCATTTAAAACAAGTTTATTGAGGTTCACAGATGTTTCTGCATCAAAGGTATAAAGTTGAAATGGCGACGCCCAAAAACTCTCCCCGAAGTGCAAACTCTGTGCTGTCCCCCAACCGCATCACCCGGCTCCAGGAGAAGGAGGACCTCTCCAACCTCAACGATCGTCTGGCCGTTTACATCGACAAGGTGCGCTCTCTGGAGGCCGAGAACGCCGGACTGCGTCTGCGTATCACCGAGTCTGAGACGGAGGTGACTCGGGAGCTGACGGGTCTGAAGGCCGCCTACGAGACGGAGCTGGCCGACGCCCGTCAGACCCTGGACTCGGTGGCCAAGGAGAGGGCGCGGCTGCAGCTGGAGCTGGGGAAGCTGAGAGAGGACCACAAGGAGCTGAAAGCAAGGTGGGTTCAAGGATGGGGGGCCGATTTTAGAGGTTCCTGATCGATTTAGAGTCCCTCAGTTGTTTAAACACGCCTCTGAGAGATTTGATGTGTCTCTAAACTTTTCACCAAACTTTATTCAGTTTCCTTTTTACCTTATTTTACATAAAACTGAATTTAGTAAATAACAAAAATAATTTAAAATAAATAGTAAATTAATATCATAAAACATATTTGATTCTTTTCATGGTGGATTTGATTTGGAATAAACGTCCCAGTTTATAAATGAGGCACAAATATTTTCATTTTCTATTGATTAAATTGTAAATTTACTTTATATTCAGAACACGTGGGATAAAAAGTCTGTTTTTATATTTTAATAATAAAGAGCCAATTTATATAATTTCAACTTTTTAAAATGTGATCAGTAAACATCACTTTACTGTAATTAGACGTGTATAAAGAGTTTTGTGTGTGTGAATGTGACCCGTCTGAGCAGAACCACGACGCGGAGCAGCTCATCAGTTTTTAATAACTGGAGCTTTTTTTAGGAGCTGCTGACTGAACCTCTCCCTCCTCATCGCTCTCTGACTCCTTCCTGCCACATCCAGAATCTGATGACTAACACTTTCCCCCTTTTCTCCTGCTGCTCCATCATTTTGTACGTGGCAGCGTCTTGAAGGTTGCCTCTTTTATTTTTCCATAAATATTCTGAAAAACCGTGTTTGGAAAAGCCAAGCCGTTGCCATGGCAGCTAAACACCAGCGGCTGTGGCTTGTGGTTACCAGCATCATGAGAGTGAGTCATATGTGCCAAAGTTTCTGTTCCACAGGGGTGGAGCTGAGGGGAGATCCGCGGGGGCCACTACCCCGTCCAGAAGCCTGTGCTGGACTCCCTCAGTCAGAGGCTGTGGTTTTTGTTATGAGACATTCATTCAGAATTTAGATTTTGTTGCTTTGCAACACTTGGATTTAGCAGTTTAACACCAGTCCATTTTATTCTGTCGTGTCAAACAGGGACGTGTCTCTGCAGAGACGGACATCAGCTGGTCACTTCTCATATTCTCTCATATTTTAACTGGAAAACCTTCATTTCTGTTCTGAAGAGACTGTTTACTGCAACCGCTGCACACAAACAGTGATATTGTTTAACACTGTTATTTTTAAATAGCTCCAATTTCACAGATTAAAAACTGGTAAAACTATTTCTAAAGTCCTTAAAGACAAAATAAAATACTTGTTATTTATCATGACAACAAAATAAACAAATTAGATGAAACTTTATTTAAACAGCACATTTCCTACAACATCATGTTTCCAGGAACAATAACACGTCATTATTACAGAAACACCAAGAAGGAGTCGGAACTGGCAGGAGCCCTGCAGAGACTCAAGGACCTGGAGGCTCTGCTGAACTCTAAGGACGCCTCTTTGACCACAGCTCTGGGAGAGAAGAGGAACCTCGAGGTGGAAAACCGGGACCTGAAGGCCCAGGTTGTAAAGGTCAGTGTAAAACTCATGACATGGATTAACTTACCTGCATTCAGTCTGAGATGTCTTCATCTGAATGTTTCTGCACAGCTTTGGGGTCATTTTCACTTGGTTTCTTTTAGTTGGAGACGAGTTTGGGTGATGCCAGGAAGCAGCTGCAGGATGAGATGCTGCGGAGGGTGGATGGAGAGAACCGCATTCAGACTCTCAAAGAGGAGCTGGAGTTTCAGAAAAACCTCCACTCTGAGGTCAGACTCGCTGAGAAACCTTCTCACCACAGGTTTAAAAACACTGAGCGACATTTCTGGAAATTCTTCAACAGGAGGTGCGGGAGGTTAAACGGCGTCATGAGTCCCGGATGGTGGAGCTGGATAACGGCCACCAGCAGGAGTTTGAAAGCAAACTGGCTGAAGCGTTGGCAGAGATGCGCAACCAGCATGAGCTGCAGATTAAACTCTACAAGGAGGAGATCGAGAAGACCTACAACTCCAAGGTAAACAAAGTCCAGAAGTTTGCTGCTGTCTGTGTTTCCTGAATAACGGATGTTTCTGTGTGACAGCTTGAAAGTGCTCGTCAGTCAGCAGACAGAAGCAGCCACCTGGTTGGAGCTGCTCACGAGGAGCTGCAACAAACACGAATACGTCTGGAGTCTACGTCTGCTCAGCTCAGTCAGCTTCAGAAGCAGGTAACACACTCACTGCATGCAGCTTGCAGGTTTCCTGATCTGAAGAAGATCTTCAGCAGAGAAACACATGAATGTTCTGATCCAGACCTTGTGTCTTTATATGGATCTTCTAAAGTCAACTTTAGAAGATACATATAATTCAAAACATCTGAAAGTCAGGAAAACAAATGATCAAGACCAGTTTAAAGGATTCCAGGAAGTCCAGCATCAAATGAGAACTGGACCACATAATGTAAACAAAGATCAGAAACATGTTGGTTCCTGTTAGTTTGATTCTTCTGAGTCCGTCTCTGTGTCCGTTTGTCTGATCCAGCTGGCGGCTCGCGAGGCCAAGCTGCGGGAAGTGGAGGACGCTCTGTCTCGGGAGCGGGACACCACGCGGCGGCTGCTGGGAGAGAAAGATCGAGAGATGGCGGAGATGAGGCAGCGGATGCAGCAGCAGCTGGATGAGTATCAGGAGCTCCTTGATGTCAAGCTGGCGTTGGATATGGAGATCTGTGCCTACAGGAAACTGCTGGAGGGAGAGGAGGAGAGGTTAGCTCAGAGATATAAATAAATAAATAAATAAATGATCTCCATGCAGTCGTGTCACCTTCATCACGTCCATCCCTGCAGGCTGCGTCTGTCCCCCAGTCCTCCTCCTACTAGAGTGACAGGAAGTCGATCCTCCACTTCAGCATCACACTCACGACTGGTCCACAGCAGCAACAGGAGCTCCCCGGCTAAGAGGCGCCGCCCTAATGACACAGACAGTGAGGCGTCCAGCGTTGTGGGCGGGGCTGTGTCCCGTACTCGCATCACGCAGCAGGCTTCGGCCAGTGGACGGGTCACTGTGGACGAGGTGGACCTGGAGGGGAAATATGTCAGACTGAGCAACAAGGCCGATGAGGTGAGAGGCCGAATAACGTGACATGAGATAAATATTTATATCTGCTTGTTCATTTGTTGTTTTAAATCTGTAAGGGGGCAAATACAAACAAATAAAACCAAATCTACAAACTTTTCAATCCAAAAATCAAAATCCTTGAAACTTCTTGTTTGTCTGAACTGATCTGAAACTATTAAAAACTGAATCATCTGCACATCCAGAACATTTATTAATAGATCATCTAAATGTTCCAGATGTGCAAACAGTCAGTCTCTCTTTACTCCACTGATTCGGTTCTTATTGGGAGTGTTGCATAATTTCCTCTGAGCTGCTGCCTGATGTGAGAATTTTAACTGATGTTTTGTTGTTTGATCTGATCCTCATCCTCTTTATCCTCATCCTCCTCATCATCCTCATCCTCCTCATCATCCTCCTCATCTTCATCTTCATCCTCATCTTCCTCATCCTCCTCATCTTCTTCATCCTCCTCATCTTCTTCATCCTCATCCAGGATCAGAATTTAGGGAACTGGCAGCTGAAGCGGCAGATTGGATCCGGAGCTCCAGTCATATTCAAGTTTCCAGCTAAATTCACCCTGAAGGCGGGTCAGCGAGTCACGGTTGGTGCCTTCAGTCCACCATCAGAACAACGAACCTGTTCAGGGACAGTTTAACCTTCTGTTGCATCTTCTGTGATCAGATCTGGGCCTCTAACGCTGGTGGAGTCCACAATCCTCCTTCAGACCTGGTGTGGAAGACTCAGCCTTCCTGGGGAACCGGAGACCAGTTCCAGACCAGTCTGATCAGCGCCAGCGGAGAGGTGATTTAAATGAAACATCAAACAGAGTTCAACAAGCTGAAATGTTAAAGTTCATAAGAACGTTTTCCTTTCAGGAAATGGCGATGAGGAAGGTCACACGCACACACTTTGAAGATGAAGATGAAGATATGGTGAGACTGATAACAATAAACAAAAACACGAGGATAGAAACGTGAAATGAAGAAAAACATTTGATGAAATAAAAATTGATGTTTTTATTAAATAATTACGAGCAAAATAATATTTTTAAATTAACATTTCTCCATTTATTCCTTTTTATAGTTGAGTTTTAAATCTTTAATTCATTTTAAACCGATTATTTTTTTTTGCCTCTAATTCTGAAATAATTCCACAGAAAACGTCTCAAACTATTTAATAATTCTGAAAAGACATTCTGAGGATTTGATTGGTTCATTTTGTTGACTGACGTGTTTCCTGCGTGGTCTTCAGCAGGTAGCTCACAGCACCTGCAGTGACGGTGAGTACAACCTGCGCAGCCGAACCGTCGTCTGCGGCTCATGTGGACTTCCGTCAGACAAATCCAGCAGCTGCTCCGTGTCGTCTGCATCCCGCTCCTTCCGCAGCGGAGGAATCTCCGAAGGTTTAGTGCCACAGTCATACGTGTTCAGCACAAGCACACCTCGCAAGGTGAGCAGTGACACCTGGACACGTGAAGAAGGGAGTCAGTTTCAAAAACTGGTTTCATATAAAACTGCACAAACATCTTTCTTTATATTTTCATCCTTAAAAATAGAAAAATCTGGAGATGTTGATGTTGCTCTATAAGAATTCTATAAATATGCCGGAACGTTGAGATATTTCTGTTGCGTGTGATCAAACTCATTTTGTTTTTTGTTTTTTCAGACTGGAGTTCGGATGGAGAGCTGCCCAATCATGTGATCTCCTGGAAACATTTTAAAGATCATGTGATCTCCTGGAAACATTTTAAAGATCATGTGATCTCCTGGAAACATTTTAAAGATCATGTGATCTCCTGTAAACAGGGATTCAGCTAGTATAGTTTGTTTAGCTGAGTTTAGAATTAGTTTTTTGTTTTGCTACTACGCTTCAGAACTTATTATATGATAGAATAATGCTTTTTATTTTTGATGCATGTTTATAAACATTATAAGGATATAATTATTATTAAAATCCATTATTGTTTTTTATTTTCTGTCTTTTGACCTTTAATTAAAAGAAGAAAGGTGTTTCTGATCATTTAGTTTGTTGTACACACAGTTAAACCGGATTATTTTTAGATATATCAGCTGCAGTACTTTGATTTTGCTACAGATACATGAGATGTTTTGTACTTTTGCTGATATCAATAAACATGTTTTAACAAATTACCTGGCTTGTTTATACAGTTAACAGGTAATCAGTACTGTGTTGTTGTGTTGCGTTTGTGTTACTATGAGTTTCAGAATAATCTGATTTAAAACCATCAGCCTCAATGTGTTATTTATCCAGTTTCTTTACCCGCTTGTTTCGGATCAAGATCACAGGGAACAGGTGCTTATTTCCTTTACTGAGGGGCGGGGCTACACCTGGACAGGTCACCAGTCCATCATAGGGCCACATGGAGACAATCATTCACAAACACAAAACCCAGGACCTTTTCACTGCAAGGCAACTGCACCACCGTGCAGCCCCAAAATATTAGCTTCTTGTTGCCAAACAAATATTATTAAAAACCCAAAAGAGATGTGATACAAACGTTTTACTACAGCTTTATGCTGATCGACTTTAAGGATTCAACTTAGTGTACGTTTCTCTGAGCTAGAGTTTAAAAAATCCATGATATTCTCCTGCCTTAAAAATGTTAATAAAAAGCTTGGGGGTGGAGCCTTGGACACCCAAGACATTTTGACTGCCCCTGTTTATTTGCCACATTGTCAGGCTCTTATTTTGAAATGAAACCTACGTTTTATTTTGTCGTGTTGAACCCGGAAGTACTCGGCGCGTTCAGGACGCTTTTCCAGCTGTGTTAACCTGTAAGTTTTAACACTGTTGTATAAAAAAGACAAAGTTTAACGTTTTTAACAGGATATTCCTTAATATATTTAAAGAGTTTGTGTTTTATTTTGCTGTTTTGTCTTGTTGTTAGCTAACGGCTCGTGGCCCGGAAGGCTAACAGCAACAAACACCAAACAACTTCCAATAATCAGACAATAATATCAATATTTAACCTGAACAAACAGCGTGTTTCTCTGTCTCATTAATCTGATCTGAAGCTGCAGCACTTCAGTCATTTCTCCTGTTTAATTTGTCCGAATATTAAAACTAAATGTTAAAAATACTAAAATAAGTTTTTAATCGGTTAAATAATAAACAGAACCATCGATTCTTTCTGTTCTGTTCTCATTGATCCAAAGTTTATTTCTGATTTAATTTCGTTAAAACATATAAACGTGTGTTTATTCAGCTGGATGTCACGTGACTGCTGGTTTTACATGTTTCAGGAGTTTTTACCTGTCTGGATGTTGGATGTCCGGGCCCTGCTGGGGATCGGGTTCCTGGTGACCTCACGAGCTGCGGCGGCTCTCTCTCAGACGTGTTCGCTGTCTGCTGCGGTGAGCCACCACAGGAAGGATTGTTTCAGCAGCAGAGCAACGATGGCCCACGCCGTCAGGTTCCTTGGGTGAGATGTGAACCTTTGTTCTTTAGCAGGAGAACCTGACTGCATGCATGTAGATCTGAAGTCAGCTGTGGACTCCACAGGCAGGAGGAGGCCCAGAAGATCGATCAGGAGCTCTTCAGTGAGTATGGCTTCAGTGTGGATCAGCTGATGGAGCTGGCTGGACTCAGCTGTGCTACAGCCGTCGCACGGGTCAGAATCTTTCACACCATGTTTACACCACGTGATGGTAGATGTTTCATCAGTATAACAAACCGTTAACGGGTCTGAACCAGGAGGAAAAACACTGAAACCACCTTGTAGAAGGATCCTCCTTCAGATGTGCAGCTTTAAATCAGATCACTGTCTGAAGTTCTCAGTAATCAGATTACTCTGACTTCAGATCGGTGGGATTATTCTCTCCTTCCTGCTGGTTTTGAACGTGTGTTTCTGCAGGCGTATCCCATCACATCGCTGGTCAAAGCCAGACCTTCTCTGCTGGTTATTTGTGGACCAGGTAACAACGGGGGCGACGGGCTGGTCTGTGCCCGACACCTCAAACTCTTTGTAAGTAAAACTAGTTCTTCCAGATGAACTCCAATTAACTCAGATTGACTCAGTTTAACTCAGATTAACTGTGTGTGTGTGGGGGGGGGTTTATCTGCAGAGACTCCGGGTACAGCTCTGTGTTTTTAAACTTCCTGATTATTTTAAGTCTGTTTTCCACCTCACTTACCACTTCCTGACACTTTGTGCGTCCTGATTCAGGGTTACGAACCCACCATCCTGTACCCCAAGAGACCAAACAAACCGCTGTTCCAGGGTCTGACCACACAGTGTGAGAAGATGGAGATCCCCTTCCTGACCGAGATGCCAGAGGTTTGATGCTCATCAGCAGTGATTTGACTTTAAAACACAGATCATCACTTATTTAATCTGCTAATGTGAATCAATCAGACCATCTGATCAGTTTAAAACACCAAAATGATTCACTGAACTGATTCATTAAACTGATTCACTGAACTGATTCATTAAACTGATTCACTGAACTGGTTCTGTTCGTGCTCTTATTTTGAAGAGATGTCTGTGATCGGTTCTATCTTGGATTAAACTCTCGTTCCAGGCTGAAATGATTGATGAAGCCTATAATCTGGTGATCGACGCCATCTTTGGCTTCAGTTTTAAAGGTTCTGTACGGGAACCTTTTGGGTCCATCCTGGATGTGCTGAAGAAGACCACTGCACCGATCGCAAGCATCGACATCCCCTCAGGTGAGTCTGCACCTGATCAGAACACAGACGACCCGTGAATTAGAAAACGTTTCAGCACTGAGAGGTTAGTTTGTTTTCCTCCGTGTTTCACGTCACACGTCTGAAACCTCATGTTTATGTTTAGTTGTTATTTTCTCTGGAGTCTTGAATCCCGGCTACGCACGCAGGTTAAACCCAGAATCATCTGAACGAGAAGGTGCTGGTCGGGTCCAGATTCAACGGATCACAAACATTTTAATGTGAAACAGAACCTGATTCTGTCTGTGTGAGCTGGACCTGATATTTAAAATTCAATCCCTGGGTTTGGTTGGTGTTGTGGAGGGAACATATTGATTTTATGACCTTTGACCTTTCGGTGTTGATCCAGATCAGCTGTGATGAAGATCAAACAGATTGTTGCTTCTTTGTTCTCTGTCGGGAAGCAGAAACATCATCTGGATTAGGATTATTTCTGTCTTTAAAGGTTGGGACGTGGAGGCGGGCAGCGCAGACGGCCTGCAGCCCGACATGCTCGTCTCTCTAACCGCACCAAAGAAATCTGCCTCGTTATTCAGAGGACGGTACCACTTCCTGGGAGGACGCTTCGTTCCACCGGGTCTGGAGCAGAAGTACCAGCTCAACCTGCCTCAGTATCCCGGAACCGACTGCGTCTTACAGCTGTGAATGTACACACGGAACCCTGGATCTGGTCCTGTTTAAACCCTGGATCTGGTCCTGTTTAAACCCTGGATCTGGTCCTGTTTAAACCCTAGATCTGGTTCTGTTTAAACCTCCTGATCTGGTCCAGTTTAAACCCTGGATCTGGTCCTGTTTAAACCCTGGATCAGGTCCTGTTTAAACCCTGGATCCGGTCCTGTTTAAACCCTGGATCTGGTCCTGTTTAAACCCTGGATCCGGTTCTGTTTAAACCCTGGATCTGGTTCTGTTTAAACCTCCTGATCTGGTCCAGTTTAAACCCTAGACCTGGTCCAGTTTAAACCTTGGATCAGGTCCTGTTTAAACCCTGGATCCGGTCCTGTTTAAACCCTGGATCCGGTCCTGTTTAAACCCTGGATCAGGTCCAGTTTAAACCCTGGATCTGGTCCTGTTTAAACCCTTGATCAGGTCCTGTTTAAACCCTTGATCCGGTCCTGTTTAAACCCTAGACCTGGTCCAGTTTAAACCCTAGACCTGGTCCAGTTTAAACCCTAGACCTGGTCCAGTTTAAACCTTGGATCAGGTCCTGTTTAAACCCTGGATCCGGTCCTGTTTAAACCCTGGATCCGGTCCTGTTTAAACCCTGGATCAGGTCCAGTTTAAACCCTGGATCTGGTCCAGTTTAAACCTTGGATCAGGTCCTGTTTAAACCCTGGATCCGGTCCTGTTTAAACCCTGGATCCGGTCCTGTTTAAACCCTGGATCCGGTCCTGTTTAAACCCTGGATCCAGTCCTGTTTAAACCCTGGATCAGGTCCAGTTTAAACCCTGGATCTGGTCCTGTTTAAACCCTGGATCTGGTCCTGTTTAAACCCTGGATCTGGTTCTGTTTAAACCTCCTGATCTGGTCCAGTTTAAACCCTGGATCTGGTCCTGTTTAAACCCTGGATCAGGTCCTGTTTAAACCCTGGATCCGGTCCTGTTTAAACCCTGGATCTGGTCCTGTTTAAACCCTGGACCTGGTCCTGTTTAAACCCTGGATCTGGTCCTGTTTAAACCCTGGATCTGGTTCTGTTTAAACCTCCTGATCTGGTCCAGTTTAAACCCTAGACCTGGTCCAGTTTAAACCCTGGATCAGGTCCTGTTTAAACCCTGGATCAGGTCCTGTTTAAACCCTGGATCAGGTCCTGTTTAAACCTTGGATCAGGTCCTGTTTAAACCCTGGATCAGGTCCTGTTTAAACCCTAGACCTGGTTCTGTTTAAACCCTAGACCTGGTTCTGTTTAAACCCTGGATCCGGTCCTGTTTAAACCCTGGATCCGGTCCTGTTTAAACCCTGGATCCGGTCCTGTTTAAACCCTGGATCTGGTCCTGTTTAAACCCTTGATCAGGTCCTGTTTAAACCCTTGATCAGGTCCTGTTTAAACCCTGGATCTGGTCCTGTTTAAACCCTGGATCAGGTCCTGTTTAAACCCTGGATCTGGTCCTATTTAAACACTGGATCTGGTCCTGTTTAAACCCTGGATCAGGTCCTGTTTAAACCCTGGATCTGGTCCTGTTTAAACACTGGATCTGGTCCAGTTTAAACCCTGGATCAGGTCCTGTTTAAACCCTGGATCTGGTCCTGTTTAAACACTGGATCTGGTCCAGTTTAAACCCTGTTTAAGTGGTTCTGGATCCGAGTTTTTCTTTGGTCTGTGTTGTGGTTCTTGTAGCTGACAGAAGCCCTGGAGGTTTGGTGGATGTTGGTTCTGTCTGAGTGAGAATGGATCAGATTACACTATTAATCTGTCTGAGTGGATTTTATGTGTAACGAGCTTCACCAGCTGATGCAGATGTGTAAATAAAAGATGAAATATTAATTAGAAGAAGTTTGTTATTTCTGTAACTTAATGTTTACGTCTCGGTTCTTTAAAATATAATATTTTAAACTTTTTTATTTCAGACAAAAATCAGAGTAAAACTTTTCCATTGATTTAAATTAAAAGATGTGGATTTTCACACACGTGCACGCCAAACACCTGACAGGTGTCATCATCTGAGTGTCAGCTGATCGGACTGGCTGTAACACGGCCTGCAGCAGAGTCTGTTTTATTAAACACACAAAGAAAACCTGACGGCTGAGATTTATCCATCCCTGAATCCCGGAGCAGCAGTTTGTTTGTGGCTGATCGTTATGAACGGTTCCTAAAACTACTGGCACATTCAGAAAATAATCAGAACACAGAAACCTGAAAACTGTTTAAAAGTGATAAACTAGAAGAAACGTGTGAATATAAAACTGCAGCATCACGTCTGGAATAAAGTATTTAGAGAATCAAATTGAAGAAACATTTAAACTCTATTTTCAACATTTTACAACATCTTTAATGATCATTTTATCAGTTTACATCACTGAACGTACAGCTAGCAGTTAATCAAGTCCCTTCTGTTTGTTATTCCTACGTTGATCCAGTAAAAATCCGTCTTTACTATCAACCTCATGGAGTCCGACAGACGTCTCCAACATGTGACTGACTACATATGTGCCTGTAGATGCTTTTAACCGTGTGGCTCATTGATGCATAATGTGATTTTATGTAAGTGCAGAACATGCTTTTACAAGCAGGAGACTATATACAGTGCTGGTTCCATGCGCTCGTCGTACCACATCTATTAGTGGAGTTTGTTGAGGAGGAGGAGTTAAAGTAGAGGTTCGAGATGAAGAGGACTTCTTGTCCAGGTTGTCGTCATGCAGGTTGGAGTTTAGAAGGATGTTTTCAACCCACGGATGAAGCCTGAAGACAAACCAGATGTTTTCATGATTTAAATCAGCATAAACATGTTCATACAGAAGAAATAATGTCACATGACCAGTAAAGCAGACTCACCTGTGCTATTCTCCCACCTGCACACCTGCACAGTTATCTTTACTCTCTGATGCAATCGCCAGATATTCAGCATTTCTGAAAGAGGAATTAAATTAAACGTTATTTTAATCAAAAACAAGAAACTTTTCACTAAAAAGAAACAACTACTAATAAAAACCCACTGGGGGGGGGGGGGGGGGGGGGGGGGGGGGGGTTCTGTTAACACGCGTGTACAAACACCTGGAGACTCAGGTGAGTTGGATGTGATAAAGATCAAAGCAGCTGGATTCAGAGGAAACGTGTCACTTTAAACTCAGAGTAAATCGTTCTGGATGAAACCGGGAGGCTGATGCTCATCTGTATCAGACAGTGTGTGAGAGGCGGGGTCACACCTGGACAGGTCAACATCACAGTCTCATCATGATGTGACCAGGAATCAAACCACCGGACCCAAACACATCATTCATCAGTTCTAGATTCTTAAACTGATTTTTCTTTTTAAATACTGAGAGACTGAAAAGTGAAAGTTTATAATTTACAGGGTGGATGGAGATGAAACATGTGATGAGGAAACCAGAAACTCACGCTGCCTCCCGTAGCGCTTCTTCTCCAGCTGCTGCGATCTTTCTGTAGCAGTAAATCATCTCGATGAGGAGCCAGAGCTGCAGGCCGATGATGGACACGTACATCATGACCTCTGACACGATGGAGGCTGTACCTCTGGTGGCTGCAAACAGGAAGTCAGAACATCAGATCAGTCTCACAAAGGAAGAGGGAACCTGAACAGGAAGTTGAAACTACAACAAAGAGAAATGGATCGATGACTGATGGCGGCTGATGGAGGCTGATGGAGGCTGATGGCGGCTGATGGAGGCTGATGGTGGCTGATGGAGGCTGATGGCGGCTGATGGAGGCTGATGGCGGCTGATGGAGGCTGATGGAGGCTGATGGCGGCTGATGGAGGCTGATGGAGGCTGATGGCGGCTGATGGAGGCTGATGGCGGGTAATGGAGGCTGATGGCGGCTGATGGAGGGTGATGGCGGCTGATGGAGGGTAATGGAGGCTGATGGCGGCTGATGGAGGCTGATGGCGGCTGATGGAGGCTGATGGCGGCTGATGGAGGCTGATGGCGGCTGATGGAGGGTAATGGAGGCTGATGGCGGCTGATGGAGGCTGATGGAGGCTGATGGCGGCTGATGGAGGGTAATGGAGGGTAATGGAGGCTGATGGCGGCTGATGGCGGCTGATGGCGGCTGATGGAGGCTGATGGCGGCTGATGGAGGGTAATGGCGGCTGATGGCGGCTGATGGAGGGTGATGGAGGCTGATGGCGGCTGATGGCGGCTGATGGAGGGTGATGGCGGCTGATGGAGGCTGATGGCGGCTGATGGAGGGTAATGGAGGGTAATGGAGGCTGATGGCGGCTGATGGAGGCTGATGGCGGCTGATGGAGGGTGATGGAGGCTGATGGCGGCTGATGGAGGCTGATGGCGGCTGATGGAGGGTAATGGAGGCTGATGGCGGCTGATGGAGGCTGATGGCGGCTGATGGAGGGTAATGGAGGCTGATGGCGGCTGATGGAGGCTGATGGAGGCTGATGGCGGCTGATGGAGGGTAATGGAGGGTAATGGAGGCTGATGGCGGCTGATGGAGGCTGATGGCGGCTGATGGAGGCTGATGGCGGCTGATGGAGGGTAATGGAGGCTGATGGCGGCTGATGGAGGGTAATGGAGGCTGATGGAGGGTAATGGAGGCTGATGGCGGCTGATGGAGGCTGATGGAGGCTGATGGCGGCTGATGGAGGGTAATGGAGGGTAATGGAGGCTGATGGCGGCTGATGGAGGCTGATGGCGGCTGATGGAGGGTAATGGAGGCTGATGGCGGCTGATGGAGGCTGATTGCGGCTGATGGAGGCTGATGGCGGCTGATGGAGGCTGATGGCGGCTGATGGAGGCTGATGGAGGCTGATGGCGGCTGATGGAGGCTGATGGCGGCTGATGGAGGCTGATGGCGGCTGATGGAGGGTAATGGAGGGTAATGGAGGCTGATGGAGGCTAATGGAGGCTGATGGCGGCTGATGGAGGCTGATGGAGGCTGATGGCGGCTGATGGAGGGTAATGGAGGCTAATGGAGGCTGATGGAGGCTGTGGCGGCTGATGGAGGGTAATGGCGGCTGATGGAGGGTAATGGAGGCTGATGGCGGCTGATGGCGGCTGATGGAGGCTGATGGCGGCTGATGGAGGCTGATGGAGGCTGATGGAGGCTGATGGAGGCTGATGGAGGGTAATGGAGGCTGATGGCGGCTGATGGAGGCTGATGGCGGCTGATGGAGGCTGATGGCGGCTGATGGCGGCTGATGGAGGCTGATGGCGGCTGATGGAGGGTAATGGCGGCTGATGGCGGCTGATGGAGGGTAATGGAGGCTGATGGCGGCTGATGGAGGCTGATGGCGGCTGATGGAGGGTAATGGAGGCTGATGGCGGCTGATGGAGGCTGATGGCGGCTGATGGAGGCTGATGGGGGCTGATGGAGGCTGATGGAGGTGATGGCGGCTGATGGAGGGTGATGGCGGCTGATGGAGGGTAATGGAGGCTGATGGCGGCTGATGGCGGCTGATGGAGGCTGATGGCGGCTGATGGAGGCTGATGGAGGCGGATGGAGGCTGATGGAGGCTGATGGAGGGTGATGGAGGCTGATGGCGGCTGATGGAGGCTGATGGCGGCTGATGGAGGGTGATGGAGGCTGATGGCGGCTGATGGCGGCTGATGGAGGCTGATGGCGGCTGATGGAGGCTGATGGCGGCTGATGGAGGGTAATGGAGGGTAATGGAGGCTGATGGAGGGTAATGGAGGCTGATGGCGGCTGATGGAGGCTGATGGCGGCTGATGGAGGGTAATGGAGGCTGATGGCGGCTGATGGAGGCTGATGGCGGCTGATGGAGGCTGATGGCGGCTGATGGCGGCTGATGGAGGGTAATGGAGGGTAATGGAGGCTGATGGCGGCTGATGGAGGCTGATGGCGGCTGATGGAGGCTGATGGCGGCTGATGGAGGCTGATGGCGGCTGATGGAGGCTGATGGAGGCTGATGGCGGCTGATGGAGGGTAATGGAGGCTGATGGCGGCTGATGGAGGCTGATGGAGGCTGATGGCGGCTGATGGAGGGTAATGGAGGCTGATGGCGGCTGATGGAGGCTGATGGAGGCTGATGGCGGCTGATGGAGGCTGATGGCGGCTGATGGAGGCTGATGGAGGCTGATGGCGGCTGATGGAGGCTGATGGCGGCTGATGGAGGCTGATGGAGGCTGATGGCGGCTGATGGAGGGTAATGGAGGCTGATGGCGGCTGATGGAGGCTGATGGCGGCTGATGGAGGCTGATGGCGGCTGATGGCGGCTGATGGAGGCTGATGGCGGCTGATGGAGGCTGATGGCGGCTGATGGAGGCTGATGGCGGCTGATGGCGGCTGATGGAGGCTGATGGCGGCTGATGGAGGGTAATGGAGGCTGATGGCGGCTGATGGAGGCTGATGGCGGCTGATGGAGGCTGATGGCGGCTGATGGAGGCTGATGGAGGCGGATGGAGGCTGATGGAGGCTGATGGCGGCTGATGGAGGGTAATGGCGGCTGATGGCGGCTGATGGAGGGTAATGGAGGCTGATGGCGGCTGATGGAGGCTGATGGCGGCTGATGGAGGCTGATGGCGGCTGATGGAGGGTAATGGAGGCTGATGGCGGCTGATGGAGGCTGATGGCGGCTGATGGAGGCTGATGGCGGCTGATGGAGGCTGATGGCGGCTGATGGAGGCTGATGGAGGCTGATGGAGGCTGATGGCGGCTGATGGAGGCTGATGGCGGCTGATGGAGGGTAATGGAGGCTGATGGCGGCTGATGGAGGCTGATGGCGGCTGATGGAGGGTAATGGCGGCTGATGGAGGGTAATGACGGCTGATGGAGGGTAATGGAGGCTGATGGTGGCTGATGGAGGCTGATGGCGGCTGATGGAGGCTGATGGCGGCTGATGGCGGCTGATGGAGGCTGATGGCGGCTGATGGAGGCTGATGGCGGCTGATGGAGGGTAATGGAGGGTAATGGAGGCTGATGGAGGCTGATGGAGGCTGATGGCGGCTGATGGAGGGTATGGAGGCTGATGGCGGCTGATGGAGGGTAATGGAGGCTGATGGCGGCTGATGGCGGCTGATGGAGGCTGATGGCGGCTGATGGAGGCTAATGGAGGGTGATGGCGGCTGATGGAGGGTGATGGCGGCTGATGGAGGCTGATGGCGGCTGATGGAGGCTGATGGAGGCTGATGGAGGCTAATGGAGGGTAATGGAGGCTGATGGCGGCTGATGGAGGGTGATGGAGGCTGATGGCGGCTGATGGAGGCTGATGGCGGCTGATGGAGGGTAATGGAGGCTGATGGCGGCTGATGGAGGGTAATGGAGGCTGATGGCGGCTGATGGAGGCTGATGGCGGCTGATGGAGGCTGATGGAGGCTGATGGAGGCTGATGGAGGCTGATGGAGGCTGATGGAGGCTGATGGAGGCTGATGGCGGCTGATGGAGGGTAATGGAGGGTAATGGAGGCTGATGGCGGCTGATGGAGGCTGATGGAGGCTGATGGAGGCTGATGGCGGCTGATGGAGGGTAATGGAGGCTGATGGCGGCTGATGGAGGCTGATGGCGGCTGATGGAGGCTGATGGAGGCTGATGGAGGCTAATGGAGGCTGATGGAGGGTGATGGAGGCTGATGGCGGCTGATGGAGGGTGATGGCGGCTGATGGAGGCTGATGGCGGCTGATGGAGGGTAATGGAGGCTGATGGCGGCTGATGGCGGCTGATGGAGGCTGATGGCGGCTGATGGAGGCTGATGGCGGCTGATGGAGGGTAATGGCGGCTGATGGAGGCTGATGGCGGCTGATGGAGGGTAATGGAGGCTGATGGCGGCTGATGGCGGCTGATGGAGGCTGATGGCGGCTGATGGAGGCTGATGGAGGCTGATGGAGGCTGATGGAGGCTGATGGAGGCTGATGGCGGCTGATGGAGGCTGATGGAGGCTGATGGCGGCTGATGGAGGCTGATGGCGGCTGATGGAGGGTGATGGAGGCTGATGGCGGCTGATGGAGGCTGATGGCGGCTGATGGAGGCTGATGGCGGCTGATGGAGGGTAATGGCGGCTGATGGCGGCTGATGGAGGGTAATGGAGGCTGATGGCGGCTGATGGAGGCTGATGGAGGCTGATGGCGGCTGATGGAGGGTGATGGAGGGTAATGGAGGCTGATGGAGGGTGATGGAGGCTCATGGCGGCTGATGGAGGCTGATGGCGGCTGATGGCGGCTGATGGCGGCTGATGGCGGCTGATGGAGGCTGATGGAGGCTGGTGGAGGCTGTGGAGGCTGATGGAGGCTGATGGCGGCTGATGGAGGCTGATGGAGGCTGATGGAGGGTAATGGAGGCTGATGGCGGCTGATGGAGGCTGATGGAGGCTGATGGCGGCGGATGGAGGCTGATGGCGGCTGATGGGGGCTGATGGAGGCGGATGGAGGCTGATGGCGGCTGATGGCGGCTGATGGAGGCTGATGGCGGCTGATGGAGGGTAATGGAGGCTGATGGCGGCTGATGGAGGCTGATGGAGGCTGATGGCGGCTGATGGAGGGTAATGGAGGGTAATGGAGGCTGATGGCGGCTGATGGAGGCTGATGGCGGCTGATGGAGGCTGATGGAGGCTGATGGTGGCTGATGGAGGCTGATGGCGGCTGATGGAGGCTGATGGCGGCTGATGGCGGCTGATGGAGGCTGATGGCGGCTGATGGAGGGTAATGGAGGCTGATGGAGGCTGATGGAGGCTGATGGCGGCTTATGGAGGCTGATGGAGGCTGATGGCGGCTGATGGAGGCTGATGGCGGCTGATGGAGGCTGATGGAGGCTGATGGAGGCTGATGGAGGCTGATGGAGGCTGATGGCGGCTGATGGAGGCTGGTGGCGGCTACAGCATGTTTTTGGTTTAATCACTTTGTGTTGTTGTTTTTTCAGGTAAGTTTGTTTGCTGCTCCTCTGGTTCTGGTTCTGGTTCTGGTTCTGGTTCTGGTTCTGGTTCTGGTTCTGCAGCTCAGGGTGAATTCCTCTCTGTTTAAGCAGCTGTTTCCTTTTAGCTCCTCAAAATAATTGAAAGCTGTTGGTTTGGATCTGGTCTGACCCGGTACTGACCAGAACTACACATCACAAACCTGAACTGGATATTTCAAAGTAAAAGAGCATCACTCAGACTGTTGCTGACTCAGAACCTCTCAGATAAACTGCTGACCAATCAGAGCTGAGTCCATCAGCGAGGCTGCGTTCTGCTCACAGCTCATCAGAATCAGTCCAAAACGATCTGGATTCTCAGTCCAGATCCACCATCTGCTTCAGAATCTTTTACATTAAACGTCAAACTGAGTGATTTTCTCTGGTGTGAAGACGTTTAAATTAAAAAGCAAAGTGTCTGTGAGACAGACGATAAGAGAGAGCTGGTTGCTGGTTCAACTCTGCATCACTGAGCTGGACTGAGTCTAACTGAGACAACATGTTAAAGACAAACAGTTCTGGATCAGCTGATCTCATCCTACCTTTCGCCACCACGGTGAGCTCCACCACCTTGTCGATGATGCTGTTGTACTCAGAGTTGTCGTAGAAGAGCATACGGTTAAAGAAGCAGCGGTAGGTGCCCGAGTCATTGAAGGTCACGTTGAACAGGTAGATGGAGGCGTCCTGGATGTCGTTGCTCCGTTTGCTTCCGTTCCAGTCGATACGGTCTGCGAATAAGTCGTGTTCAATAATGCCGATGCTTTCCCCGTACGTGTAGATCTGTGATGAGATCATTACTGTTACAAACACACGAGCAGCTGCATCCTGAAACTGTTCCTGTCTCTTATTTTAATGATTTAACATCAAGTTTATAAAATAAAACTCAAGATGGATGATCACAAGATTAATATTTAATAATATTTATGTGAATGATTCAGAGGTCAGAGGTCATGGTGTTCCTCTGAACATGTTCAGGTACGAGAACTGAGAGATCAAAGAAAACCTTCACAAAGTCCAAAGAACTGATGATCCAGAACCAGTTTAACATAATACAGGAGAGTCTGACTGCTGGAAGGAAATATGAAAAGACCCCGACCGGATCAAGACTTAAAACAGAACCGGATCAGTTTCCTGTAGGAAAACCTGTTTGTAGATAAACATGTTGGATTGGAACTTACACGGAAGAAGTCCGACTCCCCTTTGGGCCTGAAGTACCACTCCACAGTGGCAGAACCATCCACCTCACTCCTCCTCTTGCAGGAGATGCAGCCCAGTTTGAAACCTTTACCTGCCACGGCCTCGGTGTCAGAGTCCACCTCTGCACAGGCTCCATCACACAGGTAGACTGTCAACAGAACCCAGACCAAGACAAACACTTGTGAGTTGGAATGACCCAAAAACAAACTGAATGCTGAACAGAACCGGCTGAACTCACCAAACATGGAGCAGAGCAGAGCGAGCAGCAGCAGGTGGACAGGTGTCATGATGTCAGGTGTTTACTGAAGCTTTATAACTCTGAACAGTTTAATAACGTTTAGATTTAAAGAAGGAAGCTGTGCATCGGTGATGTGCAGGCGGACACCCAGCAGCATGCAGACTGTGCTGGCTGCTTCTCTGATGTCCAGCTGTTATCTTTGGTTCTAACTGCAGCTGTTTCCTGGGAGTTACAGACTTTATGATCACTAATTATTGCTGCTTCTCCTCTCAGTCAAACTGTGGAATTATCAAGTGATCCGGATTTGCTGCGTCCACACCGTGAGTGGTTTTATCTGTCCCTGAGCGGTAGAAATCACGTCCTTCAGATCAGCCCGCGGCCACAATCACAGTCACAATAAGAAACGCGTCGTTATGTGCGCGTTAATCCAGCTACTGATTCAACTGCATAAATAGAACATCAGAGAATCAAACGGCTACCTGATTGTTTACAATACAGACCGATTACTGGTCAAACGGAAAAGATCCGGATCGGATCAGTCCTGAGCTGCAGGCCTCCTCTCCTGCAGCTGAGTCTCCAGAGAAACAGACCTTGTTGTCCTGAGCAGCGATGGCAGCGGGGCGCGGAGAGGTTTTCACCTATCTGATGACCCCCTGCGCGTGGAAGCGACGTGCGGGCATCGCAGATCAAACTGCGCCCACGCGTTCGAATAAAAACTCCAAATCAACGTTCAGCTGTGTTTTTCCACCGACGCCACGCGCAGCGGCACCTCTGTCGCTCCGCTCACACGATGCTGCTGATGCACTGCGGTAAAACGGTTGTGCGCGTGAGCAGGTGATGCGACGCCACCGATCAGGTAGAATTCTACACCAGCTCAGGTTTGTCATAAATCCGCCGCAGAGATCCAACGTTAAACCGAAATTCCGTTAGAAGAAGAGCTTCACAGATGTGAGGAAGTGTCGGAACCAGCGGATCGGAACCAGCGGGTCCGTGATGGAGAATCAGGTCGAAGCGTTTAGATGCGCGTTCAGCTTCAACACGGCGCTTCATTGAGTCTCAACAATCCAGAACTGGTCTGTCTGGGTCTAACTGATCCGGATCCCATTTATTATCTGAATAATGAGATGAAATGAGTCCTCAGTCTCAATAACAGAATAAATATTTTACATAATAATCAGTGCGTTTAACTGAGTGTAAGAGTCCTAGTTCAGTGAGTCTGGACGTTTAATGAGTCTTTAATCTGAGTCTGGGGTTTTTAATCTGAGTCTTTAATCTGAGTCTGGGGTTTTTAATCTGAGTCTTTAATCTGAGTCTGGGGTTTTTAATCTGAGTCTTTAATCTGAGTCTGGGGTTTTTAATCTGAGTCTTTAATCTGAGGCTGGTGTTTTTAATCTGAATCTTTAATCTGAGTCTGGGGTTTTAATCTGGGTCTTTAATCTGAGTCTGGGGTTTTAATCTGAGTCTTTAATCTGAGTCTGGGGTTTTTAATCTGAGTCTTTAATCAGGAGTCTGGGGTTTTAATCTGAGTCTTTAATCTGAGTCTGGGGTTTTTAATCTGAGTCTTTAATCAGGAGTCTGGGGTTTTTAATCTGAGTCTTTAATCTGAGTCTGGGGTTTTTAATCTGAGTCTTTAATTAGGAGTCTGGGGTTTTAATCTGAGTCTTTAATCTGAGTCTGGGGTTTTTAATCTGGGTCTTTAATCTGAGTCTGGGGTTTTTAATCTGGGTCTTTAATCTGAGTCTGGGGTTTTTAATCTGAGTCTTTAATCAGGAGTCTGGGGTTTTAATCTGAGTCTTTAATCAGGAGTCTGGGGTGTTTAATGACCCAAACAATAAATGATAATAAACATTGAGATGTTAAACATCATATACATTTAACAAATCAGTCTCTGTTGTTAACAGTCCTTATCAGAACCAGGTTTACTACCAGACCAGGCTCTCCTGGTTCTCATCAGTTCTGGTCCTTATAGACAGACATGTAAATATAAAGAGACATTATGAGACATAGAAGACATACAGCAGAGACATTCAGCAACATCATGTCTGATTGGTGTTTGAAGCTGTTTATACAGATAAAATCTAATAATTTCCAAGAAGTTATTTCTTCATGAAGGTGTTAAACATGTTGGTTCAACATGGTGATGGTCTGGAGGAAGAACCTGGTCTTGGGTCTGGTGGTTTTGGTGGACAGTGATCTGTAGCTCTGTCCAGAGGGGAGAGAAGAGGTGAGATCCTGGTGAGAAGGTGCCTGATGATGCTACCTGACCTTGACCCTTTACCTGGTCATGTATAGGTCCTGGATAGAGAGCTACAGGTCCTGAGTGGAGGGGTACAGGTCCTAAGTGGAGAGCTACAGGTCCTGAGTGGAGGGGTACAGGTCCTGAGTGGAGGGGTACAGGTCCTGGATGCAGGAGGACAGGTCCTGGATGCAGGAGTTACAGATCCTGGATGGAGGGCAGATAAGAATCAGTGACCCTCTCTGCAGACTGTTTCAGTCTAGTCTGGTTGCTGGTCTAAACAGACCATGATGTTTCCTCTGTGAGAACTGAAGGATCTTGTCTGAGTCTGTGTGAGAGGATCCAGTTCAGATTTGGTCTATTAGGGTGTTTTTGAAACGGATCGGGTCTAAACAGGAAGAGAAAAAAACTGTATATTTGTTTATGTTGTAGTTTATTTATGTGACATGACGTCACAACAACTGTAATTTCATGTTCATGTTGTTTCAGCAAACCGTCGGTGTCGTCTGGATTTTCCAGATGTGGTTCCGGTTTTTCCCGTGCTGGTCTGATGCATTCACTGACTGATGGGAACACGGAGTTTATAATATTATTTTTAGACACTTTTATTTTCTCCTTTTCGTCATCGAGGTCAAAATGACGTAACTTCCGGGCTTCAACGGAAGCAGCAGCAGCTAGTTTGATTGAGCAGAAACCAACGGTTTATATCCGGAGTCCTTCAGTAGGGATGTGACGGTCCGGTGAATCAGAACCGTCTGCTGAAACCGGACTGAGGTCAACACGTCCAAGGTTCGGTAAGCGAAACCGACTGCTAACGCGGTGACCGGAAGCAGGAAGTGGAAACAAGACGGACGAAGGACGAATGTGTGGCTCCAAAAACTGACAACAAGTCCAGCTGGATCCGGTAACGGATCTGTTTACTAATACCGTCTTTAACGGTCGATTTAATGAGCTCATGTTAGCTGATCACGTGCTGCTTTAAAGATAAAATCACAAACTTTATATCAGTTTCAATCAGAAAGTAAAAAGATTTAGTTAAAAGAAACATTTCTTCTGCTCACGTGTTAAATCACGTGTTTATAACCTTTAACCTGTTAACAGAGCCTGAAATGAAGCATCAGCTGTTTCTCAGCTCCTGCACCTTACCACACACCTGTTCACCAGCTTCACCTGGGCGTTGGTTTACCACACACCTGTTCACCAGCTTCACCTGGGCGTTGGTTTACCACACACCTGTTCACCAGCTTCACCTGGGCGTTGGTTTACCACACACCTGTAACTCCAGAACATTCACCTGCGGTTACTCACACAGGTTTATTTTCTGTTTGAAGGGTTTCGGTCACCATGGATTCAACCTGCAGTGAGCCTGCGGCTCCACCTGGTTTGACGGTCCAGGTGTGTTTCCCAGGTGCTCGTGCTGCAGTTCTGGACAATCTGAACCGCCAGCGTGAGGAGGGCCGGCTGTGTGATCTGTCCATCCAGGTTCAAGGTCAAGTGTTCAGGGCGCACCGCTGCGTTCTTGCTGCATCCTCACCTTACTTTCATGACCAGGTGGGTGTGGTCAGGTGATTCCTGTCAGCACTCAGTTTTTACCGGGACTTTGGCGGCGTTTTGCTCCGTTTCAGGTCTCATGTCTGATTATTAGTTTTCAGGCTGTTAGAGACAGTTTGATCCTCCAGCCAGATGTTGGTCTGTTCATTGACCTTTTTATTAAAGGAACATTAGATTTAAAAGGTGCTTTCAGGTTAAGTTCTGGTTGAAGTTCTGGCTGTGGTATCGGGTCTGTTTGGGTCAGACAGCATGTTCGAGGAGAGAAGCTTGTTGCTGAAGGTTTCATTCCATCTCATTCATGGAAACACTGCAGGATTTATTTCACGTCCAGATGTTTAAACTCAGCAGATTGTTTGTATCTTCTGGCAGGTTCTGTTGAAGAACGTCACGACGGTGTCTCTTCCATCCGTTATGGACCCAGTTGCCTTTGAGAGCGTCTTGAGTTCTGCCTATACGGGTCAGCTGAGCATCGTACACGATGACATCGTTAACTATGTGACGGTGGCCAGTTTTCTCCAGATGTGGCACATCGTCGATAAATGCACAGAAATCCTGAAGAGGCCCCGCCCATCAGGAGAAGCAGCTGCTGGAGCTCCGCCTGGATCTGCTTCCCGTCAGCAGTCACCGAGCAGCACCGAGTGTCTGTACGCAGAGAGGGAGGGTCGGCGGAGGGAGAGGAGGCCCGACGCTTTACCTCCGTTAGCTACATGGCGACGACCTCAGCAGCTGGTGAGATGGGGCCGCCCCCGGCCCGCATCAGAGCAGCACTCAGCTGACTCCCAGCTGGACGGTGTCCCGGGCTACGTGGACACTGATTACACCAGCTGTGAGGAGGCATGGCCGTTCGGTCAAACCAGAACGAGTCAGTCGAGTCACGATGGACCGGGTCAGAACAGCCGGCACCTTCATGGTGAAACATTAAAGCAGAAAGTCCGGTTTCAGCAGCGGGGAACGCCGCAGGCGGCTGAAAGGCTGCACGAGAGGACGAGAGACAGCGATGAGACTCCGGACAGGACGAAGGACGAGAGGGGAGGAGCTGAGCCTGATGAAGGAGTTGGAGAGGAAGAGGAGGAGCAGAAGGAGGCCTTCACTCAGCTGGGTAACCGTCTCCAAATTATTGGACAGTTATTTATTTTTAAATGTTTGTCTGCAGATTTTAATATTCACATCTAAACTGAAACTAAATGTTCCATGAAACAAAATCCAGCCTGAACAGAACAGCGTGCACGCACACGTGCACACACACGCACACTGGGAACCGAACTGACAATCCGCTGCTCCTCAGGGATGATCAGAGAAATAATGTCCCCACAGGGAAATTACAAAGAACAGGACCGGATCCAGAGGTTCGAACAGGACCGGATCCAGAAGTTAGAACAGGACTGGATCCAGAGGTTAGAACAGGACTGGATCCAGAGGTTAGAACAGGACCGGATCCAGAAGTTAGAACAGGACCGGATCCAGAAGTTAGAACAGGACCGGATCCAGAGGTTAGAACAGGACCGGATCCAGAGGTTCGAACAGGACCGGATCCAGAGGTTCGAACAGGACCGGATCCAGAAGTTAGAACAGGACCGGATCCAGAGGTTAGAACAGGACCGGATCCAGAGGTTAGAACAGGACCGGATCCAGAGGTTAGAACAGGACCGGATCCAGAGGTTCGAACAGGACCGGATCCAGAGGTTAGAACAGGACTGAAATGAAATGAAATGAAATGAAAAATACTTTATTTATCCCAGAAGGGAAATTCAACGTTGTAGTAGTTTTTTTTTGTCCAACAATAAAAACAATAATAAGACAATAATATAATAATAACGATCAAGGTCTGTTCTTGTTGTGGAGGCTAATGGCTGCAGGCAGGAATGATCTTTTGTATCTTTCGGTCTTGCATCGGACCTGAAGACCCTGGATCCAGAAGTTGGAGTTTAGAATCTGGATCAGGAGTTTATACTCATAAAAAAACTTTTTTATCAATTTAAAGTTTCAGGACCGTGTCGGGTGTTTCTAACCGGATCGGTTCTGCTTCATGTCTCCTGTAGACTTCCACCCAGTCCCAGCTGAGCGTGAAGACGCCGGACCTCCAACAGGGAGGCTGAGCGTCGAGGGGACGAAGGAAAAAGATGCGGCTGGGAACAGCCACGCCTCTGACCCGCCTGATGTCCGTGAATGTGGATCAGCTGAAGGACTTTCAGGTCCGGTCTCAGGCAGACTTCAGTGGCAGACCGCTACCTGGTCTCAGGCAGAACAGAGACCACAGGAAGGTGATGATGAAGACGAGGAGGATGTGGACTTTGACCGTTTCCCAGAAGGTGCCTGCAGCAGAGACACGTACGATGAGATCGAGGATGGGACAGGACAGGTTTCCCAGAGACCCCTGGGGTCTCCTGACTTCAGCATGGGGGGCTCAGATGTGACCTGGACCTCCACCAGCGGGAGTCAGGGCTGCTCTCTGACTCCGTCCTCCAGTCATCATCTCTCCTCTTCATCGGCTGCGTTTCCTCCTCCTTCACCTCCTACACCATCTTCATCATCCTCAGTGTCCCTCTCTGGCTCCACCTACACAGGTAAAGTCCACTTCTGCCACTGTGGGAAAGCCTACACCCTGAAGAGCATGCGCGACCGCCACGTGAAGATGCAGCACCTCAACCTGCGTCCGTTCGGATGTCCCGTTTGCACAAAATCCTTTAAAATGAAGCACCACCTGACGAAGCACCTGAAAACCCACGGAGGCCTGCGGCCGTACGAGTGCGGCGTCTGTGGGAAGAAAGTGATCTGGAGAGACAGTTTCCTGAGACATCAGGCCCGATGTGAGCGTCTCGCTTCCAGCAGCAGCACCAGCGCAGCGGCGCCGGACAGTTACGAGTTCGATGAAGAGGAGGCTTTTGTTCCAACAGGACAGGTGAAGGTGGAGGAGGGGGACTTTCATGGGGACGTTGGGATGGGGGGGCTGCTGGACAACATGTCTGGCATTGTAGGAACCCAGTCCCAGAACCTGGCCCATGTTTTTAAAGAGGAGGCAGCAGAGAACTTCAGTGGAAGTTAAATTTTCAGCACTTAGAGTTTAAAGTTGTGCAGCGAGCGGCGGCTGCGTGTGACAGGAGTTCTTCTGGTTCCTGGTAACAAGAACAACTCGTGATCTTCGTTCAGTTTCAGTGAAGCTGTTTCACGTTGCAGCTGAAACAGATGCAGAATCAGTTTGTTTCGTTTGTTCTGGTGATTCAGATATTTATTTAAAACTCCAGGAATAAAACGTTTTCTTTGTGGATGAAATGTGAGTTTTTATTTGAAAGCAGATTAAATAACCTCTGGGATTGATCACATGATTAGATCGTGCCTTGGTGTGTTCTGGTTCTGACTCCTCCCTTACTTAGATTCTCTTCTTTTATTTTGAAAAACAGTTTTTATCAGCTGCTTCCTGTTTGCTCCATCCTGCATCTCCAGTTTTGTGTTTGAAGGTTTAATGACGTGCCGTCAGCGTTTGAGGAAAGAAAGACACAGTTTTTCTTGAAGGCACCTCGTTTCTTTAATCACAAGTTTTAAAAGTCAAACAGAACCAGAACCTGGTTCCGACTATAAATACAGACAAAAGAACCGTTAAAACATTTAATCATTCTAAATAAAGACTGAAGGAGTTTATCAGTTAGGATTCACGTTGAAAACCAGAATTTAACTTTATAAAAACGTTTGGATCAACAACCTCAGGACGCACGTGTTTACAGTACTGTTCTGTTAGAACATGAGCAGCAGAACCCTTGAATCCAACGTTCTGTTCTCTGTCGCGCTGCTTCAACCTGAAACCTTGAAACACTTACAGGTGAACCATCAACTCAAACCTGGTCTACCTTCATCTGATTAAACACAAACAGGTTAAATACAAACAGAAGCTCTTGAGCTTTGTTACATCACAGGATGAAACACGTGACATCAGAGCAACACGTTACAAACTTTCATTAGAAACAAACTTCTCTCAGACGTTTGAGCAGAACGGGACTTCCTGAACGTTTGGTTTAAGACTCAGAATGTGTGACAACATGGAGACGGGCGGAGACACGAGCACCATCAGACAAACATCAACAGCTCCATCAGAAGGTTAAAGAAAGGCTCGAGTTCCTGCAGAGTGGATTTTACACGGTGGCGTTTCTGTGGAACACGAGGTTTGTGTTAGTGGGTTAACGTCTCGACGCTGTGAGTCGGCTTCATGCCGATCCGTCTCTCCTGGACCTTCATCTGGTCCCATCAGATCTGAGGTTTGGTCCCCAGCACAGAGCCTAGAAGATGGTGCTCCAGCGTTTAGGTGGTGGGCGGGACTTGGCTTCACCCTGGAGAGAAGAGAGGAAGATGAGGATGAAAACGTTCCTCCTCCAGCCGTCACACGAACAATCTGTTTTCAGATCAGCTGAAAGTTCATCAAACAGTCGATTGTCAAAACCTTCGATTGATGTTCATGGAGACTGAAAATAAACCGTGAGGTAGAAGATGTCTGATGACATGAAGATGTTTCAGCTTGTTAGTTTATTACAGGTGATTACAGTGAGGAGACGAGTCAGAGTGAGGAGACGAGTCAGTGAGGAGACGAGTCAGAGAGGAGACGAGTCAGAGAAGAGACGAGTCAGTGAGGAGACGAGTCAGTGAGGAGACGAGTCAGAGTGAGGAGACGAGTCAGAGTGAGGAGACGAATCAGTGAGGAGACGAGTCAGTGAGGAGACGAGTCAGTGAGGAGACGAGTCAGAGAAGAGACGAGTCAGAGAAGAGACGAGTCAGAGTGAGGAGACGAGTCAGTGAGGAGACGAGTCAGAGAGGAGACGAGTCAGTGAGGAGACGAGTCAGAGTGGAGACGAGTCAGAGAAGAGACGAGTCAGAGAAGAGACGAGTCAGAGAAGAGACGAGTCAGAGTGAGGAGACGAGTCGGTGAGGAGACGAGTCAGAGTGAAGAGACGAGTGAGAGAAGAGACGAGTCAGTGTGAAGAGGCGAGTCAGAGAGGAGACGAGTCAGAGTGAGGAGACGAGTCAGTGAGGAGACGAGTCAGAATGATGAGGCGAGTCGGAGAGGAGACGAGTCAGTGAGGAGACGAGTCGGAGAGGAGACGAGTCAGTGAGGAGACGAGTCGGAGAGGAGACGAGTCAGAGTGAGGAGGCGAGTCAGAGTGAGGAGGCGAGTCGGTGAGGAGACGAGTCGGTGAGGAGACGAGTCGGTGAGGAGACGAGTCAGAATGATGAGGCGAGTCGGAGAGGAGACGAGTCAGTGAGGAGACGAGTCGGAGAGGAGACGAGTCAGAGTGAGGAGGCGAGTCAGAGTGAGGAGACGAGTCAGAGTGAGGAGACGAGTCAGAATGAGGAGGCGAGTCAGTGAGGAGACGAGTCAGAGAGGAGACGAGTCAGAGAGGAGACGAGTCAGTGAGGAGACGAGTCAGTGAGGAGACGAGTCAGTGAGGAGACGAGTCAGAGTGAGGAGACGAGTCAGAGTGAGGAGACGAGTCAGTGAGGAGACGAGTCAGAGAGGAGACGAGTCAGTGAGGAGACGAGTCAGAGAGGAGACGAGTCAGTGAGGAGACGAGTCAGAGAGGAGACGAGTCAGTGAGGAGACGAGTTAGAGTGAAGAGACGAGTCGTTACACTGGTTTAATCTTTACTCACTGTCTCTGATCACAACATCACTGTTATATTTAAGGAGACAAACAGGAAACAGACTTGATGAAGCTCAGCTGGACTTCAGGTGTTCTGAGTTAATCACACAGGTAAACGGCCCGGCGGCTCACCAGGTTGAAGATTCTGGACAGTGTGCTTTGTTCTCTGCGTCTCCGGACCGGCGACTTTGTGCTCTCGGTACGCGACGACGAGGCCTAGAAAAAGATGCTCGATGAGCATAGATGAAGACCTGAATCCAGAAACTGAATCCAGGTCCTGGAACCTGAGCATAAACCAGAGACTGAGACCAGAACCTGAGTCCTTACCCTGAGACCAGAAGCTGAATTCAGAGCCTAAAATAAGATCCTTAAACCTGATCCTCAGATCTGAACCTGAACCCTGATCCTCAAACCTGAAACTGAACCCTGATCCTCAGACCTGAACCTGAACCCTGATCCTCAGACCTGAACCTGAACCCTGATCCTCAGACCTGAACCCTGATCCTCAGACCTGAACCTGAACCCTGATCCTCAGTCTCTAAACTTTAGGCAGCTGTGTTTTTGAGGAAAGGACTCATCTGATCCCTGAACTCAGACGTTCTGCTGAAGATGTTTCTTATTGGACGATGTTTAAAACGTGACAGAGAGAATCTGGTTTCTGTGAGTCCTCTTCACAGCTCAGGTGTTTCAGGTGTTCATGAAGCTCCTGGTTTCACCCTGTTAGCTCGGAGTGTGTCTGAGTTTGTTTTTTGAGGTTGAAACTTTCCTTGTGAATAAACAGAAGCTTGTTTTGTACTGATGGAAGCCTGAAGGTTGTTAAACCTGCGTGACCTTCCCTTGAACATGTTTACTGAACAGACGTGTGGTTTCTCTGCTGCCTGTGAGAAAATATCATGAGTGAGACTTTAAAGAAGAGACGTGTCACTCCACAGCAACCTTTACAGAAGGAAAGAGAAGACGAGGCGGAGAACAGACCAACACTAAGGATGGAACAGATGATTGCTGAGAAACGACACACAAATGGTTTTCTGCAGTTGCTGCACAGGTGAGAGGACACAAAGAGGGTTGGTGAGTCATTTCTGTCACAAAGGAGATGGAGGTGTTACAGAGAACAAGTGGTGTGAAAGTGAGGGGGAGGAGGAGGAGGAGGGTGATGCAGGCCAAGAGGTCCTATAAGAGAAGATGTTTACCGGTTCAGAAATAGCTGAGCAGCTTCAAAATCACCCAGAAGCAGCGAGTCGCTCTGGATTGAAGCAAAGGAGGATTTAAATACAATAAATATATATAAATTATTTAAAAAAAGGCTGAATCTTTTGGACTGATGAGTCGGTGAAGGCATGTGACTTCCTGAGAAGTGGGTGGAGTCTGAGAGCTGCTTCAGTTGCTGGTAGATCAGAATCTGATTCAGGTGTAAAAGATGTTTCTGTTCAGAGGACGCAGCAGTGTGAAGGTTAGGAAGCAGGACATGTTGACAGGAAGCAGGACATGTGGACAGGGAGCAGGACATGTGGACAGGAAGCAGGACATGTTGACAGGAAGCAGGACATGTAGACAGGGAGCAGGACATGTGGACAGGGAGCAGGACATGTCGACAGGAAGCAGGACATGTCGACAGGAAGCAGGACATGTCGACAGGAAGCAGGACATGTGGACAGGGAGCAGGACATGTAGACAGGGAGCAGGACATGTTGACAGGATTTAAGATTTAAGTGGGATCACTGCACACGCTCATGGGGGGGTGCACGTGAGAGAGACTGTG
Source organism: Pachypanchax playfairii (assembly GCA_006937955.1). Classification (NCBI taxonomy): domain Eukaryota; kingdom Metazoa; phylum Chordata; class Actinopteri; order Cyprinodontiformes; family Aplocheilidae; genus Pachypanchax; species Pachypanchax playfairii. The sequence goes on from SSNP01000071.1 coordinate 1,499,910, forward strand.
TGACGTACCAAACCCAAGACTTCTCTCCACTGGACATGAAAGAGAAACAGATGATGACATGTTGAGATAGAAAACAGTGAATCTTCTCGGATCAGAACCAGCAGATGTTCCTGATGATTAATAATAATCCACTTTAGAATAAATATGTACAAACAGAACAGAAACTCAACACGGTTCCAGAACAGTCAGATGATCCGGGTCAGACAACGGCGGTCTGCTGAGGACGCTGAGGACTGAGTCCGTCCTCGTCCTCTCCAACAGCGTCTCACCTGCTTCCTGGTTTCTTTTAGTTCTGCTGGCTCAAACATTCAAATGAAGGGTCGTGTTTTTAGGAATGAATCAGATGACGCAACAGAACCAGAACCAGTTCTTTTAGGGCCCTGCTTTTGTTTGTTTGTTTGTTTGTTTTCACCACGTGGATGACAGGAGTCAGATCTTCACCACGTCTGAGTGACGCCTCCATGACGTCCATAACGCTTCATCTACAGCTTACGATCACCTCCCCAGACCCTGGAGGTCTCAGGCCGGTCGACCCAAAATAAAACCAAACCAAGAATCTGAAGCAACAGGCCTGTCTGACTCTGACCCTGCCAACATCTGGCACAAACATCTGGTCACAGCATCTAACCTCCACTTCAGCCCTCAGGCTGCAGCTGAAGTATGAACTTTATTCTCTGATGCAGCAGTTCTGTTAAAACAACTGAAAGGATCAACATGACAGATGTAAAAACATCTTAAACCCTGAAGCCAGAATGCTGCTGGACTCTGAGACCAAAGTTCCACCAGCATCTAGAACCGATCACGTTAGGACCATCTATGATAAACCCTCCAATCAGCTGATGGCTGCAGCTGTTACCAGTCACATGCTTCATGCTTCAGCTGAAACCGTCCAGAATGTGGCGACAATCAAAGCCTCAAAACAATGTCAATAAAAACTGTAAACAGCTGTGTTGGGATTAACTGCAAAAGGTCAAAGGTTGAGTGGTGATTATTAGTTTGATGTTACTTCCTTCAGCCTGATCCAACCGGTTTCTGGTTGCTGTCATCAATCTCAAAACAACAAACACCAGAGTTTCTTAAATGTTGATTAAAAAGGAAACAGCTGTTTGATGGATTCTGTATGTTTACAGTTAAACAGTAGAAACTTCCACGTTGTTCATCAGCTGCTGCATCAGATGCTGTAATTCCTCATCCTGCCACCAGGTGGCGCGACAGTTAGAAATGTTCATATCAACAAGTCCAACTTTAGGGACAAAGTCTGTCTCAGTTTGTAAAACATTTAAAAATGTGTTTGAAGCTCCAACATGCAGCTGCACATCTAAAAGAGTGAATGTGGTGAAAACAGTGAGACTCACCGTGGATTTAGGAGGAGGGGAAGAAACCTGCATGAGAGAAACCAGTTGATCAACAAGATGACTGATTGTACAAATACAACAACAAGTTCTGGTCTGTGCTGGGACTCGTTTCCTGCTTTATCAGCATGTAAATGAAAGAATGAGGTGAAACGGGCGAGTAAATCTAAAAACAATTAACTTTTCTCAGGTAAAATGGAGGAAATGAGTTTAAATGGGTTAAATTTAAAATGTGTCAGGACGTTAACATGAGAACAGACATGTTTAATGGATTAAAATCACAGTGATGTTTGGACTCAAAGACACTTACGATGCTCCTGAAGAAATGCACCACAGCATTTTCATTGGTGCGACGACGGGCGGAGGATTGTTGGGGCGAGGCAGCCAGGTGACCCCGGAACGACCCCTGAGAATCAGATCAGAATAAACTGAATGAGCATTAAATGATGGATCAGAGTCTGACAACCTGTTTCAGCGGTGTCAGGTCAAGTTCTAATCTGAAAGAATGAAAAGGTTTTTAAAGGACGGCAGGATTAAATCTCATTAACTTCTTTTCGTCTAACGTCTTTTCATGTCTTCAGCGAACTCAATGTTTCAAATCTTTGTCTTTATTCAGAAGCAATTAGCTTCACAAAGTACCTTCACCCTGAAAGACGTGTTCTTGTTTCAGTTGCTCTAAATAATGAGAAAAGATTAGAGAACAAACTAATTCAGGATGTTTGTTCTGTTCCGTCTCAGAAAAGCAGAACGTTCAAACAGATAATTATTAGATCCTGAAGGAGGTTTTTTACCTGCAGCTGATGAATTTACAGATTTTAATTCATCTGCATCAGGAATTTATATTTACTCACATTTTGACTGATATTATCTTCATTAAAAGTACATCAATATTTAATTTATGTGTATTTTATCTGAACAACATGCTGTAAAATGTAAATAACAGCAGAAAAAAACAAATCTTTGAAAATTAGATAGAATTTTCTCCTTCTTGCAGGTTCCTCTGTAAAACCATCAGAGATCATCAACACAAATAAAATTCAGATTTGAGTCTCTCTGCTGTCTGGTTTTCAAACAAACTCCATCAGTAATAAAAAATATTAATAAATATGTTAATCATTTTTACATTTTTGTCAGATGTTTCTAAATTCCAGGATTTTTTTCTGAAACTCTGATCCAGAATCAGGATGAAAAACTCCCAACAGGTGAGAAGAAGCTAAAAGTCACACTACCTGTTTCTTTAATGCAGGTGCCGTGATGCTCACCTTGCTCCTCTTCTTTTTGTCTCCTCCAAAGAATTTGCTAATCTGATCCATCAGACCAGGATTCTTCTTCTTCCTCCCGAAGCCGCTCTGCCCTGAGGTGCTCGCTGTAGCCATGGTAGCTGCTGAGGTTTGGTTCTGATGCTTAGTCCTCTTCCACGTCAGTCCAAAGTCCGTAGTGCCGACACCCAGCTGCTCCTTCAGGGTGAGCTGCAGCCCGTCTGACGTTCAGGGGGCCGTCTTTGAAGGTGTCATCTCCTCGTCCCCGGGGACATTGTGGGACACGGGGAGGTCAGGGGAGGGGATGGTGGTTCTGGCTCGGGTCCAGACATTCTTTGGAGCTTCAGAGGCTGTGTCAGTCACTGCCGCCCTCCAAACGGGCCTGACCATTGTTCCTCTCCTCATGTGCCTCACCCCGACCGCTGAGTCTGAACTCACTGCAGCTCCAAACACTGAGAGTCTTTGTTGGATCTCTCTCATCCGTCTTGTGTTGAGATGTACCGTCTCTCAGATTAACACACACTGAGGGAATGTTGTGTAAAAGATGCAACAACCTGTGAGAACGAGCCAGATGTCAACATCTGCACCGTAACACGACCGGTGCTGAATCTGTCTGATGTTTCAGGTTTATGACAGATCCGTTTCCCGGTTTTAACCTCAGGAGTGACCCAGTGGTCTGAGTTTCAGGGTTCAGGAGTCCTACAGGGACACCATCAGTAATGATCCATCCTTCTCTGTCTCCAGACCTCAGAGGCGGAGTTACACCTGAATAAGTCACCAGTCCATCACACGCCCTCACACCCAGGGTGACAGACTGAACATGTACCTGCAGGACCATGTAGTCCACGTTGGAGGTTGGTGTTCTGAGTTTCTGTGCATCAGTTTGTATCTATGATGGAGTAAATTAGGAGACAACATGTGTGAATAGTTTTGATATTTAATCAGACAGGATGTAGTAAACGCGGGTGTTGGTTCGCTGCTGCTGTTCAGATGTTGTTGCTTGTGTTTGTTTCCCTCCAACAGGCTGCAGCAGCGTCTGAACAAAGCAGCATCTGTTGTATTAAGTTGTGTTAGAAAACACCCACAAAGCATCAGAATATTCATATTTTGGAACATTTGCCTTGTTGTTCTTATTCCCAGAGTGACTTTCAGAGAAAAGACATTTCAGTGATCCTGTTGAAGTGGATCCATTTCAGAGGTTAAGGACTGTTTGGAAATCTGCTCTGGATTTCTGAGATGAAACAGCAGCTTCAGACATAAAAACAGAAGAAAACAAAAAGAAAAATGATTAAAATGTTCTTTCCTTTTATCAAGAATCTTTAATTAAATCATCAGGATTCTTAGTTGAAACAAAATATATTTAAACGTAGGAACACGGGGACTTTAAGCTCCGTTCTGTTCTGGATTTCTGTTTTTAAATTGTGATAAATCTGTTCTTTAGAAGCCGGTCGCTGCAGAGGAAGTCATGTGGTTGGTGAAGGAACAGCTGAGTTCAGGTGTTTAAGGCTGATAATGAAGAGATCGTCTCAGTTTCAGGACAAACGCCACTCGTTTTACACACGGACTGAATCACCGGTTCTGATTGGATCTTGATAAACCTGGTTTAATTTTAACATCCTGTTTCCTGTCATATCAGTTCTGCTTTTATTTTTGTGTATTTTGTGAAGCTTCCTGTCATCACACGTTATCTCACCTGAGACCTGTTTAATTTCCTTCAGTGAATATTTACTCCTCTGGTTCCTTCAGTCCGGTTCTCTAGTTACTGAGTTCTGGTTTGGTTGTTATCTTCCTGTGTTTGAATCCTTTTCTTTCACGCTGGATTAAAAAACAGATTCTAATGAAAGAAATTCTGATCCATTTTCAAATGAGACTAAACTTAATGTTGGTTTGATTCTCCAGAGAACTTGGACTTTTTATCCAAATCTCACATTTACCAGAATCATTATTTCTTCCACAGAAAATGTTTCATTTTCCCACCAAGTTTAAATCTTGTTCTAACAGCTGAAACTTTTAATATATATAAAAAAGCTTTTTTATGAGTCTAAAGTCCATTTTACTGCAGCAAAGTTCCAAACTCCTGATCCGGATTCTAAACTCCAACCTCTGGATCCGGTCCTGTTCTGATCATTCTAACAGCCTTAATGGAAGAAAAATAATACACAAATATATTTATAATAAAAAAGCAGCTTTTTTTTTAGAATCTACAAACATGATGCAATTTTCTCTTGAAGATGGTGAAACTAAATGATGCAGTTTGCATCAATTTTATTTACATATTGACAGAATAAGTAACACAGAATTCAGATTATGACAAATATCAACTTCAAATAGCGATAAAAGTTTACTTTTTAGAAAATATAGAAGTTCTCACTGTGTCACAGTTAATATATGAAATAAAAAGTTAAAATATGAAAATCTTTACAGATAAACTACCAACCAATGAGATTTCTCAGAGGTGTCACATGATTGTTTTCATGTGAGCAGCTTTTTCAGTTCACATGTTGTGACCTGAATAACCCGAGTCCAGTTCTTGAACCCTTCTCCTCTGTGAACATTTGGGTGACCGTGCCTCGATATCTCAATCTGCAGAGCCAACATGGCGGCTCAGTTTCCTGTGTAAACACAGTAAAATGCAGACAGACGTGTTTGTCCACAGAGCAGTGTCTGTTCATCCCGCTGGGCCTGATAAGAACAGCACCCACGGGCCGGACTGAGCTACAGGAATGCAGAGAGTGGGCTCATCACATCGCGGGCACTCGAGTCCAGAAGAGTCCTGGATTTGTTTCTTTGGATGGGGGGCCAAACAGAGCAGTGGGAAAACAATAGTGGTCATGTCAGAGATCTGTGGGACACAAACATGGCAGATATCCTGGACCCGGGGACGGAATGCCGATCTGGACGAAGACACCCACTCAGAGGCAGCAGAATATCTGCTGCTAGAGACGAAGGAAAGAAAGCTGCTCTCTGTTCCATCATATGGGCTGAAACTCAGACAGTCAAGACAACTGTTTGACTTTCATGACTTCTTGAGTCTTTGTGAACAAACACTTCATGTCAACATGAACATTTACACCAAATTTAGATCGAGATTTCATCATAATTATTACACAAACCAGGACTGTAACTAACACAAACCAGGACTGTAACTAACACAAATCAGGGCTGTAACTAACACAAACCAGGACTGTAACTAACACAAATCAGGGCTGTAACTAACACAAACCAGGACTGTAACTAACACAAACCAGGACTGTAACTAACACAAACCAGGACTGTAACTAACACAAACCAGGACTGTAACTAACACAAACCAGGACTCTAACTAACACAAACCAGGACTGTAACTAACACAAACCAGGACTGTAACTAACACAAAACCAGGGCCATAACTAACACAAACCAGGACTGTAACTAACACAAAACCAGGACTGTAACTAACACAAAACCAGGACTGTAACTAACACAAAACCAGGGCCATAACTAACACAAAACCAGGACTGTAACTAACACAAAACCAGGACTGTAACTAACACAAAACCAGGGCCATAACTAACACAAAACCAGGACTGTAACTAACACAAAACCAGGGCCATAAACTACCCGCACATAACAGGATCTGGACCCATAACAGGACCTGGAACCATAACAGGACCTGGAACCATAACAGGACCTGGAACCATAACAGGACCTGGAACCATAACAGGAGCTGGAACCATAACAGGACCTGGAACCATAACAGGACCTGGAACCATAACAGGACCTGGACCCATAACAGGAGCTGGAACCATAACAGGACCTGGAACCATAACAGGACCTGGAACCATAACAGGACCTGGACCCATAACAGGATCTGGAACCATAACAGGACCTGGAACCATAACAGGACCTGGAACCATAACAGGACCTGGAACCATAACAGGACCTGGAACCATAACAGGACCTGGACCCATAACAGGACCTGGACCCATAACAGGACCTGGACCCATAACAGGATCTGGAACCATAACAGGACCTGGAACTGTACCTCTGGCTGAAAAGCTTTGTATCATCTTTTCTTTCTTTTCAGTCACATTTGTCCTTCGTCCAGAGAAAAGTGTGACTTCAGGGTTTAATATTTTCTCATTGAAATGGTGATAATAGTCTGTGGGAGTGAAAAGCCTTTGTGCTGTTGTGTGTCTTTGTGAGTTGGATTGACGTCGTCGCTGCACACGACAGCAGCTGAGGTCACATTTCTACAGAACTGATAATCTCTGCTCCTTCCTTCTGCAGCGTTTAAATCTGTACAGGTGTATTCTGAACATGTAGAAATCAGAACAAATCAAATCAAAATGTCACCATGTAAAATCTACAAGCAGGATAAATATTAAGGATGAATTTACACTCAGTCAACAGGAAAGTTCTTATCAAACAAGTAGGTTCAGTTTGACATGTGGATTAAACAGATTATCTGTTATATTTAACACGAGAACATGAAAAACCCCACTGAGATAAACAACTTGATGCTAATGTCTCGATGGTTGGAGGCCAATGATTCCATCAACAGTTGGCTCTGACCTCAGAGAATAAAGCCCTCATTTGTTTTACATCTTAACAGAATCACACTCTCTTGTTTCAGAGCAGAGGAAGGTTCAGCTGCTGCTGACAGCTGGTGGCAAAACAAGATAAAAACACCATGAAATGATGAAATCTGAGGGATTATTAATCTCTGTTACCGTCACTCGATGGGACTTCCTGCATGTTTCTGCTCAGATCTTAACCTCAACAGATCTACAGACACATTTCTTCTTTGGTTTCACATCATCACTTTTCATTCATGCGTGATTTGAGTTCAGATGAACTAACGCCAGGTGAGTTTAATCTGATCTCAGGAACCAGTGGAAGCACAACCAGAGGCCTGATCACCTGGTGGAGCATGGTGCGTTCAGGTGCTCGCGTTCATAAGAGTATCATCCTCAAACAGGAAGTGGACCTCAAAGTGAAGAGCAGTTTGGAATGAAATCAAACAATAAATATTTAATTTAACTTATTTCAGGTTAAGATAAAGAAAATATGTGAAGCAGATCCAAAATGAGCAGATGAACAGATCAGGTAAGAACGGAACATCCACACAGCACTCAGAAATCAGATGCAAATACACGTAGTGATAAATAAACCAGAATCAAACCACAGAGTGACCCACGAGGATCAGCAGAGCCCCCCCAACCCCCCCGCTGGTGGAGTTATTCAGTCTCAAATCAGCTGTTTTATCTCAGAACATGATCCTAATACACATCTATAAAACTCTGTTAAATACCTTCAACTGACCGCTCACTCTCTGATTTATTGTCTTTATGTACACACTGACAGAACGAGGCTGATTCACCTGAAAGCTTCCACTACAACCTTTTAATGACACCTGTAATAGGTTACAAAGGTTTATTGACAGAACAGCATAAAATTAGATGATAAAATAAGAGGGATGAGATGTGAGATAACATGTTCCTGATCTGTGCAGCAGATCTAAATGACAGAAAGAGCTTGAAGGTTGAGTTGAGTCCTCAGATATTATGAGATAATAATCATCATGAAACAGAGACAAACACAAATCACCTGAACGCCCTTCTGTGGCTCCTGGCTATTTATCAGACATGTCTTTTCAAATTATTGGGGTAAATTGATGTGCTGTTGCCGTGGTGTCCACTCACGGCTCAGCGTCATGGTAACAACAGGTCTGAGTCCAGGCCGAGTTAAACAGCTAACCACCTGAGAGGAAGAGGAGGAGGGGCCAAAGCAGCTTATCTCCTCCAGCCTTTAATCAGGACGCAGGAGAGAAAACACAGAGACAGCCAGATGCATCCTCATCTTCATCATCTTCATCTTTATCTGACAGCATCATCATCATCATCCTCTTCATCATCACCACCTGACAGCTTCATCATCAGCATCTGATGTCATCATCATGTGTTATTATATTTGATCTCAATCTTGTAAAATGAGATTTTGCATTAAATCATTTTCTTTTGGTTAACAGTGTAAATAAGATCCTTATAAATTGATGAAGATGAGCTGTTTGTTTAATCATGTCTGATTGTCCTTCATCATTCCAGCGTTTGACGACCGGGTCAGGAGTTTCCATCAGGACCACATGTCATCAGTAGTATTAACTCATTCATGATTGAGTGGATCAGAATTTATTCTCACAGCTGGTTCACAGCTGGATCACATCTGGATCACATCTGGATCACATAGCTGGTTAACAGCTGGTTAACAGCTGGTTCACATCTGGACCACATAGCTGGTTAACAGCTGGTTCACATCTGGACCACATAGCTGGTTAACAGCTGGTTCACAGCTGGATCACATAGCTGGTTAACAGCTGGTTCACATCTGGATCACATCTGGATCACATAGCTGGTTAACAGCTGGTTAACAGCTGGTTAACAGCTGGTTCACATCTGGACCTCATAGCTGGTTAACAGCTGGTTAACAGCTGGTTAACAGCTGGTTCACAGCTGACTCTGACTCCTGTTTAAGTTTCTTATCAGAAACTGAAAGACTCGGTTAATTTAAGACGAGGAGTTTAGTGATGTTAAAGATCTACCAGCTGAAGCAGAGCATCAGTCGGGACGAGGTTGGTAGTTGGAATCTCACAATCACTTTCAGTTTCTACTTTTTTAAAAACAAAGAATTTCCTGCAGAACTGGACTCGGCTTCAGGGATTCAGCTGGACTTTGTGTCCCTCTGCAGATTTAGGGAAAACATCTCAGTCGATGAAGTAAAGAGTCGCCATGGAAACTTGAGGTTGCTGCAGGACACGAGCTGAAGAAGCAGAAAGAAAACAATCGCCGAGCTCCCAAAAGTATTGAGACAACGTGAAATAATGATGCTATTAACTCTGAGAGCACCGAGTTCAAAAGATGGAGACAAACAGAACCGTCCTCATCTAGATCATCAACACCACCTCCACGATCATCATCATCATCATCATCATCATCTTCATGTGTGGGTTTAAACCGACTGACGTTTTGTGATAAAAACCAACTGAGGACACGGAGCCAGAGATACTATCAGCATCTGCTCTCAGGTTACAGCATCTGCATCATCTCTGCCATCCAGATGGCTGTCAGACACACGCGCGCACACAGACACGCACACGCACGCACACCGCTTATCAGCTGCTCCCTGACCAGGTCACGTTGGATCAATATGGATTTTTGTGAAACATCCAGAGAAAAACGCTTGAAGTCTTTGATGTTAAAAGAAACAGAAAATAAAAGAATTCATAAACTTCTGAAACGTTCCCTCTAAGAGGGAAGAAGAACATACTCGTGCTGGTTATACTGTATAATAAATATATTAAATATTTCCATTTTTGAACAAAGTTGTTTTATTTTGTTACTGTAGGATAATAAATGAGTTGGTATCCCTCCGCGCACGTTGCCTCCAGGCTGATGATCCTGTGATGAGCGCAGGAAACATCTCAGGACGTGTTTCTGACCCCGTTCTGCGGGTCAGCTGCGCGTGGAGACGGAGGGCTGGTTCGGCTGCGCGCAGCTCGCTCACGTTGGGCAGACAGCTCCATCCAGCCTTTCCTCAGGAGGAAATCATCCTGCAGCTGAACCTGGCGGATGGGATGCTGCTGCTTCAACATGTAACTGAGTGAAAACGATGGAGCAGCAGGTGGAGAACCAAAGTCGGTTCTTCAACACGGAGGCGCTGCCTGCTAAACTCATCCTGGGGGTGGGGGTGGACAACTTTATTTCTCTTCTGATTTTTGGGCTGATTTTTATTCTGGGTGTGCTCGGGAACAGTATGGTGATCACTGTCCTGGCGCGCAGCAAACCGGGTCAGCCGAGAAGTACCACCAACATCTTCATCCTGAACCTGAGCGTGGCGGACCTGTCCTACCTGCTCTTCTGCGTCCCCTTCCAGTCCACCGTCTACATGCTGCCCACGTGGGTCCTCGGAGCCTTCATCTGTAAGTTCATCCACTACTTCTTCACCGTGTCCATGCTGGTCAGCATCTTCACTCTGTCTGCCATGTCCGTGGACCGTTACGTGGCCATCGTCCACGCCAGGAAAGCCTCTTCGATCCGGGTGGGGAGACACGCGATGCTCGGTGTGGTTCTGATCTGGCTCGTGTCCGTGGTGATGGCAGCGCCCGTGGCGCACTACCAGAGCATCGTGGAGAGGGAGGATAACAACACGTTCTGCTGGGAGGTCTGGCCGGACCAGCACCGGAAAGTCTACGTGATGTGCACCTTCGTGTTCGGTTACCTGCTGCCTCTCGCGCTCATCTCGATCTGCTACGCAAAGGTGTGTGATGCGCAAAGAGTGCGTGAGTGCACAGAAACGCACCGATTTCCCATTTAAACAGAGAGAAAACGGGCTGAAGCAACAGGTTGAAAGTTACAGATTTGATGAGAATTTTCTGCTTTTGATGATAAAGTTGATCTGGTTTATTTGGTTCTAACTGAAATTTTCTAAAAGTTTTTTATGGGCTTCAGGTTTTGAAGCATCTGCACAAAAAGCTGAAGAATGTCTCCAAAAAATCGGAGCTGTCCAAAAAGAAGGTGAGTGGAGATGTTTGTATTGGAATCTGAGCTCAGACCTAAACCAGGATCAATATAATCTCAGATGTTTGGTTCAGGTCTGGTTTGTTAAGATCTGGTTAGGTGTTCAGGTCTGGTTAGGTGTTCAGGTCTGGTCAGGTGTTCAGGTCTGGTTAGATGTTCAGGTCTGGCCAGGTGTTCAGGTCTGGTCAGGTGTTCAGGTCTGGTCAGGTGTTCAGGTCTGGTTAGATGTTCAGGTCTGGCCAGGTGTTCAGGTCTGGCCAGGTGTTCAGGTCTGGTCAGGTGTTCAGGTCTGGCCAGGTGTTCAGGTCTGGTCAGGTGTTCAGGTCTGGTCAGGTGTTCAGGTCTGGTCAGGTGTTCAGGTCTGGTTAGATGTTCAGGTCTGGTCAGGTGTTCAGGTCTTATGTTTTGGATGTTAGAAACTGGACTGATGTGAAACAGTTTCAGCTGAAGATCTCTAGTCCTGCAGACAGTCTGCAGTTCTCTGGGTTTTTGTTGTCAGTCTGTTTTAAGACCTTCTTTGTCTCCATGTTGATGTCCACTGTGCTCCTCTCCTCAGACCGCCCAGACCATCCTGGTGGTGGTGGTGGTCTTCTGCCTGTCCTGGCTCCCTCACCATATTGTCCATCTGTGGGTGGAGTTTGGTTCCTTCCCTCTGAACCAGGCTTCCTTCGTCTTCAGGATGGTGGCTCACTGTTTGGCCTACAGCAACTCCTCCGTCAACCCCATCATCTACGCCTTCCTGTCCGAGAACTTCAGGAACTCCTACAAGCAGGTGTTCTGGTGTCGGGAACCCAGCAAGTGTCCACTGAACGAAACCAGAGACCAGCGCAGCCGAGCGGAGACGGCGCCCTCCACCACCGTCAGCGTGGGTCACAAAGGTCAAGAGCCTCAGATCTGTAAGATGATTTGATGCTCTGAATGTTCAAGGCTTTTCTTTTTGTTCTGTAAATCCAGTGATATTTAAACTGCTGGGATTGGGATTGGGATTGGGATTGTTTTCATCATGCCCCTTATTGGGATGAAGTTTCAGGTAATGATGTTCTGTGTTTTCACCAGTAACCAGCAGGTATTCCAGTGAACAGCTGAGGCCCATCTGAGTGGAGATACTTGAAACTGACTGAAAATGAGTGACTTGGTCGTGTCGCTGTGACGCTCCACAGCTCGAATCGACGTGTTGATTTGGCTCCTAATTTGGTTGAAATTAGACTCATATTTTATCCTAATATCAGGCTCCAAATTTCTCCTTGTAATAAAGTCTTCACAATAAAAGATTGAGATGATCTTCATTATAAGAACAAAGTCTGAATGCAGAAGGACAAGAAGATTCATCTTCTCTGTTCAGTCAGATAGAAATGAAATTATCTGGTTCCAGTCAGTCGATATGGGATCTGCTCACGTCATTAATCTGCAGGACGTGTCAACATGTTGCTTCTGGACCAGAGAACATCAGGTGTAAAACGATGCTGCAGGCTTTAAATCAGCTGATTAGTTCCAACATGGAGCAGCTGTATCAGCTGATGATCAGCTGATGATCAGCTGTCGCTTCTTGTTGAACTTTGATAAAATGTTTTTCCTGTTTGTGTTGCGTATCACCTTCTTGTGATGATAAATGATTGTTTTCTGTGTTTTCTGAGTGAAAATGTTGATTCTTGAATTTTCTTAGTAGTAAAAAGAAACATGTCTCGTTGTGTTGAAATGATAAAATGGTTTGAATTCAGTTCTTTGTGTTTAAACCTTGTGTTTTCTGATGCTTCTCACCTGTTAACACACCTGTTTTACTCCCCGATGACTCCCAGTTTTACCAACTTATAAACTTTATATTTATTTTTCCTGATTTTTCTCTCTTTTTTCACTGAGTAAATTATTTCAGTTTTAGTCTTTTTTCAGTCCAAATTAATGTTGATGTTTGTTATGAGTTGAATCATAAAAATATTTTATCTTGAAGAGAAATTCTTCTCTCATCTCAAACATGTTGTGTTGTTTTCATCATAATGTTGATCTTATTTACTTTCCAAACAGCAGATAAATAAATGTTCTTATTTTGTAAATGATTGTTCTGTCTGAACTGTCCCTTGAATATGATGTAATCATCTCTGCAGGAGCAGCTTCAGCCTTCAGATTAAACAAATTACACGTTGTTTCTCGTTTGTTCCTTCAGATTATTTCAACCTTTTAAAATCAGATCTTCTTCTCTCTGCAGCTCAAAACACATCTCAGATTATTATCATGTGAATATTAATGTATCTACAGAATGAAGGTGAAACATTAAGACTGAAACTAACAGCTGATCTTAGTGATTTAATTTAAACCTACCAGGTTAAAACATGATGTTCCATGTTTGAATTCTGCCTGCAGGTTTAATCCTGCTGTTACTTTCAGATGGAAAACACTTGAAATATCTGTCGTGATTACTGAAGAGGAGGAAGTGATGACATCATCAGGAAGGTCATTTACCTGTGTTGTGTTCTTTGACCACTAGGTGTCAGTATATTGTTAGAGATGAGGAGGAAGAGAAAGGTGTTGTTGTCTGTTTACAACAAGCATTTTAATGGCAGAGAGTTTCATCAACTCTTTCAGTTCCATATCAGACCAAACTTCAACATCCTCTTCAGATTTTTGGAAGTTTGATTCTGTGAGAAGGTAAAATAATAATAATTAATCTGTTGCAGTAGCTGTTACAATAGTCTCAGTTCTGAGTTCTAACTAAAGTCATGTGTTCACACGTTGGACTGTGTGTTTCAGTGTAGGACTTGAGGTTTTGGTTGTTTTATTATGTTTTGTACTCTGGGGTGTTCGTGTATCTATGATTTCTTGTTGTAATTCTAGTCCAGAGCTTATCTGTGATTTTGTGTTGATTTCTCAGTTCTTCATGTTCTCACATCTAGTCTGTTGTCTTGTCTGATTCCCCTGTATTTAGGTTCAGCTTTTACTTTTTGTCCTGGTACTTGTTTCCTGTTTTGCTTTTATTTTGGTATTGTCTTCCTCTTCTGGTTTCCCGCTGTGTATCTTAGGTTCCTTGTTTAATTAGTCCTCAGTGTTTTCAGCTTCTGTGTTTGTGTCCAGGTGTTTCTAGTTAGCTCATTAGTTCAGTTAGTATTTAAGTAGCAGGATTGTGTGAGTTCGTTTTATGTCCACATGAGACCGCCCCTGGACTTTGTTGGTTGTATGAGCTGTTTTATTTTTCATCCCCATCACCGCTCCTCCTGTAAGTCTGTTGTTTTATTTCTTAAATCAGTTAAACTGCAGGTTTTTTGTTGTTGAGTCTCTCTCCTGCGCTTGGGTCCACCTCCACAACTGACAAGAATCATAACAAGGACAGTTTGTGTGTGAGACCCATGTAAAGTCTCTGTTTCCAAACTGAAACAGAATGATGGTCTGACTCCTCCTTCTTTTAGGGTGGAGCCTGCTGGACTCGAAGGGTTACACCAGGTGTGAGGAAGTGTGAGTGTGTTTTTTAATTAGACTCGTGACAACAAAGCAGAAACATTCAACCATCATGAAACTGTCACATGACTCATTTATGAGTCATCATGAACAGCTGATCAATACCTGCAGCTGGATTGTATTTGTTGTCTCCATCAGATTCCTGTTGACTCACAATCAACACAAACACAATGAACAGGTGACAGGTGAGGAGGAAGACTATGAGTCTGGATGGACCGATTGGTCCTGGAGTCTGGGGAGCTCTGAGGATGAAGGTTACTCTGTCACAGTTACAGAAAACAACCATCTCCTCTCATAGTGTATGTGGACTGTCCTCCTGGCATTCTGTCCTGCTGTCCTGAGTGTCCTCTGATACACTGATGCAACTCCGTACACTCTGCTGGGTTTGTGTTCTGCTGAGGATAAATCTGACGTCTCCATCAGCTGATCGCTATCTGCTCCAGAAGGTTTCAAATTAAAACAGATTTAAGGATGACTGTATTTCAGATTCTTGAGGTGAAGGAAACAATGAGAAACATCTTTATGCATCGTGATGAAGAGATAAAGAAGGATGTGGGATGATTCTGGTTCTATGATGTAACAGAACCCTGAGAGTTTAGAATCACGTCTCAAATACTTGCTCTTATTTATTTTCTGTAGCTAATAAACTGATTTCTTGGTGAAGTGAGAGATAACGGGATAATTCCTGAGGTTTGATCTCCATCCTCCTGCCTGAAAGGATGCGACTCTTAGGCCAGAGGACGAGCTCGGCGGGTCTGAGTGTCAGTGTTCTGATTAATGGTCCTGTTGAAACGTGTCTGGACACATCAGAGCTCCGTGTATCTCTGAGTCCACACAGTCCAGGTCTTTGTTCTGATGGGAAACGGTGTCAGGCTGCTCGCTGCTGTTCGCTGCTGCTCACCCAGAAACAGATAAAGATTTACTGTCATCAGAGACCAGATTAAAGCAGACATTGATTTTAGAGGGAGGGGGGTGAAAAAACAGACACATTTTGGGGAGGAAACTCATTCCAGGGCCGGCGGAGATATGATCAGCTTATTTGGGAGGTGGATATCAATCTGTTTCTCAGAATGAACTTTGAAAGAAGTAAATTGTAAATATTGATTTGTGAAATGAACTGTCAATCTCACTTGGTGCGATCATTCCTATCATGTTGAGAGAAAAGCATTGAATTTAAAGGGGGGGCGGGGGTGGGGTCTGTTAGAGAACCCAAAGAGCTTTAATCTCACAGTGAAGGTTGAGTTTCATCAGATATCAGCTGAGTGCTGATGAAATCAGCTGTGACTTCACATGGCTCCATCACTCTGACTCAGCTGCTTCATGCTGACTACGTTCTTCACTGCAACAAATCAGAGATGTGAAACACTGTCTCTATAAAAGTCTGTGAGGATCAAAGAGGATCAGAAGATCCAGTTTGACTTGAAATGTGAAAGAAAATCATCAAACTGATTAAAAAACTGTTTATTTATTGAAAACCTGAAGGATTCCAACAGGTTCTGCTGTGTTCCTGTTTGATCCTCCAGCTTCAATGTGAACGGATGTTTGTTTGTTTAAACTCTTATGAACTGGTTTAGGTCTCTGGTAACCGTCCTGGTGGTTTTCACTCAGACTCTCACTAGATGGCGACGTGCGTCTGTAAATCAGGTGGAGTTTCATTTGCAGAAACAAATCAATGATCCTTTCAGCAGCTCATGTGCTGCTGTTCCTCCTCATCCTCCTCATCCGCTTCATCCTCCTCATCCGCTTCATCCTCTTCATCATCCTCTTCATCATCCTCTTCATCATCCTCCTCATCCTCTTTTTCATCCTCTTCCTCATCCTCTTCATCATCATCCTCATCCTCTTCTTCATCCTCTTCCTCATCCTCTTCATCCTCTTCCTCATCCTCTTCATCATCCTCCTCATCCTCTTCATCATCCTCCTCATCCTCTTCATCATCCTCCTCATCCTCTTCCTCATCCTCTTCTTCATCCTCTTCCTCATCCTCTTCTTCATCCTCTTCCTCATCCTCTTCCTCATCATTCTCTTCTTCATCCTCTTCCTCATCATCCTCTACTTCATCCTCATCATCCTCTACTTCATCCTCATCATCCTCTACTTCATCCTCTTCCTCATCATCCTCTTCTTCATTCTCTTCCTCATCATCCTCTTCATCCTCCTCATCCTCTTCATCCTCCTCATCCTCTTCATTTATCCTGTAAATCTAATGATGCTTGTTTCCAGCTGCACACCAACACGCGCTTTTTAGTATTTATCTGTTTAACCTCAGAGTCTCTTTGATCTCAGTCCTTCTGATCAGTTTCTCTCACATATTTACATTTCATGAGGTTTAAACAGACACTGAGAGGACTAATCGCTTATTACTGTTTCCATTAAAGTTAATTGATTAAATGCATCGTGCTACATTTTCCCCGTCTGCCTCATTTTGACAAATGAGAGTCAGAGGCCAGCAGCTGGGCTCGTTCCGACCAGAACCCACCGTGTAATGGAAGGACAGCGCCTGCAGCACTCGGTGTCCTTTAATTGCCATTTACATAGTAGGCTAATCATTATTTTTTTATGTCACCTATTACTACCCCCCCCCCACCAACCCCCCCCACTACAGAAACAATGAGCTGTTTGTCAGAAGAGACGCTCTGATGGTCAGATCAGTGATGGAGGAAATGATGCGAGAGGAGAGACAGTTACAGCAAATATTTACAGCCAAATCACACGTTTCCTGTTCAGACATCCAACTCCAGCTCCATCGCTCCGTTTCTCTTTGGATTTTATCACAAATTTCACTCCCACATTTTATTCTCTTTAGTTTTACACACAGCTGATGTTTTATATAACATGTCTAACATTTATAACATGTTTCCAAAATCCGTTTGTAAAAGCAGAAGTTCAAACATTCAAACTGGTTTTAATTAAAAACAAGTAAAAACATCCCAGTTTACATAGTAAAGTTTTGTTTGGAAAATCTTGATAATCTGCATTTTTAGCAGCTTCAGTTCAATCTGAGTCTGAGATTATGTTGTTTTGGTTTATTTGCTGATAAAATCCCAAAATATCTGAGAAATACCGTCAACTCAGGAAAGAATCCAAACAAGATTTTACATTTAAAACAGAAAATTAAATCCATTCAGATTATAATCTGAGATTATTCAGCCTCCACATCAAGAACAAAGTGTGTGTGTTCCTGTTTGTTTGGTATTTAATGCAGTTATTATTTATTATTAATACAGTTATTATTTATTATTTATTTAAAACTTTTGAGAAACATGGAGATTGTTATTTATTTATGTTTATGTTATTTAATCTAATAATACATTTAATCTAAATTAATTTATTTGTATAGTTTTAGTTCAGTTTCATGTTTATTTTATAGTTAATATTTGACAGTTTATTGTAAATAAATTCATGAATCCTAATAAATAACTTCTAAATGTGATTTAAATATTAAGAGAATCCGATGATGCAGTTAAATGTTTATATGTCGTCAGTAAACGAGGAAACTTTTTATTTATTATTGATTTAAATTGATCCGTTTAGTTTTATTCAGATTCTTAATCTGGTAAAAAGTGATTAATTAAATAACCTGCTTTACTTTTTAACAGAAACGGGTCAGAATATCTTCAGCTGTAAAATGTAAGAAGTTCTGATGGAAGAGAATCAGAACCTTAACGTGGACCAGATGAAACCAGATCAGTTCTGTTTCCTGTGTGTGATGGGAGTTTGTGTTTGGACTTTCTGGACTGTTTGACTCTCACTTTAACTTTGCCGTTCTGTTCTCGGTGCCAGACCCGAGCCCGGTTTATCCACGCTTCACAGAGTTACAGAAACAAATGGGCTGATGTTTGTTAATGATCAGATTGTTTCAGCTCACTTGTAAAAGCCGCGTTTAAGAGCTGTTTTATTGTTCCATTTGCACATTTTGTGTGTATGTTTGAGCGCGGACTAATCGTTATTAATTAGGGTCATTGTTCTGAGTGTGCGTGTGTGTGTGTGTGCGTGTGTGTGCGCGCGCTGCCTGAAGCCACACTCAGCAAGCTGTGACAAAGGTCCATTACCTTGTCTGATCACAACGGCCTGTGATCTATTAGCATCATCTAAAAGCTACATTAGGATGAAGTGGAGACGCTCATAAACCCGACGCTCTGATCAGAACCTTTTAATGGCTGCACTGGTTTTACTTGGACCCTCTCTGGTTTAGTCCCGGTTTGTAGGTTAATGCATTTTCAAGTACCAGAAAACACTCAGCTGACAATGAGGCGTGTACGTCAGCTATTCAACCTGACGAGGATCCACCAGTAGATTCAGATGGAAAATGAGCAGCTGCTGTTTGGCATCAGTTCTTCTTGTGAGCTCATGAGCAGCGACACATTTAAATTACTACAAACACTGATGTCTGTATGAACAACGTGCAGCCATGTTTGATACAATGTTGGTCACATGTCTGATCTCAGACTGACGGTCTATAAGATGCTTCAAGGTAAACTGCAGTTAGCTGAGTGTAGACAGAGTCACTGAGTCGACCTCTGACCTCTGACCTTTGTATCCTAAAGTGGTCTAGAGTCAGATGTGAGTACAACAGCTGAAACTTTACCTGATCAACCAGGCCCTCACGTCTTTGACAGATTACTTTATAAAGACGTTTGAACATAATGCAGAAGGATCTGATTGGTCAGGCTAGCTGAAACGTGGACCAAACAAGGTCCTGATCCAAACACAACAGCTGATGCTGGTGGACCTTCAGAAACCTGAACCTGACTGAGATGCTGGTGGACCTTCAGAGACCTGAACCTGACTGAGATGCTGGTGGACCTTCAGAGACCTGAACCTGACTGAGATGCTGGTGGACCTTCAGAGACCTGAACAGGAACTGGTTTCTGCAGAACTGAAGTAACTTTGTGAAGTAAAGCGGGTTAGAACTGCAGAACCTGAGACAGACTGTTGAGGTCCAACAGGAGATTCTGAAGGAGGTTCAGTGTTTCTGTATTTGACCTTCATCAGTAAAATGTTTTTGGACTCTGTGTGTCCGTCACTGGTTCTGGTTTTAGTGAAATTAGAAAACGTCTCGATTGAACTGAGCCAGCAGGAACCAGATGTTTATTTTTTATCAATCTCTTAAATATGAAACATTTTTATTATAAAACTGATGAACGTTCGTCTTCAGCTGCTGATTTATTCTGTAACCCTTCTTGGACAGTTTTTTTTTCTTCAAAGCTTTTGTTTTGTTCTAGTTGAGCTTCAGACCTGCATGTAAATGAGAGCAGACTAATGCACGAGCTGTGACAAACATAAAGAGAACCGTTATTAAGAGACACGGCGCTCAAATCAATAGACGGGACGTGAAACATGATGGAATACATTTACAGCAGCACAATAAGAAGTACACTGATCAGATATCTGCTGCTGAAACACACTCATTATTTTACTGTCATTTTTTAAACTCTAATGGTCGGATGAGTCTTCAGATGCGAGATGAGATGTGTGGCGTGTAAACGCTGGATGTTTTTGATATGCAGAGAGGGAGCATTGAGACCTGCTCACGTTATAAGGCTCACAGCCTCATTGTGTGTGAAATTATAATAACCTGAAAGATCCGACTCTCCGCTGAGAGCTGCACTTTATAGGAAATGCAAATAGCTGTGTTCTCATAAAAATGAATAAATAAATAAATAAAACTGACCAACAGGAAGCAGTTCTGGCTCCGTGTGTCCTGATGTGATCCGAGAACGATGCTGCTGTTTGATTGATACACCTCAGTGAACCATATGGACTCAGTGTTAATCGAACAAAGAGACATCTGTGAGATGATTTATGCTTCTGATTTGATTTGTACACTGTGGCTCTCCTTGATGACATCATCAACATTATTCATCTGTTTGACTGCCAACACATCTACTGATGAAGAGAGACGACGTGCCGAGCTCAAAAACGACAGTAAAGGATGTAAAAAAGTTTTATAATAAACTGGAAACTTTTTATTCTCTTCTTTTTATCTTGTTCATGTTTTAGTCTTTTTATTTTTGGAAGTTAAAATATTTCAGTGAGAAAGTCTGAACTGAAGCAGAGACTCTCCATCAGGCCTGATGTCAAACACAACCGAGACAATAAAACTCTGTTTGAATCCGGAGCCTTTACTTAGAACCAGATCAGACACATGACAGCAGCGTCTCCCACTGACGGCTCAGAGTTCCCCTGCAGGAAAATCCTCTTAGTCCAGGCGGTCCAAACCGGCCGAGCCTTTCAGATGGACGTCCTGACAGAAGGTGAGGTCAGCTATGAACAAACACCTCACAAAGAATCTGAAACTGGATTTGATGTTTCACAAAACAGTAACCGTGTTGTTTGGAGGCCACGCCTCCTCCCTCGTCCAGTCAGAGACAGTTAATTAAACATTGGACAGCTTGAGGTCAAACGGGAGCTGCAAGTGGGAAAAGTCTGGTATTATCAACCCCTCCATGATCTCTGGTTGTTTCCTTCAGGTTTGCAGCTCAACTTGACAAAAAACAACAAAAAAAGAATTGTTCAAGTTTACAGAAGAACTTCTGAATTCAGATAAAAAAGTCCAAAATATTCACATTTAATTAAAGGCAGTAATGTTCAGACTGAGTTAATAAATAACGTTAAAAATGTATGATGAGTTGTATCAGATGCATTGAGACAGAAATACCACGAAACATGAAAAAACCTCAAACGTAATAAAACTTTTAAATGTTTATTAAATGGGTCGGTGCTGCTGATCGAGAGTATTGATTAACTGATTATCAGGACTTTGGTCAGGTTGCTGCTCCGGAGCATACAGCTGCGTGTTAACATCATGAGGAGGAGGAAAGTCATCATTATTTTTTATTCCTGTCGTCTCTGTTTGGCAGCGTGTTTACAGAAGCGGAGCCGCTGGCTGCCCTTCCACGTCTCCGCTTGTTGTCTCCCGAGGACAGGTCGTTTGTGAAATGACAGGACATGCCAACAAATTGCATCACTTCTGGCTCAGAGGACAAGGACAGTGCCATGCCATATGCCAGCTGTGGGGGGGGTGGATCTCATTTCCATGTGTACCCCCATAAGCCCCACCTTAAACCCAATCCAGGTCTGAGGAGAGACTCGGTTCCGTTCAGTCACAAGATCTCTGGACCACTTCGTTCAGGGTTTTTTGGTTTGTTTATTTTTGCTCTTTTTAGTTTGTTTTTTCAGTCCTGGTTTCTGTCATCCCACACCTGGTTCTGGTTTTTAACCCTTTAGGTTATTGTTTTGTCTTTTCCTGCAGTTTCCTGTCAACGTCTTTTTGTTTTTATTTTTAATTTACTGACTGAGATTTACAGACTTTTGATTTATTTAAAATCAGTCTGATAAATGAAATAAAATCCTGATCAGATGTGAAACCGCCCCCCTTCTGTTCTCATCATGAGGTCCTTCACACACCTGGTTCATGTTTCTGTAACAGAACTTATTGTTCTGATTCTCGTGTTTGATGAAAAACAGATTTTAGCAGGTAAAATAATCCTCGTTTTATTTCATGAAGGGTCGAAACTTAAGCACCTGTAAGAATCAGATGTTTCATCATTAAAGATGTTGAGGTTTTGTTGGTGATCATGTGTTTGTACCTGTGTTGAGCTGGAAGCTGGAAACATGTTCTAACCTTCTACTTCCTGGTAGTTGAGCTGTTCTCCATCCTCAGCTCCATCGGGTGGGAGGACCTCCTCTGGACCGGATCGGGAGTTTAAATTGGACCAGACCAGTCAGTTTTAGTCTTCTCCTGGTTCAGAGTCCGTCAGATGATGCTGCAGTTTGAACAAATACCTGATTAAACCTGGTCAGTAAAGAGGAAACTGAAAGTTGAGGATCGTTTTTCTAATCAAAATAAAAACTGAACACAGGAACGTGGAAGCTGAAACAAATCGACACCTTCTGGTTCTGGTATAACTTTAAGTCCCGCCCACTCCATTAAAATATGAGATATTTTCTTGATTTTAAAAAATAAAAACCTGTTTGGATGTTTTCCAAG
Source organism: Pachypanchax playfairii (assembly GCA_006937955.1). Taxonomy (NCBI): domain Eukaryota; kingdom Metazoa; phylum Chordata; class Actinopteri; order Cyprinodontiformes; family Aplocheilidae; genus Pachypanchax; species Pachypanchax playfairii. Next base: position 1,522,513 of record SSNP01000071.1, read on the forward strand.
TCTTGACTTGTTGGTTCATGTCATTCTAATATTTATACATGTAATTAGTTACAGGCTTAAAACCACATCATGACTGAGTGCAGGTAAGTGGGCGGGACTTTCAGCTGCCCATCAGATGAAGGAGGTGTGACATCAGGTCTGGATTTTATTAAGGTTGATGATGAATCAATGACTGAAGCAGCAGCAGGACGAAACAAATTATAGATGCAGATTTATTCTCTCGATCTTAAATAATCTTTTTGTCTCTTGTTTTTTACAGATAACTGAAAAGACTGGGGGGAGACCTGGGGGGAGACCTGGGGGGGAGACCTGGGGGGAGACCTGGGGGGGAGACCTGTGGATGATTAGCTTCTTTTTGTCCCCTGTTTTTTCTTGGCTTTATTTTCTCTGAGAAGATTAAATATTTCTGCTTGAGAAAATCTTTTTAAGCTGCCACTGACTGCTGTCCCGGTCCTTTCTGTCACTGCCGGGGCACACAGGGTCCCCCCACCCAAAAAACCCTGCAGTTCTCCCCCATTTTGTCAGTCTGAAATGTGGTGAAAAAAATGTAATCTTCTAACAAAGAATAGAAAAAGGAGGCTACAGAGGAATTTTTTCTGCAAGTGGCCTCTTTATTAGATGGGGGATGGTGGTGAGGGCGTCTTCACAGTATCCACACACAACAGGGATCCAATCTGTCAAATAATTAGCCAGTGTGGGAGGACAAAGGTTTTTATTTGCCTGAATTTCATACATCACTGCTTGAATACATCATCACTGTATTGTGACGGGTCATGGGAACTTCAGCCGGAGACAGAAAGACGGAGGAAAAACTCATCCGATGAAGAAATTTATAGGATTTTTATTGATTCTGAGAACGTTGGAGACACGAGATGAGCCTGATGATCTGGAGGACCAAGAATTTATAAATGCATGAAATCCTGAAGAAGTTTAACTCATTACAAAGTTTTAAAAGGAAAGAAAGAAAAAAGTAGTGAGGATGTTATTAATATAATATAAAGTTAAATATACTATAAGGTGAGAGTAACTTTATGAGATGCAGGAAACAACAAACTGTCAGATCTGAAATGTGAACTCAACATTCATCATACATTTGATTTAAATTGGTGCAACATTTACTGTTTCTAAACAAACATGATCAAAACTGTGAATTTTAACAATAACATAAAACAAAATGTGTCTAAATAACTAACAACCAGATTCTGTTTAATCTGAAAAAGTTTAATTCTTCTTCAGATTTTATTTCAGTGTCCACCTGGTTTAAAGCTTTATGTCTTGTTTTATTACTGCCTTTAATTTTAGGATATTTGAAGGGGTTAGTCCTTTGATCAGTGATGCAACAGATCTGGTTTGATTCATGATGCTGGTGGATTTTATCTGTTTCTGTTAATCTGCTGTAAAATCAGTGAGTTTATGTAAATAATTCCTTCCTGTTTTTATTTTAAATAACTTGTTTTTATTTCACTGCGTTCAATGTTTCACTTGTTTGTTGGTTCACATCAGCTGTTAAAGTCTGAAAGAAAATATGATGTTTTCAATGAAAACACAAGGAGTAAAAGTGAAGGACGACAAATGACACGCATGATGGTGATGATGATGGTGATGATGATGGTGATGATGATGATGATGATGATGATGATGATGATGATGATGATGATGGTGATGATGATGGTGATGATGATGATGATGATGATGATGATGATGATGATGATGATGATGATGGTGATGATGATGGTGATGATGGTGATGATGATGGTGATGATGATGATGATGGTGATGATGGTGATGGTGATGATGATGGTGAGGGTGATGGTGATGGTGGTGATGGTGATGGTGCTGATGGTGATGGTGATGGTGATGGTGATGGTGATGATGGTGAT
>SSNP01000071.1:1529606-1554623 GCA_006937955.1 Pachypanchax playfairii
GGGGGGGGGGGGGGGGGGGGGGGGGGGGGGGGGGGTTCTTATCAACCTGTTCTTAGTTTAGGCCCGAGTCGTTTGAAAGCACGGTGTTGAGTTTCAGGGAAACCTTCCAATTAAATACTGTAAAAAGATAAAATAACAGTGTCCTGGAGCTGCCAGTCGCTGCTATTAAAGCCCCCTTTTGTTGATTTATTGTACATTAGCCACTGAGCCATGCAGGGAAGAGGACATTTCAGAGGGGATTCTATTTGTATGCATCCTGCGTCTGCTCTGCACACAATCAGGCCTGTATTACGTTTTGCAAATTTATACCAGGATGTAGGTTTAGAGTGTTCTCCCCCCTTTTGCCCTCCGCTGAAAGAAAAAGAAAGTTTTTCAAGTAAGTGTCTGCTTTCATGAGCACAAGTGATTGAGGCTCACAAACAAAGCTTTGTTTCTAAACTCACAGATGTACAGCTCCATCGTAGCTTTGTCCTTCACCCCCGAGAAGCTTTCAGACATTTCTATTAGAGTTCCACATCAGAGTGTGTGGAAATACTCTGAGTGGACATCCAATAAAAAGCAGCGTTTACCAGAGCTGCATGTTCATCCAACAGGAAGACGTCTGATCTGAACACGTACCACATGGAAAAAAGGAAGTTGGTGTTTTAGAAGTTTTTCTTTGTTTCAATCTGATTTTTATCTGAGAAGGTCATGTGAAATAATATCCATCCATCCATCCATCCATCATCCATCCATCCATCCATCCATCCATCCATCCATCCATCCATCCATCATCCATCCATCCATCCATCCATCCATCCATCCATCCATCCATCCATCCATCCATCCATCCAACCATCCATCCTTCCATCATCCGTTCATCCATCCATCCATCCATCCATCCATCCACCCATCCACCATCCATCCATCCATCCATCCATCCATCCATCCATCCATCCATCCATCCATCCATCCATCCATCCATCATCCATCATCCATCATCCATCCATCCATCATCCATCCATCCATCATCCATCATCCATCATCCATCATCCATCCATCCATCCATCCATCCATCATCCATCCATCCATCCATCCATCATCCATCATCCATCCATCCATCCATCCATCCATCCATCCATCCATCCATCCATCCATCATCCATCATCCATCCATCCATCATCCATCCATCCATCCATCATCCATCATCCATCCATCCATCCATCCATCATCCATCATCCATCCATCCATCCATCCATCATCCATCATCCATCATCCATCATCCATCCATCATCCATCCATCCATCCATCCATCCATCCATCAATCCTCCATCCATCATCCATCCATCCATCCATCCATCCATCCATCCATCCATCCATCATCCATCCATCCATCATCCATCCATCCATCATCCATCATCCATCCATCCATCATCCATCATCCATCATCCATCATCCATCCATCATCCATCCATCCATCCATCCATCCATCCATCATCCATCCATCCATCCATCCATCCATCCATCCATCCATCATCCGTTCATCCATCCAACCATCCATCCATCCATCCATCCATCCATCCATCCATCCTCTGTTCATCCATCCAACCAGTGGGATTCTTCTAACACTGAAACTAAAACTCATCTGTGTTTATTGGAGGACAGGAGAATCTCTCTGACCACCAGATCAAACCTTTCATCTTTACATTGAGCTGATCTCAGAAGCAGCTCTCACATCTTTTCTCTCAGTCCTGTTGGATAACAGGAACAATTATGGCTCTAATTCTCTTGTCGATACAGTTATGTCTTATCAGGTCGATGGACTTGTAGTTGTTATCCCAATCAATACTGAGACACTTCATAAGCGTCTGATGTAGAAGCTGATATCTCCTGCAACGCCTCCTGATGCTCGCTCAGCTCTCTGCAGCTGCTGGTGGGAATCTGACGGGCTTCTCGTGGATTCGCTCCTTCGGCTCTAAGTGGTGATGACATGATTAAATCAATGATCATCTCTCCAAAGACTCTTTGATTTGTCCTCATTTGGCTGCACAGCAGAACAGAACAGAGTGTCTCAGCTGCAGAGACACAAATTACAGGTTCAAAGGCTCGACACGTTCACTGTCCTACAAGACGACTGGGAAAAAACACCGCTGCTTCCAAAGATTATTTATAATAAGATGATGCCATATAAAATAACAAGTTATTATTTTCTGATTTATGTTTTCTCATTTTGAAACTTTTTATTTAAAGATTTTTTTTTATTTAACAGCTGGATCTGATTTAAAATTTACTTCATAGTTAAAATACATTTTCATTTGAGCTTTTAAAGAAATGTTGATGTTTACTTTTTTTGAGGTGAAGATTTAAATTTCAGAGACTTTAGAAAGAAAAACCTGAAGTTTTTCAAACGTCTCACGTGATTTTCTAAATTTTCTTCAGATTCTGTTTTATTTTACTTATTTTTAATATAAAATGGTTTTCTAATAATTTAACGTTTTCATCTGATATTTTTTTAACAATTTTGTCCTGTTTCAAATGGTTTTACTCTTTTTGTAATTTCAATTTTAGATTTTAATTATATTAATTCATACAAACTTCTTATTAAAGAACATATAAAAGTCATTATATCAGAATGTTACATGAATAATATTCGTGTCTTTTTGCAGCAGATGATGAAGTGATTTCTGCTCCTGTTGTGTTCAGACTGCAGGAGATGTTTCATGTGTTTTCCATGTTATTTCTGTGTGTCGTGTCGTCATGTAGAGCTCAGAGTGGGTGTTGGTATGAAGCAGACAGAACATGGAGGGGGGGGTCTTGTTTCCCGCCCTGGTTTCTTTTTGAATGATGCACACGCGGCTGTTTTGTGGCTTCAGGAGAATAAAATCAGGTAGAAAGCAGGTTTTTGTTTCTTTTCCTTTCACAGTAAACATCATCTCATCTAAGACCAGATCCAGCAGCTGAAACTAAAACTGAGTGTTTCTGAGCTCAGACGTGTTCCCACCATGTGACTCTCCATCTCAGGTTAATCAAATAAACCACGCTGACCTACTGAAGCCAGTCTGATGCATCATTAAAAAGAATAAAAATGAGCTGATGACTGAGGATGAAAACAAGCAGCAGAAGAACACAAACACGTCAGACATTCAGAGATCAGGAACAACATCAGAACTCTGAAGCCTCCATTTAACATTTAAATAAATAAAGATCTGAACATGGAAACACTTGTTTATCTACAGACAAAAATATCAACTAAAGATAAATAATAATGAAAACATCACATATTTAAAGCAGCGTTAGGTGTTTCAGATGTTTGGATCAACTTAGTCACAGTTCTGGGTTTTTGATGTTTTTTTTAGATAGTTTTTATTTTTTGCAGTTCTGTATTTTCAGGTTTTACTCTGTATTCTAGTTTGTTTATCTGTCTGTCAGTTCCACTCACTGCTACATCATCATTCATCTCCAGCTGCAAAGATTCACTCCATGTTCAAAGTTTCCTTAAAGATCTCTGAGAGAAACATTTCATCATATATTTACACCAGTTTGATCAGTTCCCCGTGTTCACAGGTTTTAGTTTTATTTGGATCTATTCCACTCGTATCATCAGCTTTCAGGTGGAGGTTCATCCTGACAGGCGGAACGTCGGGTGGATCTGTGAAGGACACCAGCAATAAGTCGGAGAATAGCAGCAATCTAGTAGAAAGTTCTCCTTTCACTCCTGCTGCCGCGGCGCTCTGTTCTCTTATCCAGTCTCAAAGATAAAGAGAGAAATCAATAGAGAAACAGAGTGTTAGATAAAAGTAGAGAGGGATTGGATGGAGTGAATTAAAGCCATCAGAAATGTGTCTGCCGTTCAGCCTTCAGTCTGCGTTACCTAACAGTCCTGTCAGTCGCAGCTCTCTGTTAAATCCTTCTTTGTTCACTCCTGATTTCTTTTCCTCTTATTGTCTCTTTGTGCTTCAGGATGAAGAACCTGCTTCCATTCAGCTGCTGCCTGGAGCCTTTCAAGGAACCTGTTTTATATCAGCTGTGATATTTTCTGTCTTAAAGCATCAGCTGTTCATGATGGTGTTGAGTAAAACATCAGGAGAACTTCCTACAGATTCACTCCTTCATGCTGAGGATAACTCTCTCATTTCATCATCATTTATGATTTTAATAACTTTCATCTGTAACTTTTGCCTAAATTTGGATTAAATTATAATTCTGAGTCACGGTGAAGATGAAGTTTCAGATTTAAGGTTTGATGGACCAGGAAGTGACAGTCCGTCTCTTGGTTCTTATCAAGTTCTAAAATGAGTTAATCTGATATAAACAGCAGCTTAACGGTCTGTTGGACAGGTGGACGGGTGGACAGGTTGGACGGGTGGACGGGTGGACGTGTTGGACGGGTGGATGGGTTGGACGGGTGGACGGGTGGACAGGTTGGACGGGTTGGACGGGTGGAGACCTTGCTAAAGGCTGTGAAACAACAAGCAGACTTTCAGAGGTTCTGCTGATCCGGACCACTTGGAAGGAAATAGAAAGAATTTTACTTGCTCGTAGAACATCTGTGTGTTTCTGGATCAGTGAGTGAAAGTTATCAGCAGAAATCTCAGCTGATCTTGTTCCATGCTGCAGGTAACAGATCACCTGGACACCTCAGCAGGTATCAGGCTTGTTTGTGACACGCTGTGGGACGTATTTTAAAACAGATGTGGGTCATTTTCACAGTTTCAGGGCTGGTCGGCTGTCATGTATTAATTAAAATCCAAACTCTCTGTATTGATTGTGTTATCAGGGGAGTGCAGCCTGGGCAGGCGGTATTGATCCAAACACTGATTTATGATCATTTTCTAGAAGAATCCTTTAGTGTGATTACACGAGGTACGGAAGCCTGAGTGAGGACGTTTCATTCAGACCCTGAAACTCCTGATAGAAAACACTTCAAATCCTGTTTCATTCAAGACTAAATCTAATTAAATTTCCTGCTTTAAAGTCGGATGTTACAGGATTTATCTGAAACATAAAATAATTTTTAAGTTAAAATTAATTTCCTAGTTATATTATTTCCAGTCCTGAGTGGCGGGTCAGAACCTGAAGCTCTTCGTGTCTCCTGTAACATTTACATGTTGTTTATGTTACATTGCAACTGTTTGTATGTTTGTTGGATGATGCAGGGTCACGGGGGGGGCGGACCAGTGACCTCCAGAGGTCAATGGTTGAGAGGCGGGGTTACACCTGGGCAGGTTATCAGTCCTTCACAGGACCACACAGAGACAAATAACCATTCACAGTGAACCCAGAAAGCAGGATATGCTCATGTCTCTGGATTATATTTGCTTTAGATTTAAACAAACAGACACTTCCTGTTTTGGACATCTAGAATCCCTACAGACAGATTTACTGGTTCCTCAAACATCAGCAGGTGCTTCAGGAATCTAAACGCTGCAGGTGAAGAGATGAACAGGAAGTTACAGGTTTGATTCTGCTGTTTACAAAGAATCAATACTGAATCAAGGAGAGTCGAGTTTCTAGATAAGAGCTCAAGCTATTCATCATAAGTCTGTAGAAACCTGAGAAGTCAGAAGAAATGATATTCCAGCAGGAGTAGGTCGTCCTTATCTCTCCACGGCAGGAGACGCACACATGCCGATCGATACCAGGCTGCCGTGTAGCACTTGCAATTATCAACAGCTGATTCTGTCCACCCCCAGCTGCATCTTTTAATACCACATAATTACAAGTTTGGGGACAATGGTGGTAGAAAGGGGATTACAGCTCTGGTGAAGGACGCATCTTTCTTTTCTCAGCTTCAATCTAACTACAGTTTGGATGAAAGAAAAACATCCCACAGGAATTATTTCACATTTTAATCTCACATGACTGAATTCTTGTAACATTTTTACTGTATTTATAGAATATTCTGCATTTTAAAACATAAAAACAACTAATCTATTCCTCATCAGGTTTGTTTCTAAAGACTCATGTGAAGGAACATGTGGTGTTCCACAGGGTTCTGTTCTGGGGTTCTCCTACATTTCCCTGTTCACAAATTAAAAACCTTATTATTAATGCAGACAACATAAACCCAGATGACAGATACAAGCAAAGAAATATGAATTTTATTTGTTTAAACAAAGAACATTTAAACATTAAAATCTGATCAAAGAAACAGATGAGTCAGACTCACATGGATGAAGGAAATGTTTTGTTATCTGCTGACCTGAATGCAGCAACATGAGACTTACTGGTCAGAACAAAAAAGATCTGACAGTTTCAGGTGAACCCCTCACCAGGTGTTTCCTGTCCATCATCTCCATCAACAAACTGCTTTAACTTGTTAGTTTCCAGACATCTAGAGGTTTAAAACATTCAGACTCTTTAACAGTAAAATCCTGTTTTCACTGTTTGATTGAACAGAATTAAACTGATGAATAACTTTTACTGATCTGCACGTTTCCGTTAACGTGTTCGGTGTTTTTCATTAAACGAGTCTTCTTCTTCACTCCTCTGCTCATCTTCTCCAGCGTGGAGACACTTTTCAGTTTATTACAGCAGGTTGCGGGAGGTCGTGACACATGAAGCAAAGACTCCAGCATCTCATCCTGGAGCAGCCTATCGCAGCCGGCTTCAGAGTGAAGTGATGAACCGGAGGCGGGGGCAGCGGGGAGGGAACCTCACTCAGACCCGGGAGTCTCATTTCCCACACTCACCTCTCTGAGAGCGGATCTACCTGCGACCTGCCTGGAATTTATTATTACGCACGAAATTTGATCTGTTAGGAAATCACATCCTACTACGCGTCAGTTGCTGGCCCAGTACTGTTTCAGGAAACTTCGTGGTCGGTCTGGTTTACGGTGGAAGAGTCCGTGAATGTGGTGCAGCTTGAAACGGGACATCCGAGTGACTTCGGCCCGGAGAGGAGTTCGGCTCATCCAAGAGCTCAGAGGAACGCAGACCCTTCGTCGGATTCGGAAAAGATCCAGAACTCTAAGACAAAAGAGAAAACTGCTCAGGAGGTCAGGTTGGACTGAACCGGGTCAGCGCCGCGCGCAGCTGTGCGTAAGAACTGCCGCACACCGGACAGAAAGTGAACTAATTAATAAACCCTTCCCTCATTTCAATATCTGTCTGGACTGCAGCCAATCACCTGTTGAAGGGGAGTTAGGGTCGTAAAAGCATGATCCCCCCTCCATCATAATTACACTGACATGCGCAATCTGCACGCGGACAGCAGCCGCAGACTGCGTATTTCACCGACCCCGCTGCGCCTGAAGGTCCCATTCGCTGCTCGTAGATGATCCGGCCGCAAACAGGTCAGCATGTCCCGCCGCAAGCAAGCCAAGCCGCAGCAGCTCCGCTCGGAGGAGGCGCAGAGCGCGCTGCGCGTCAGGACGGGTAGGTGTCCGGGGGAGGGGGTCGCACACTGGAAAACAAGGATTTTAAAGATTTGGATCAAAGAACGTTCAAATTAAAAAGTTCAAAAAGTCACACGTTTGTTTTAAAAGAGAACCCGCGTCGGTCTGATGTGCACAGGACGCACATTTACACGTTCTAACGTTTTATAAGAGGCTCGAGATTTTCTCACATGGAGGCAAAAATCTTAACTTTTACTGAGACCCTAAAACATGGACACCAGAGACCCCGTGATGTGATGGGGTCTGTCACGGCTTTTTATTTCTTCTCTGTTTATTTGAAGTCCAATCCGGATTGAGGCCTTCAGCCAACACGAGCACACTGAGGAGAATTAAAGAAAGCGCGTGACACTTTTCAAGGTTTAGTCACATACAGACACTTTTATTTACAACATGTTAAATATTTAATTTGTATTTTATTATTATTTTTAAAGGAACAGTTTTTCTTTCTTTATGTAAATTAATTTCTCTGAAATCTGAATCGTTTAAATTCACGCGATACTTTCGATACAAATCTGAACGTTTTCTAAGTGAATTTGATCACTACATTTTATGCAGCATGCAAACCTAATTAAAGTCTGCTGGAATAAAAACCGCTTACTGAAACACGTTGATCTGAATAATTTCACTTAATTATTTTCCACATTTTTAAATTTTAAAATCTTTTAAAATTCTTTAACAGTTTCTGTTTTGAGCTAAAGGTCTTGGATTCAGTAAATAATTCGTTTAACCCTCATCAGCCCAGTTTTTACTCTCTGATTGTTCTAGAATCATAAATAACATCATTATTTTTGAGTAGCGGGGCCCTTGCTGCTCAGGGGGCCTTTCTACGGTCCTGCAGCCAGGCGGGGGGCTCAGATGGGCTCCGATTGAATCCGCTGACTTAACCTTTGTCAGCTTCACCATGAGAGGGGCAAGTGGTCCGTGTCCAGATCAAAATACAATTAGTACTTGTGAACTGTGACCCCTTGAAGCCGAGAGGTCACGCAGAGAGGAAGAAGCTCCGAGCTGAGTGTGTTTGCTTTCAGCTTCAGGATTCCAGTCTCAGAAATCTGCTTTCTGTTCCTCCCAGTCTGCAGAATGAGAATCCTGGTTTGAAATAAATTCTTGTTATGTTTGGAAACACAGTTTAAAGGCCTAAATGGGAGCTGCTCTTCTGTTTGTTTTCACTGTAAATAAATCTCCTCTGCTCAGAGACCCGAAGCTGAAACAGTGAAAGTGTTTTCACTCTCATGTTTGTTGAATCGCCTTGGAGATCTTTGGACCACCCACTTAGTGAGACACCAACCCAGATTATTTACCTCCAACTAGTTTAACTGTTAAATAGACGTTACAGCTCGGCGTCAGTGGGAATAACCTCGGACGTGTCTGCTGGAAGCTGCAGCGTTGATCATGTTGTTTGTGTGTTTACGTGCAGATCAGATGAGTTGGAATCCTTTTCCCATCAGCTTCTTTGAGATGGTGTGTTTTACATTTTTAGAACAAACTGAACTTTAAAGATAAATTTAACACTAAAAATGAAGTTGCTTTAAATTAATGTTTTTACCTATTAACAGAAAATATTTTTTCCTATTTTTATTCAGAATCTTCATGGAAATTTGTAAAAATAAATCCCGTGTCTTATTGAGGCCTTTAACATCTAAAGATGTTGGTGTGTTTTAAACTGGAGGTTGGTGTGATGATGTACAAGCGATGTTTCCATCTGGTGTTACTGTCTGTTTCTTAATGGAGCAAAACCAGAACAGATGAAGCTGCAAACATGAAGAATTACATTTTGTTGCAGAGAATCTCAAATATCAACTTCTAAAAATATTCAAATGAAAACATTCATGGAGACGTTCTGTCTTTCTGCTGCTGATTGAACATAAAAGAGCAAAATATTATTGTAATATCGAACATAATTAAACATCCAAATACTGTGAAATAATTTTAAATTTGTGTTTTTGTTGGTGATGCAGAATCGCAGCTCTGAAGATGAAAAACTATTCTTTCTTTTTGGATTCTAAATTGTTTCTTTAAAAGTTTAAACTGTTTTTATTTCATAAGAATAAAAAAAACATCCAGAGAATGAATGTAGAGATAATCAATACAGAGCATGAAGTTTATTATCTGTCTGAATGCACGGTCAGGATGTCCGATAACTGCATTGATTCTTTTTGGTTTGGGGGGGGGGGGACCTTTAGCAGATCACAGCGTTCTCTGTGATTTTAACACCAGACCTGAGACGCGTTCTGTAACTCGTGACTCCAGCCACCTGCAGACAGACAGCTGTTTATAGTCTTCACCAGGTTCTAACATCTGGAACTCAGTTAGGAACATGCAGAGTCACTCTGAGACCAGAACCAAACATGTAGTCCACTTTAAAAAGACATAACGATGGAAACATTATCTGTCCCTGTGGTTCAAAATGATTTATTTTTATATGAAGTAAATTTATCAGTGTGTGTATAAATAACATGATGGTTCTTTCTGCCTCGTCTGATGGAGCTCAGATTCACAGTGTAAACAGATTCACAGCATGAAGCTGGAAATAATTACAAGTGAGACGCGTCTGTCTGATGAAACAACAGGACAACAAATGTTTTAAAATCTGACTTTTCTTGTTTTTGTTTAGGCGCCGTGGGAGTGGAGGCTGTTGGACGGTCCAACACCAGAGAGGAAACAAACATCTGTGATAAATGTTGTGCTCAGTTCTTCACTTGGACTGAACTGAACGAACATCAGAAGGTCTGCACAGAAGACCCCATGGTGCTGATTGTGAAGGACAATCTGCCTGAGGACAGTCTGGTCCAGTCCTCTCCGGTTCCCAGCGTGGCGTCCAGCGACTCGTCTGCAGAAGAGTCCACGGACCCCGGCTTCGAGCTGACAAATGATAATGACAGCCTGGATAATTTAGAAGGGAGGGAGTGGGATGAATCCATGGACCTGGAGACGTCCCTGCAGGACAAATACACAACAACCTCCAGTCCTCAGCCTCTGGATTCAGCTGAGTCCACTTCCTCTCAGACGTCAGCGGCCTGCAGCTACAGCATGCCGAGCACCAATGTGACGCTGGAGATCCTCCACAGCACCAGGGTGGCCGTGGCTCAGTTCTCCCAGGGGATCAACAGCTGTGGTCCAGCAGGAAAAGCAGCATCATCTGCCATCCCGGTGATCCTGGAGCACCTGCTGGCTCTGCAGCAGCAACAAGTCCATCAGCTGCAGCTCATTGAGCAGATCTGCAGCCAGGTAGCTGTCATGAACCGACAGCCAACACAAGCAGCATTAAATCCAGCATCCAGATCTCTGTCTCTGCCATCGAACCCGTTTCCCTCTTCAGGAATCCTCACTCCTCCTGTCCTGCCTCTATCAGGAACTATGCCTTCCACCGTTAACGGGCAGGCTGCTGTGTCTTTGTCCTCTGTACTTGAAAAGTCACAAAGTCTCCCCTCACAAACTTTCTGTGGACAGTCTAGATTTACCTCAACTCTGTCAGAAGGTTCAACACCATCTCTGTCCAACAGCATCTCCACACTGCTGCCTCCGTACAATGTCTCACACAGCAGCAGCTGTCAGACTCCCAGCTCCTCCAGTCCACTGACCCTAACGCCGGGCAGCCTCCTCAGCTCCTCCTCTAGCCTCACATTTCTACCTCAGAGCCCCCCAAGCAGTGTCATTTTCCCCAACCCCCTGGCCAGCATCGCAGCTACAGCCAATGCACTCGACCCTCTGGCAGCCTTGATGAAGCAGAGGAAGAACAAACTTCCAAACGCGTCGCTGTTTGAAACAAAGCCCAGCTCAGAGGAACCCTTCTTTAAGCATAAATGTCGGTTCTGTGCCAAAGTTTTTGGCAGTGACAGCGCTCTGCAGATCCACCTGCGCTCCCATACAGGAGAACGGCCCTTCAAATGCAACATCTGCGGCAACCGCTTCTCCACCAAGGGAAACTTAAAGGTGCACTTTCAGAGGCATAAAGACAAGTACCCTCATGTTCAGATGAACCCATTTCCTGTGCCGGAGTATCTAGACAATGTGCCAACAAGCTCTGGGATTCCCTATGGAATGTCTGTCCCTCCAGAGAAACCCGCCTCCTCGTGGCTGGACAACAAGCCGGTTGTAGCAACTCTTCCTGCTAATGTGGCTCTTTCACTTTCCTCTGCTGTAGCCAGCGCTGGAGGTTTAAATGACCCTGGAAATGTAACAGCATCTGTTGAATCTCCTTATCAGGAAGTTCCTGGTGAATGTGTTTCCATGTCACCTGATCACAGAGGCAGCGAGGCTCATTTCTCTCCTGTTACAGAGTCAAACCGTGAGACAGAAACCTCCAAAATACTGAGAACAGAGACAGTACATCCGTCCCACAGCTGCACCCTGACACTGAAAGCCAACTCAGTCAGTGATCCATCCAGCAGGGCCCCCACACCTGAACCCCACACCTCAGCATCCCCCGTCTCCAGCTCTCCCTCCTGCTTACACTCAGCTGGCCTCATGGATTCTATGCAAACATCTGAAACCTCAAAGCTTCAGCAGCTGGTGGAGAATATTGATAAAAAGATCACAGAGCCCAACCAGTGTGTCCTCTGTCACCGTGTCCTCAGCTGTCAGAGTGCGCTGAAGATGCATTACCGTGTTCACACCGGGGAGAGGCCTTTCAAATGTAAAGTGTGCGGCAGGGCTTTCACCACTAAAGGAAACCTGAAGACTCACATTGGCATTCACAAGGAAAACCCTCCAGTTCAGGTCCAGCACTCGTGTCCGATTTGCCAAAAAAAGTTCACCAACGCTGTAGTTCTTCAGCAGCACATCCGCCTGCACATGGTGGGACAGATTTCTGACTCTGTGGTAGATGGACTGCAGGAGGAGGATAACTTTGACAGTCTCAGCACCAACGAGCTCACTGACATCTCCATGGAGGATGAAGAGGATGAAGAGGAAGTAGAAAACATAGAGGAGGAAGGAAATGCATCTAAACCCTTCATCACTGACAGTAGATCTCCTGCTAAGTCCTTCTCCACAAGTGTAGCAGCTCTGGGTCTCAGCCACTGCTTAGAGAGCAGCCTGTTCAATGCTGGAGGTGTTTTATCCTTGAAAAAGAGTGAGAGCAGCAGCGAAATCAGTCCACGTGTGTCTGAATCCTCCAGTTTATCAGCATCTCCAATTCAGAGCATCTCAGAAGGCTTGACGGTAAAATCCCCGTCAGTGGATAACAACAAGCCAGAGACCCACGAGCCTCTTTCCACATCTGTGAAGAGAGAACGATCTGAGTCTCCAACATCTGCATCAGGAGCTGCAGATGATCTGAGAGAACAGCCGAGTAACCTCTGTGTGAAGGACGAGACTCCTTACAGTGTGTCACACCAGCTGAGCCGAGACAGAGGTACCAAGAAAGTTTACGTCAAGCAAAATATTTTAAAAAAACTCTGGTGTAACTTTATGTTTTGTGGTTTCAGCCTCGAGTCAGAGCATCTCCAGTCTGATGACCAGCTCTTCATCAGGTACGATCAAAGCCGAAGTGAACGGTCACAGTCAGCCCAACGATATGATGGAGACTCAGCTGCCGCCGTTCAGCATCACTGCAGTTTATCCGTCTGTCAGCAGCCCCGGCGTGACCTCTCTGCTTGGCCCTGCGCCGCCACGACGAACCCCCAAACAGCACAACTGTAACGTCTGTGGAAAGAACTTCTCATCAGCCAGCGCGCTCCAGATCCACGAGCGCACGCACACCGGAGAGAAACCGTTTGTCTGCTCTGTCTGCGGCAGAGCGTTTACCACCAAAGGAAACCTAAAGGTACGTTCAGATCACTCCAGACTTGAGATCTAGATTTACTAACATGAATCTTTTCCTGAAACATGCAGATTCACAAACTGCTACAACGATCGAGAAGAATAAGTTCACAACAAATCAGGACTTGAACTGTAAAGGCACATAGTCTTCAGATTGTTTCATTTAGTTTATTTAACATAAAAAAATCCACAGTAAGACTGAAAATATATATATATTTTTCCCAGAACTGCAGCACGTTTTTCATATAAAGGGTTTTAAATTACACTTGATGTGACGTATTAAACTTTAAAGTTAAAGATTGTCCCTGAAATTACATCTGGAATCAAACTAGAGTTTTAGTGTTTGAGCACAGATGGAGTTATTTTAGCGGGTTTGGTTTTATCGCAGCTTTTAGGAATAAAATAAAGAGTCAAATAAATCTCAAACTTCTTAGATGCAAAACGAGGCCATGCATATAAGAGAATTTAGTAAAAATATGTATTTGTTCTTTCAAAATAAAGTACACACCAAACCTCAGGTCTGAATGTCACTTGCAGGTTCATATGGGAACCCACATGTGGAACAACGCTCCAGCCAGGAGGGGTCGGCGGCTCTCGGTGGAGAACCCCATGGCCCTGCTGGGCGGGGAGGCACTGAAATTTAGAGAGGTGTTTCAGAAGGACCTGGCAACCCGAGCAATGAATGTCGACCCAGGATTCTGGAACCGTTACGCGACGGCTATCACCAACAGTCTGGCCATGAAGAACAACGAGATCTCAGTGATCCAGAACCGAAGCCTTGCTCAGCTTCACCCTCTGACTGCACTGAGAACCACTGGGGGGCCGATAGTCAGCCTCAACAAGACCAGCATGGACTTGGGAACTAACCGACATTTTTCTATGCTGATTGACGATAGTAAAGAAATTGGAATCAATTAAAATAATCTTTGAATGTTGATGGAATTTATATGCAAATTATTATAGACAATAAAATATTTGCAAAGCAAATTAGAAAGACTTTAACTTTTTATCAGTTGACAGAGATTCACACCTTGCAGTCCTTTATGAATGTTTTCTACAGAGTAAAGACGAAGTCCTGAGAACTCCCTCAGGGTTCAGATGTATGACGTCTCTGAAACAGGAAATACGCTGGAGTCGATAAGAGATCCACCTCTGGACAGCTGCTGTTAGCTGCTGCAACGCACACAGTGTGCTTCAAACATCAGCTCAGAAATAACCTGAAAAGATTTGTTGTCAATGTTATAATATTGTTCTTGAATAAAAACATGAATTAAAAATTTTGGTTTTTATTCTCACACAAACACCCGAGTGTAAAACTTCAGCTGGAACTGAGCTCTATTAGAAACTACAGGGTTTTCTTCTAAAACTAAAGAAGAGGGTAGGTAGTTGCAGCTGTGCATGAACATATGCAGCGCTCTCTCTGTGGTGGGGGCTCATAATTTGGGCTTGTCATCACAGAACCTGGACGTTTGTTTTAATAGGATTTTTTGTTGCTACTTTTGATGTCTTTATTTTTTAAGACTTGGTGTTCCTCAACTCTTTCGCTTGACTCCAACATTTCCATTTCCATCCACAAAAGAAATTTTATTTTCTCTCACCTAAAACAGTAACTGTAAAAATAATAGTTTTCACCACTTACTTCAAAAGAGATGAAAAATGTTGTCCAGCTAAAATAGAAACACTAAAATAAAAAAAAAAAAAGTCTTTTAGTTGTCTTTATTTTTGTGTTTAGGCACAGAGCAACAAACCAAAGCATTTCATGTGTTTGATTAACATGATGAGTTTTATAATGTCCAGTCTCATATTCCAGGATCAAACACATTCTAAAATACATTGACCTTAAATTGCTGAATACTTTGTAATGTTTGTTTCTTCTCACAGATCTAAAACTTTTTCTGGTAATTAAATAGATTATCTGTTATTTTATTCTGACCTTTTAATGTCTCGTTTTCATTTCAGCTGAAATCACACTGCGATCCCTTCACTGACATCTCGGTAGTTTACATGAATTACATGAGACTTTTTTCTTAATTTTTAAATCTTGTGTTAACTAATGAAAAATCATCTACCCCTGAGTTAAATATGGAAGTAAATTATTCGTGTTTTGGTTATTACGTCAAACTCGCCATATACCAGAAACTTCCTTCTGCTGTAGTAAAACTGAAAGTTCCGTTGCTGGAACGTGGTAAGTGAAGGCGACGTCAATCGGATGCGTATTAATCTGACGTCATGACGTGACTCCCCAGCCAACATGGGAGACAGCATCCCGTTAAATCCGGTTCGGAAGAATTCAAGGAGAATCCCGTACTACAACTCAGCCAGACTTTCACGGTATGGCGGGACATTTTCAGGGTTTTGAAGGGAATAAACAGCCGTTTGTCGGTACCGTTGGCTTCTTTCTTGATTTCGGTTCTGTGTTTGGCTCGAGTCGGTAGTTAGCTTGTGTTGACGGTTCCTAGACGTTTGCCTCCTCCAGTAACGGCAGGATTTCCTCTCTCCCGTTAACGGACTTTAAAAACAACCGTCACTTTTACGTTTTAATATCAACATAAGAACACCTGTCGGTAGTTAGCGCGCGCTAACTACCGTTAGCTGTCGCGTGTTTACAGCTGAGCGTGTCACATGACCGCAGTGTGTCGGTGACATGTTGTTGCGGTCGGAAGTTCTTCACCTACAGGTTCAGTACCGGTACCGGAGCAGCTTCTTCTGTCTGAGTTCAAGTGAAAACTGCCCCTTTTTTACATGTTCAACATGAAGTAAGACCTGCAGCTGAAGAGCTTCAGGTGAGCTACACTGCTGTTACACCTGCCGCTTCAGGTTAGCTACACTGCTGTTACACCTGCAGCTTCAGGTTAGCTAAACAGCGGTTACCTGCAGCTTCAGGTTAGCTACACTGCTGTTACACCTGCAGCTTCAGGTTAGCTACACTGCTGTTACACCTGCAGCTTCAGGTTAGCTACACTGCTGTTACACCTGCAGCTTCAGGTTAGCTACACTGCTGTTACACCTGCAGCTTCAGGTTAGCTACACTGCTGTTACACCTGCAGATTCAGGTTAGCTACACTGCTGTTACACCTGCCGCTTCAGGTTAGCTACACTGCTGTTACACCTGCAGATTCAGGTTAGCTACACTGCTGTTACACCTGCCGCTTCAGGTTAGCTACACTGCTGTTACACCTGCAGCTTCAGGTTAGCTACACTGCTGTTACACCTGCAGCTTCAGGTTAGCTAAACAGCGGTTACCTGCAGCTTCAGGTTAGCTACACTGCTGTTACACCTGCAGCTTCAGGTTAGCTACACTGCTGTTACACCTGCCGCTTCAGGTTAGCTACACTGCTGTTACACCTGCAGATTCAGGTTAGCTACACTGCTGTTACACCTGCAGCTTCAGGTTAGCTAAACAGCGGTTACCTGCAGCTTCAGGTTAGCTACACTGCTGTTACACCTGCAGCTTCAGGTTAGCTACACTGCTGTTACCTGCAGCTTCAGGTTAGCTACACTGCTGTTACACCTGCAGCTTCAGGTCTGCTACACAGTTGTTACACCTGCAGCTTCAGGTTAGCTACACTGCTGTTACACCTGCAGATTCAGGTTAGCTACACTGCTGTTACACCTGCAGCTTCAGGTTAGCTAAACAGCGGTTACCTGCAGCTTCAGGTTAGCTACACTGCTGTTACACCTGCAGCTTCAGGTTAGCTACACTGCTGTTACCTGCAGCTTCAGGTTAGCTACACTGCTGTTACACCTGCAGCTTCAGGTTAGCTACACTGCTGTTACCTGCAGCTTCAGGTTAGCTACACTGCTGTTACCTGCAGCTTCAGGTTAGCTACACTGCTGTTACCTGCAGACCACCCACACCTTCAGGTGTGTGTTATAAGAACACATCAGTAATGATTGTGTTGATGCTCACCTAGCTGCAGGTCTTCCGGGGGATGGATGGGGGGGGCGGTATCCCAGCAAGTTCAACCTAAGGTCAAAGGTCAGACCATGAGCTCCGCCTCAGGTTCTATGGGCCTCAGTCAGGATGTTAAAGGTCAAAGTTCATGTCAGGATAATCAGGGTCTGACCTCTTTGGAAGATCTGCAGAAGAAAAACAACATGACAGCTCGGGTTGTAAAGACGTCTGGACAGATGAGACCAAAGACGTTAGATGTTTACCCATAATGCACTGCAGCACGTTTGGAGAGATCTGAACTCTGTCCAGAAGCAGATCTGCTAACTGCAGTGAACTCAAGCAACATCATATGAAGAGTCCAGAGCGTTCCTGCTGATGCAGGAGGTTCTGTTGGATGGTCCGATGGACTCGGCTGAACTTACAGACTCGTGTGTTACAGAAATAAAATTGTTTGAGTTGAAGGATGTTGTTGGTTTCGTGACTGTCGGGTCTCTGGTTTTGCTCTGATCAGCAGCGGACCTCTTTTAACTGTAAGGACTCGGTTCTGAAGCAGGTAGAGAACTGGTGATGGAGCTTTTCCAGTTAGAGCAGCTGATGGCAGCGTTACTCAGCTGGGCTGGGAAAGATTTTTGGAACGCAGCCCACGTTCCTGCAGCACTGAGAGTCAGAATATTATGTAATCAGATGTCTGTTTTTAGAACCTGGATGAAACGTAACATCAGCAGTTTGTCTCAAACCGTCGTATTTACATCCACTTTGTGTAAGTTAGTCTCTGAACCTGGTTACAGGATTTCGGGGTTCGGATGCTGCTTTAACAGATGTTACTGTTGCTGCTAAATAAAAATCCCATTTTAACATCTGAGTGGAAACAATCTGTTCAGGTGAAGGTGTAACAGCTGGATAAACCTGCTCAGGAAGTCCAACCTTTAACCAGCTGGATTAGAACAGCATATTTCACTGTGAGCGCTGACGTCTTCATGACTCGGTGTAATTCTCTTTACGTGGCGTTAACTGTGTTTATCTTAGATATTTTGTCAGCTGACTTGTTCAAGGCTGGAGGGAACCGGGAGCCTCTCAGAGTAAAACACTCTCGTTATCGGAGTGTAAAACTTCAGTCTGCCGTGTCCTTGCAGATTTTCTTCAGAAGATGAGCCCTCTAACTTGGATGAGATGCCTCTGATGATGTCGGAGGAAGGCTTTGAGAACGATGAGAGCGACTACCAGACGTTACCCCGGGCCCGAGTCGGTCAGGGACACAGGGGCCTCGGCTGGTTCCTGCTGGGAGGATGGAAACTCCTCTGTGGAAGGTACATCTGCATCGTTACATCATCGTGCTGAAATATGTTTCTGATAACTGAATGTTTTTAATCAATTCTAAATATCAGATTTTTTTTGTCTTGTTAAATATTTATTTATTTATGATGTATGTTCCAGTTTAGATTAACTGTTAATTTAGTCAGTGACTTTGTATTTTATAGCTGGTACCACACCTGAGGTTGTTTATATAATCTGGTTTCAGGGAACTCCAGAACTCTTAAAGCACATGGCTAATTTACATAATACAGATGTTCATTACTGAGCTGGTTTCAAACCACTGCAGCTGCTTCTGTTTTGATAAATAATAAATATGCAGCACGTTTTACTTTCCATGATATCACACGTTTCATGAAGTCTTTGATCTCACTGATTATTCTACATGTTGATGTTGTGATGAAGGACTTTACACGTTTGTATTTTTATAAGAAGTGAAATGAAGTCGACTTCAGCAGTTCATCTTTGTGCTTCACTCAGTTTAAAGTTACTCAGCGGTAAAAAAGATTCTTGTTTGATTCTTTTATTCTCAGAAGTAGGACGTTTGTTTTATGTCTGTCGTGTAACAGAATTTCCTGTTTGACTGTTGAACTTTATAAAACTCGATTTACCTGGAAAATAATTCGAGACATCGTGATGCACCTTGTTGAATTGTTAAGAACTTTATTCCAGGACATTTTAAATCTTTATACAACAAAATCCTGTTTCTGTGTGGAAGAAAACATTAAATGAAAAGTTAAGGTACAACATGTGGACAGATGTTTCTGACTGAACAGCAGAGAACCCAAACAGATAAACATGGAACTGGTTTTCAAACCTTCATGTCTGTAGTTTCTGTTTGAAGGAAAATGAATCAAATAAAAACTTATCATACAGTCAGTCCTTCAACTTAAATTATTCTGATCCGTATCAGGAACATGAAACCTGTGAACAGATTAATCAGCTGTGCACACATTCAGGATCTGCTCTGCTTTAATTCTTTATCTGATGTTTCGCTGCTGCCGTCGAGCGCCGTCACGTTACTTCACTGTGTTTTGTACGTTTGCTCTTGATGATCAGTTTGCTTTCAAACGCACCGGTAGTTGAGCATGAAGTGCAAAGAGAGGATAAGGGCGTGTTTTTGGTTGAGTTCCTCGATCCACATCGTCAGTCCAAAAAGACTCTGAGGTCAAACACGACCGGGACTCGGTTCCGCTGTGACGGTTCTTACTGAAGACACGTCGTTCTGCTGAAGAGGAACGTTTGTTTATACCAGAGGAACATGGAGGATGTTTCAGAAAATATTCAGTTTATTTCTCCCACCGAGGCTGCACAGTGCCCCCCCCCCCATGAACAGATCGGATTCTTCACAGCTGACCAGTTTGATGCTTTCCAGTAATTTTCTGTTTGAATAATGTGGGATTATAAAACACAAATAATTCACAGTGAATAATCCGCGACTGTTCAAATGGGATATTATTTAAATTGTATTCATTTGCTCAAATAACGGCTCTTATGAAGCCGGACTGGCGGCGCACAGAGGCAGAAAACATCAAAGCCAATACAAACAAGACTTTTTACCAAAGTTGATTTATTTAGTTTTATGTTTTGCCAACTTGCTTAAAAAGTGGAAAAGCCAAGTCGCTCAGCATGACGGCATACACGACACTGTCCTGTTTCCCCTCAGGTGCCAGTTCAGGTGGCGCTCGCACCCCCCCACCCCCCCTCTGTTTACTTTTTGTATCAGATATGGGAGATAAGCCCCTTGTTAGTCATCACCAGGTTGAAACAAAGTCATACACTTTGTAAAAGGTTAATGTGTCTCTGTCCTCTTCAGGTTTATTACAGTATGATGATGATAACTTCACCTTCTATGTGCTCAGTGTTCAAGATGCTGCAGACAGCAGTAGAACTATCATCTATGTCTGAACGCAGAGCACAAACTGTAATTTATCTCATTCTGCGTGTCCTTGTCTTAAAGACAAACTGTCCATTTAAAGGTTCCAGTTCCCAAATATCAAGCTTTTATCAGATGAAAGAAAATAAATCATCATGTCATTAAACTGACTGGTCCATGTTCTTAAGTTTATAAGAAGTAAAACAAGAAGCATTATTGTTGTTGTTGTTGTTGTTCTCTCTAAGCTGCTGCGACTGTCTGACTCATATATGTCGGAGGAAGAAGGAACTCAAGGCCCGGACGGTTTGGCTCGGCTGCCCAGAGAAATGTGAAGAGAAGTTCCCCAAGAACGCCATCAAAAACCAGAAGTACAACGTCTTCACCTTCGTGCCTGGAGTGAGTTATTACATGCTCTCTGCTAACTTAAACCAGTTTACTGCTGCTGTAGTGGTTTAAACTGCTTCCTGGTTGCAGGGACGAGTTTGTTCTTTTAGTCCGAGTCAGATTACTTCTGCACAAACAGCAGCACTTCTGTAAGAGAAGGTCTCCCATGGTGTGAACAGTATGTGAAGCACAGAGACGTTCGTCGTGTCTAACGGTGGATAAACGAGGGGTTTACACTGCAGGGGACACGAGTGATGGATCAGAGTTACTCATTAAAAAGCAGATGTTTCCATGATGAACAGGGCCGTCGTTGGCTCAGGTCATTAAATGTCAACTGTCTATTAGAGACGTAGATATTCCCGTGGACGGCTCAGCTATTCTCCTTCCACCTTGAATTATTAAATACACACAAATTGAGTTTAGCAG
Organism: Pachypanchax playfairii; assembly: GCA_006937955.1. Lineage (NCBI taxonomy): Eukaryota > Metazoa > Chordata > Actinopteri > Cyprinodontiformes > Aplocheilidae > Pachypanchax > Pachypanchax playfairii. The sequence continues at coordinate 1,550,635 of SSNP01000071.1, forward strand.
GATGCATTTCCCCTAAAGGTCAGCAGGGTTCATTAACTGTAGAACATCATCCATTGATCCTGTTGTCGCTGATGATCTTTGACTAGACTCTACACTCATTATTGCAAACATTACTCAAAATTTGACCTTAGATGAAAGTAATTCTACATCTTCTTGTTGATTGATGGCGGTTAGTTACGAGCGGCGGTGCTTTGCACCCGGATCAGGGAGGAATGTGTTACCCTGTAAACTAAAGCACTAACTTCTATGTAAAATCTGTCTTTAAAACAGATGTGTTACTTTTCCTTCAGGATGTTTCTGATTGGTTGATGCTGTTTTTGTCTCTTCACCTGACTGACTGTCCGTTTCCTTTCAGGTTCTCTACCAACAGTTCAAGTTCTTCCTGAATCTTTATTTCCTGGTTGTGGCTTGTTCCCAGTTCGTTCCATCACTGAAAATTGGATATTTGTACACGTACTGGGCCCCTCTGGTAACGACCCGGTTCTTCTGCTGTGTGGATGAATTTTTAATGAGCTTTTCTTGTTTGTATGTTGCATCAACATTTATTTATTTATTTAAAGGACCTTTTTCTTCAGGCATCATGACATCAGATGTTGTCTTCTGTTTAAGTATCCAGATGTTTAGTGGTTTGTGTTGAAAAGCTCCACTGATGGAAGGTGGTTTCTTTAATCAGGGTTTTGTGTTGGCCGTCACGATGGTGCGGGAGGCCGTGGACGAAGTGCGACGCTGTCAGAGAGACAAAGAGATGAACTCTCAACTCTACAGCAAACTCACAGTTAGAGGTCAGTGACCTCCGACCCCTCCTGTCACTTCATAGTTCTCCTGTTTTTTTACTCTTCATCAGTTTAGAGGCGTCACCCAGCTGTCTGATGGTGTTGAATTAAAACCTGCTGTGTGTCTGTGTTAATCTGAGACGAGACGTGATGATGTCATAAGCGTAGAGTCCTTGTTGTGATGTTCAGACTAGAACATGAACAGAACTGTATGACACGGTAACACTGAGGTAATCAACCTGTCTGACTGTGAGAGAACATGAGAACAATCACAAAGTGTTTCAGGAGCCGCGGTCCAGAAACAAATCCCAGATTTAATTTCAGGTTAAAGCAGGTTTTCTGTTGTCAAACTTTTTACCTTTAAACTTCTTGCTGCAGGTAAAGTTCAAGTAAAAAGTTCCGACATACAAGTTGGAGACCTGATTATCGTGGAGAAGGTAACTGCTGCATTTTATTCACCTTATAAACAGTTTAAAACTTCTCAGATTTTAGTTTGAATGGAAAGAATTTGCAGTTTACTTCAGCATCAAATTCAACTTTTTATAAGTGAAAATGGAAGTTTAAAAAGTTTCGATCCTTTTCTGTGTCACAACATAATCACGTCTTCATCAGGGTTTAAATCTGTTACATGTGATAAATGATGTCATGTGACCTCAGATCTGGATGTCTTGTTGTAAAACTGTTTATTTTTGTTGTTTCTGTAGAACCAGAGGATTCCTGCAGACATGATCTTCCTGAGAACATCAGAGAGAACAGGTGAGTAACCAAACAGGAGCTGAGTTAAGGGACTCACCTGGACTCTGACAGGTGGTCGAGTTCCAGCAGCATCTCCAGTTAGAAACACCAGCTGATCCTAAAGTTTTATATCTTTGAAACGTGACGACCTTGCTGACTTCCTGGGACTTCCTGAGACTTCCTGGGACTTCTTGAGACTTTCTGGGACTTCCTGGGATCAGGTCTTGAGAGTCACGTGATTCTCTTCATTGTTTAAGTGACTGATGAATCAGATTCCAGTGAATCGATGAGCTCCATCAGAATCAGGTGTTTTTCTGAGCAGCATCATTTCCATCTTTCACACGTCAATATTCTGGACATGTTGATGTCTTTGTCTCCAACAGTCCCAGGAAACAGGTCTTCCTCTTCATCACATGCTCGTTGTTGTGAACAGGAAGCTGAAGTACCTCCATGAATCATCCTCCTTGTGTGGGTGTTTCCCATCATACGGGCCCTCAGGGGCCGATATGCTTGGCCTTTACCCCCCCGTCTCATCAATCAGCTGTTTCATATGTAATATCAGCTCTGATCAATACGAGTCACAGCTGCCCTCGTGGTGCGTCGATGTTTTACAGGCTGCTTGATGTTTGTGATTTATTAGAAAACCCACTTTGACTTGATGGAATAATGTTTCATTTCTAAACACCAACATTTATCTCAGGTATTATTAGAAACATCTGTACAGCGTTCTGTAGTGTGAGTGAACACAGTGCATCAGCGGGATGGAGGGGACGATCTGTTAGAAAACTAACTGAAACACACTGAGTGATGATGAGTACAGCAGTTTCCCTCCTTCTTGTTTTAGGGGCGTGTTTCATCAGGACGGATCAGCTGGACGGAGAGACGGACTGGAAGCTGAAAGTTGCTGTTGGCTGCACACAGAGACTTCCTGCACTGGGGGTACAGAAACATTTTAAACTCTGTTCAGGTTCAGGTCTGATTGTTGTGTGTTTCCACTCAGTAAGTTAGTTGATGTTGGAGGCGTGGCCTGGTGTTGAGGCAGTGGTCTCAGTTTTAACATGTTGGATCTCAGTTTTATTCTGAAATCCTGAATCAGAGAACCTGAGATCTTCATTTTCCTCGTTCCTGGTTACTGCATGTTGTTCTGCAGCAGTTTAACACTGGAACAGAGAACAGAGTAATGATGTCATCAGGGTTCATGTGTCTTCTTGTTGCAGGACCTGTTCTCCATCAGCGCCTACGTTTACGCCCAGAAGCCTCAGCTGGACATCCACAGTTTTGAGGGAAACTTCACCAGGGTACCGCATCCTGTTGACATGTTTATCACCTGAAACACGAATCTCAAACACACAGATTGTCCTATAGAAGCTGGATTGACATACATGATGTGTATCACTGCAGAGTGTTGACAAGGGACAACAATGAGGTCTTGTGTGTCCATCTGGGTCTGTTATTATCTACAGCAGGCTTCCTTCTTTACATCACAGGCAGGTTCTTGCAGCTCGGCCTCTTTCCATCCCGTCCTGCTTGTTGTTCACTGATTTTTTTTCTTTCTTTTTTATTAATAGCAGATTAGTGCAGCCCCCACAGAGAGTAGAGCTGCAGTACAAAGGGGGGCTTTGTGGTCCGTCTTCACTCTTGGCCACACACCAGGCTTAGTGAGCGAGCACTTCCTGCGCTCATTCATCCTCCACGGCCTTCCTTTCCATAGCGTGTGCTTTTAGTCCGAACAGGATGGAGAAAAAAACGTGTTCCCACAGATCTGCATCAAACGAACGCACCTATTTCTGAGCTTTTCTTTCTGCCCTTTAAGACGATATGGTGGGATTGTTCCTGCGCTCTTTGTTGGGACCCTGTGCAGTTATGAACACCGTAGAGCCCCACCGCCATCAAAGCCGTCAAGCATTCTGACATTTATTTTTCATGCAGCTCTTCTATAGTTTGAGTGGACTGACAGGATGTGGCTGGTCAGGAATCATAATTATCATATCAGACAGGTAATTTGAGCCAAAACCGGATCCTCCACTCTGAACTCCTGACTCTTAAGAGAGGCTGAAACAAGAAGCTCTCCTGGGATTTATTATCACTGAAATCTCTTTCTGTACTGATTTTAAAAGGAGCTTCTATCGTGGTGCCAAATCTACTCAGAGTATCGATAAATGCTCGACTCTGTAACAGGATGAGTTTCAGTTCACGGATCAACAGAACTCGACTGTTCCTTGTCTCAACTGATGAAGGTGAAATACAGAGACGCTGAACCACCTCCATCATCAGTCTGGACCTCATCAGGTCTCTAAAGGTCCACCAGCATCTCAGTCAGGTTCAGGTCTCTGCAGGTCCACCAGCATCTCAGTCAGGTTCAGGTCTCTGCAGGTCCACCAGCATCTCAGTCAGGTTCAGGTCTCTGCAGGTCCACCAGCATCTCAGTCAGGTTCAGGTCTCTGCAGGTCCACCAGCATCTCAGTCAGGTTCAGGTCTCTG
>SSNP01000071.1:1555148-1571741 GCA_006937955.1 Pachypanchax playfairii
AGCACCCCAGTCAGGTTCAGGTCTCTGCAGGTCCACCAGCATCTCAGTCAGGTTCAGGTCTCTGCAGGTCCACCAGCATCTCAGTCAGGTTCAGGTCTCTGCAGGTCCACCAGCATCTCAGTCAGGTTCAGGTCTCTAAAGGTCCACCAGCATCTCAGTCAGGTTCAGGTCTGGATGTCCTGGTGGCGTCATGTGAACACTCACCTGTGGCTTCATAACAAACTTTCACACTAACGATTGTCAGTTAATTGATCCTCTAACAAGCTGCTTCTACTGAGACCCGGTTCTGTAACGATGGACTTGGTTTTTATTCAGTTCTCTAGTGTTTGTGAAACACGGTGTGCTGTCGATCAGCTGATAAGAACCGGGTTTTTATACTTGCTGGAATTTCAGACGTTCTCAGTTGGATCATCTGCTTCAGACTAAAGCTTTGTTTCTTTTGCAGGAAGACACGGATCCACAGATTCACGAGAGTCTGAGTATTGAAAACACTCTGTGGGCGAGCACAGTTGTTGCATCAGGTCAGTAAATTCATGTGTTCAAACATCTGGTTCTAACATCTGTGTAGAAATGAGAAGCTGCATCCTGCAGGTGGATCAGTCTGAAGATGAGATCAGTGTAAAAGGAACCTTAGATACCATCTCTGTTCTTCTCCTGATGGTTAAAGTTCTGGTTCTGTTTGAGTTGCACTGAGGATCTGATACCGTGTTGTTGTTAAAGAGACTCTGTTGTTGAGGTGATCATGTGACCATGTCCTCAATGTGATGTCATTGACCTTCACCTGCAGAACAAAGTAAAACCTGCCTCATCATCGGCCGTCTCCCTCCTCACAGCTGGTCCGTGATGTTCTGGTTCCATCTCCCAGGTTTCACTCTGTTGGGCCCGAGTCCAGCTGTGACGGCACATACTGAAGCTGGTGTGCACGCTGAGTCTCGTGCACCATTTGTCAAAGTGTTCAGTAGTTCAGACGTGAGCAGGAGTGATTCATCTTCCTCCTGCGGTCCTCTAACCTCAGCTTCCTCTTTTCAAACATTTATAACTTTGTTCTGTTTTTATAGAAGAGGGATTTCAGACCTGGTGTTTCAGTCTGTTGCTGCGTTAGCTTCCTCGTTAAGCTCGTTTAATATTAATGAGTCATTAATCCTTCGTAATAAGGCCACTGTAATGAATTGGCAAGTAAAGATGGGGAAGTATTGATCCGCGTTTATGAGCTTCTGAAGGCGGGTTGAAAACCTGAGGGGGGGGGGGGGTGGGTCACTTAATGAGCTGCATTACACCCTTTGTCTCTGTGTTTGGCAGGAACCGTGATCGGGGTCGTGATCTACACGGGAAAAGAGACCCGAAGTGTTCTGAACACGTCCTACGCCAAGAACAAGGTGCAGATGTTTTCTGATTTCAGATGAGATTATGTCTCATTATCAAATATTAAACAACTCAGACACACAGCTGGATGTTAAAGGACGGTACAAAGACACCAACTACTTTCAACTAGTAAAATTACAACACTGAAGTATCTAATCTGTAATTCTTTCTAATCCCGTCAGAATAATCTAGAAATCTTTTCTTTAATATAATCCCACAGATAGTTGTTGCATCATTTTCAGCTGCGTCTAATCTCTCATGTATTTGCTCTTGTAAGTCTGGTTTCCATGGAAACAGTCTTTATACAATGATTTAATACAAAGCTTGTAACTGTAGGTTTTGATTGACAGCTCGTTGAGCCAATAAGGAGTTACACATGGTGTCCACAGACTCCGACAGTCAACCACAATCTGCTGGTTGTTTGGAAAACCTGGAAACTCCTTTTTTCTTTCACTTCATCAGTTACAGCTTGTTTTTTCTGTCAGAGGAAACATTCAGAACCAGCTGATAACTGAAGAATGAAATGAAAAATATTTGACAGATTTTTGGAGCAGGCCTCAGCTGATGGAGACGTTAATGTGTCCACGTCCCGTGAAGCTCTCTGATCCTCTAATCACAGCAGCTTTTTGACTCCTTTGTCTTTTATAAAGCGATGTGATGAGTCCCGGTGAACAGCGCAGGTTTGTGTAAATTTGACCACAAACATTCGATACTTCAGTGATGTCACAAGTTCCAATAAGAGACTATAGGTTGGAGGACAGAGTCCATACAGGAGTGTTCTGGTGTAATCCACCGTGACAGTGATGGGGACGATGCTGCACCGGATCAATCTGATCTGAACAAGAAGCGTCTCTTCAGTCTGCTCGTCTGTCCTTTCACACTAAAGATCAGGGTCTCGTTATGTCTCCAAGTCTTTCCAGGGTTACGAAGGATTCTGTAAATCCTTAAACACAAAGTGCTGAAGTTTGTTTTACACAAAGAAGATGGATTGAGGCGGGACTCCTGATCAGACACATGAAAAATAAAATAAATAGTTTCAGGAGCTGCAGCTTCTGTCTGTATCTGTGTTTTTATATAAAACACGAGTCTGTGAAAATGAATCCACCATATCGGAACACAAAGAAACACACTGGCACTTATTTTTATTTGTTTTTAATAAAGACGCCTCTGAGCTTCAGCTGCCTGGATCCTGTGTGATCTGTAGTTTAATGAATATTCATGCTGCAGCTCTTCATCAGATTTCACACATGTGCAGAGACGAGTCGGCCAGATCCGCCATTCCTTTGAGTTTTAATGGTTCTGAGATGAATGGAGTAAAATACGCACTTTTATTCACTGATAGCATCTTTAGCTTGAAGTAATTGAGTCCTTTTTTCCCTCTTGACTGAATGAATAATGACTTCATCTGATCCCCCAAAAGCCCTGGAAAATGTAGAGCAGCCATTGTTCCAGCAGAAGGGGATCCTGTGCTTTTCAGGCAGCTTCTCTGTTCTCCGTCTTAATTTTTCTTCATTTTAATCCAACCAAACCTGCTATTTTTCTCAATTGCTCAACCATGAACCATGTAGTGAGGGGGTGGGGGGGGTGGGGGGGATCCCTCTCGCCTGCTTCTGCTGGGAGTTTAACAGCAACTGGTAAATGAGTCCCGCTGGTCTCCCAGCTCGCCTGGTCCTCGGGGGACTGGTTTTTGGTGGGTGGTTTGGGCAGTGAAGGAATTTTTTCTGCTTTTTATATGTGCTTGCCCCTCCCCTGTTGTTCTTTATTTGAGGGAGGAGAGATGTTATGTTCTGCTGTTTTTGTAAGTGCGCTGCGTCACATGAAAGCCCTCTGTGTACAAGGCCTCGCTGCCAGAAAGGGGAAGGGCACTTCTTTATTTGACATCTTTTTCCCACATGCTCCATTGGCTGAGAGACACACTCGAAATATAAAAGACAATCCTGTCCCCCCCTCCCCCTCTCCCCCTCTGCTCTGGTTTTCCTGCTCAATATGGGAACTTTTTGGGAAGTTTTGAGGCCTTTTGACCTCGTGTTGCATTGATGAACAATACTCCAGCATGCTGATAATGCAGTTTGTATTTCACTCTGAATCGAGCATCTGATAAAGTTATTTACGCCGTACACACAGTTTGCATGAGAAAAGCCTGCAGCTCACATTCACTTTGAGCAGATCGGGTTTTGTTCTGTGTAGCATGTTGGAAGGTTTCAGGAGCAGATGGAGAAGTTACAAAGAGTCTCTTGCAGTAAATGTTGACGAGGAGGATTAAGATGTTTGTTTCTCCTGCTCAGTCTCAGTTTAGATGATTTAAATGGAAGAATCGTCTCGGTGGAATCCAGAAGGATTACCAAGAAACAAAAGTTCTAAACGTTTTTACAACCAGGATAATCATTCTTTTGTCTCTACAGGTCGGCCTTCTGGACCTGGAGCTGAACCGCCTCACCAAAGCTCTGTTTCTGGCCCAGGTGGTTCTGTCTGTGGTCATGGTGGCGCTCCAAGGGTTCGTGGGTCCTTGGTTCCGTAACCTGTTCCGATTCGTGGTTCTGTTCTCCTACATCATTCCCATCAGGTTCCGTTTGAGTTGAGCAGAAAATCTGGTGTCAGATTTAGGAAATAAAAACAGGATATAAACTTGGTGTGTGCACGTACGTGCATGTGTGTGTTTCCTGTCACGTGTAGTTTACGTGTTAACCTGGACATGGGCAAATCGGCCTACGGCTGGATGATCATGAAGGATGAGAACATCCCTGGAACTGTGGTCAGAACCAGCACCATCCCGGAGGAACTGGGTCGGCTGGTCTACCTGCTGACAGATAAAACAGGTAGAACTCAACCTGACTCGTTACCAGAACAGTTCCTGTCAAATAAAACTTCACAGGTCTGAGAAACCACAGATTCCAGGTCAGAAATCAGGTCGACTGGATTTATTATCTAATTAAACAAAAACACGTTTGTAAAAATCTTCTGGACTCGGACTTGTTTGAGACTTTTATCTGTTGAATCTTTTGTTTTTATAAATATTTAACTTTTTTGGCTTTGAAAAATTTGATTTCATGTTTTCAGATTACAGTTTTCACAAATTATGAGTGAAAATTTTTGTCCTATAAAAATGACAGATTATTGTCTCTAATTTTTATTATTGTAAAAGTCTCCAATAATTTGATCTTTTAGTTAATTATGGAGTGTTTCTGTTTGTTTTGATGATATTAAAGACAAACTGAAGGATTTTCTCAAATTTATGATTTTTTAATGTTTTTTACTTCAGGAACTTTGACACAGAATGAAATGATTTTCAAGCGGCTCCATCTGGGAACAGTTTCCTACAGCACCGACACCATGGACGAGATCCAGAGTCACATAATCCAGTCATACGCACAGGTGAGTATTTACCTGAATGTATGAAGGTTTGTTGTCAACAACAAGTGAGAGACCTGGTCTGACATCATGTTGAGCCTGAATCAGTTTTACTGTCTGTCGTGTTGCGTTCAGGGAGAAGCAGCTGTGTTTCAGAGAGTAGATACCTGAGACAGGTGAGCAGCTGGTGGTTGAAGCGTGTGGAGTTTGTGTTTGTTGTTTGTCTCCAGAGGAGCTGAGAGTAGAAACCCTTCAGCTGATGAGTGGAGCCGATAATCCTGCTGGGATTCTGTATCCTCATCTCGATGTGTCTCGGTACATCAGGATCCTCTCGATCTGATATAAAATATATAGAATTATAGAACTGAACATTATTGAAAACTGTTTTCATTTTGGTTATGAAACTGAAAGTTTAGGGCGTCACATGGCAGCACCATATTTCATTTCCTGTTTATTTACTCGTCTCTCTCTTTAATCAGTTTAATCAGTGGAGGAAACATTTTCCAGGAAAAAAGCCCAGATTGTTCATTCATCACGCGGCGTCCCTCAGAGACTCCTCACACTGTAAGTGAGTGTTTTCCTCTCTGGGTGGTTCTGATCCGCCTGCAGTCTGGACACAATGCCATTGTTCACTCTTGGCCAGATCCAAACAGCTGGTCCGGACTCGGACCATCTGCCCCACACCCTCGTGGTTAATCTCAGCTAATGGAACAAGACTCTGCTTATCGACAGCCAGAACGGAACAGCTGATCTGAGTTTGTTGTCGTGGTTTCTTTCCCTCTCTGTGGAACATTTGAAGTGTCTGAGCTTTGCTCATGTATGATGAGCTGCAGAGTGAATTATGATATAAACGTGTGCGACATGTCAGCAGGACAAAGAGGCTTTTAAAGCTTTTATTCAGAGTTTGTTGCTGTAGTAAAACTGGATTAAATCAGCTGATGTTTGAACCAGTCAGACACGTCAAGCTGATGATTCTATAGATCTGATACATTTAATGTAAACAAGCTCTTCGTGCTGTTTGTTGCTGCTTCAGGTGACGTCTCAGCCGTCCGGTGGCGCTGCTACAGGTGGAGCCACATCGGCAGGTAAAACTCAAACGTCAGGCCCAAAGGTTCGTAAGAGCGTCAGCAGTCGCATCCATGAAGCTGTGAAGGCCATCGCCTTGTGTCACAATGTGACGCCCGTCTACGAGTCGCATCCCGGCGTGAACGGAGAGGCGGAGCCTGCAGAGGCCGACCAGGACTTCAGCGATGACAACCGCACGTACCAGGCCTCCAGTCCAGATGAGGTAAAACTAAACGAGGTATCTGAAGGGAATGAACAACAGCTGAATTATTATGAGCTGATCAGATCTTCTGTAACTCTGTCTCATCGTAAACATGAGAAATTATCAGGATCTGCTCCGTCTCATGTCAGAGATCCACAGTCAAGCTTGTTTAACTTCATCAGCCAGAGGTCAGAACTCATTTAAAGGATTAATCCATTAATATTCTCTTTGTTTCCTGAGAGTTTGTTCCCTGAAGGCATCGCAGCAGCTTCTTCTTCTCTATCAAACCTGAGAGTTGGAACAGAAGATAGAAAATCATTTTCTTTTTTAGGAACTTTAATATAATGAATCATTTGAGAATATTTGGTCATTTCTAACTGTTCAGTCGATGTTTATAAACAGAACATAAAGCAGATGATTGGATTCTGGAACACGTAGAAACCGTTAACAGCAGGTTCAAACTGGCGTAAAGAGACTCACGTTCAGGACGGGTTTCTGATACAGCGCTGAACTGGATTTCAAAGCTGAGTTCACATTGTGTGTGCGTGCATGTGCGCGCATGCACGTGCAGTCATCAAACGCAGCAGGATAATGGGACACAGATGTGTGTTGAGTAAATATAAGCAGCCCTTTTATGGAGCCCAGAGAGGCAGCAGGAGACATGATGGGGTATTAACAGGAAGTTCCAATTTGTAGGTCAGAGTATAATAACAAGCTTTGAGTGAACAAATTGAAAGTGAAGCCGTTGAGAATTGAGTCGTGTGCAGCTGAACACTCACTGGAGGGTTTCAGTTCCTGCTGAGGAGAAACAGAACAACGTTTATCTGAAGCTGAATAAAAACCTGAAGGAGTCTCTGCTGAGGTCTCGTTTCTCCTCTAATCAGGATGTTAATACCTGAATACTGATGACACATATATCATATTATATACAATAATATAACATTTCATTTATCTATAATTCATTACAAGATACATGAAGGCACCAAACAGAACCCAGTCCAGGTTCTATAGGAGATGTACACGGATCAGATTCACTCAAATCTAAAATACCTAAAATATTTAATATTATTAAATTAATTATAAATTATTATTCTAAAATATGTAAAAATAAAGAAACCATGAGTTTGTGAGTCACATCAGTTGATGTATTAACCTGCCGTCTGTACTGGCTGCTGGTTGTTCTCACTGCGTCAGGTTGAAGGTGTCAGACATGAGTCCAGTCGGTATTTGTTTGTAGGTGGCGCTGGTCCGATGGACGGAGAGCGTTGGTCTGACCCTCGTTAACAGAGACCTGACGTCTCTGCAGCTGAAGACTCCATCAGGACAGATTCTGTCCTTCCTCATCCTGCAGATCTTCCCCTTCACCTCTGAGAGCAAACGGATGGGCATCATAGTCCAAGTACGGACACTTGAATCTCCGTTCATTACAGAACCTCCTTCAGACTGTGTAAGTCTGTAACTTGTATGTTTGATGTGTTTGATGTAGGAGGAGTCAACAGGAGAAATCACTTTTTACATGAAAGGAGCTGACGTTGCCATGGCGAGCATCGTTCAGTACAACGACTGGCTGGAAGAAGAGGTAAAACTCACATGGAGCGCGTCAGGTTCACGCTGCTCCGCCTCCTGCTTTAAAAACAGATCTGAATGTTTGAACGAGTCGCAGTGTGACACGTAACCCGATCATTTCTTTATGACTTCATCAGTTACCATGGCAACTCTTCCGCCCTTTGGATTGATTACAGACACATCTATAGAGGATGTGTCTCCATCAAGCCAGAGTGGAGCTGTAACATCCCGTTTGTTTTTGGAACTGGACTCCACCCACTCACCTGCACACAGTCAAGGTGTTTTTAGCATCAAACTGATTGAAGCTAAACGTATTAGAAGAATTAATATTTGATAAAAACGACACAAATGTACCGGGTCATCAGACTTGTTCTGGAACCAGCAGCTGATCCGTTTCTGTGTCCAGGTGTTCTAGATGTTGTTTACCTGTAAATCCTGCTGAATGTGAGCCGAGCTGCTTTAACAGTCTCTCTGTATGAGAACAGTTCCTCATCTGATGAACGTCTCCTGGCTGTTTACTGCCTGTATGTCTCGTGTGCTTATGGTCAGAATCATATTGACATTATTGAATCATTTGGCACCGGAGGCGGTTTAGATTTAACTAGTGACCTGGATAAAGTTGAAGTAATTACTGCATGTCATATTCCTGCTAACGATGATATCCTGCTGTCAGATCAGCTGGCAGCACTCTGCTCGTCAATAACCAATCAGCAGCACCGATTGGCCCTATTGGTGTTTCATATCAGAAATAAACCGCCGTCCATCCGTTAGTTTCCCTGAATCCTGTGAGCGGCGCCACGGGGAGCGTTATTCAGGATTGATTTCTTTTAATCGGATTGTTTTGGTACATGATGTTCAGCTGGAGTCGTCACGTCTTTATTTACTTTCATCTCAAGCTCTCGGCTGTTTAATAAGAAGGTGTGTAACGGGGTTCCTCTGCTTCCTGTCAGTGTGGGAACATGGCCAGAGAGGGCCTGAGGACGCTGGTGGTGGCCAAGAAGTGCCTGTCTGAGGAGCAGTACCAGGACTTTGAGGTAGGGATGAGCTTCCTGCTGCTCCAGAAGTTTTACATATTTTATTATTTTTAAATCCGTCATGATTAAATCACTGAGTAAAATAAATGAACGTGTTTTTTAGTTATTTGTTTGTTGATAATTCCTGTTTCAGCCTTGAGTGTCCTTCAGTTCTCGACCGTTCCTTCTCTGATCTGTGCAGAATCGCTACAACCAGGCGAAGCTGAGTCTCCATGACCGAGCGCTGAAGGTGGCTGCTGTGGTGGAGAGTCTGGAGAGAGAGATGGAGCTTCTGTGTCTGACGGGGGTGGAAGATCAGCTTCAGGCAGACGTCAGGCCAACGCTGGAGCTTCTGAGGAATGCTGGGATTAAGGTTGGTGTAGAGACCTGACAGGTGAGCGTGTACATCTCAGCTGGGATTCGGGTCTTAGCTTCATCCTCTTCTCGCTCAGATCTGGATGTTGACTGGAGATAAACTCGAGACTGCCACGTGCATCGCCAAAAGCTCTCATTTGGTTTCCAGGAACCAAGACATCCACGTCTTCAGGCCGGTGCGTCGGGGTCCTTCCTGCCTGTTATTAACATAATGTGCACAGTCAGTTGGAATGTTTGTGTGGCGAATTGTGTTGTGTGGCTCTCAAACAGGTGTCGAACCGAGGAGAGGCCCATCTGGAGCTCAACGCCTTCAGGAGGAAACATGACTGCGCGCTGGTCATCTCAGGAGACTCTTTAGAGGTACTTTAACTGAGTGCAGCTCACAGTCACGCTTCCTTTCACAGCAGATGATGCTGGAGATGCAGCCAAAACAAATGATGGGGGGGGCGGGGCGGGGTCGCAGCAGAGGAAACAAACCGACTCAGGTTCTGATTCTTCTGGTTCTGTTTGTGCAGGTGTGTTTGAGGTATTATGAGCATGAGTTTGTGGAGCTGGCGTGTCAGTGTCCGGCGGTGGTGTGTTGTCGCTGCTCCCCGACTCAGAAGGCCCAGATAGTCAGACTCCTTCAGCAGCACACGGCCAACAGAACCTGCGCCATCGGTGAGCTTTACATCTGTCTTCAGAAGTTCTGATCCAAAACTGCTGCTCAGAGGCTGCAGGATCTAAGTGTCTCCATGTGACCACCAGGTGGCAGTAGTGTCATCGCTTCAGTCTACTCTGGAATAAATATGTTTTTATTTTGTGACAGGTGATGGAGGGAACGATGTCAGTATGATCCAGGCTGCAGACTGTGGGATTGGGATTGAAGGGAAGGTAAAACCAGGTGTCCTGCTGAACTGTCCACCTGACGCAGCATCTGGTCCTCCTCTCAGACCTGCTTTGTTTTACAGGAGGGGAAACAAGCATCGCTGGCTGCAGACTTCTCCATCACTCAGTTTAAACACATTGGTCGTCTGCTCATGGTTCATGGCAGGAACAGCTACAAGCGCTCAGCGGCGCTCGGTCAGTTCGTCATGCACAGAGGGATGATCATCTCCACCATGCAGGTACGAACACCTGTCAGAGCAGCATCTTCATCAAAGTGATGTTTTATGATTCATACTGAACTTTATGATCCAACATGTGTTCTGTCTGCAGGCTGTCTTCTCCTCCATATTCTACTTTGCATCTGTCCCCCTCTATCAGGGGTTCCTCATGGTCGGGTATGTAAACTGTGACGGGTCTGAAACCAGAACCAGGGAGTGAATCCCTAACAACCAGGTTTCAGAGAACTGAACAGGATTAAACTGTTGTGTGCAGGTACGCCACCATCTACACCATGTTCCCCGTGTTCTCCCTGGTTCTGGACCAAGACGTGAAGCCTGAGATGGCTCTCCTCTACCCAGAACTTTATAAAGATCTGACCAAGGTCCAACATGTTGATGTTTTCACATCTCAGCACGCCGGTCTGCAGGATGTTTTACTAACTGAGGATGTTTCTGTTTTTCAGGGACGCTCGTTATCTTTCAAGACCTTCCTGATTTGGGTTCTGATCAGTGTCTATCAAGGTAAGACGTCCTGAAGGTTTCAGTTCTCTGCACTTCACACAGATAAACAAGAGTTTAATCTCTGTGTGTTTAAAGAAGAACCAGTCAGAGACTTTTACAAGTCTTTAACCTTCAGTTCATCATAACTCTGCGTTCTTCAGACCGCTGAATTCTCCGTCTGTTTCTCAGTGTCTCGGGTTTCCAGCTGCCGTCCGCCTTCACATGCAGCCTTTTGTCTGTCCAGTAAATCGATATTTGTGTAGTCGCTAAGCCGTGCAGCGTGTGAGAAAGATCCATGTTCCTGCTGGAGCGTGACTTCCTGACAGTTTCAGCTTTTTAATTAAAGGCCAGAGCAGGTCTGTGGAGAAAAGAGAAACATGAAGACGATATGAGAGCACGACAGCTCGGGGGGGAAATATTAGGCACAGAACTGGCTTCAATTATTACAGAGATTGAGTCACAGGAATGTTCTGTATGAAGACTGTATGAAAACGCAATTATGTGATCAGTTAAACCTTATTAAGGTCATTTTATGTGGCGTTATGATAAAAGCAAAGGCTATCAGGATACAGTAGGCGCCCAAAGATTGTCTGGATGGACTTAAACACATCTTTTATCCTCCAAAATAAAAAAATGACTCAGTTCTTATCTCCAGACTCATTAATCCTCCTTTTAGTTTCCCAGGATTCTGTTTGTGGAGAGAAACACCGAGTCGGACCGAGTTTTATTCTGAAAGTACCTGTTTATATTTGTTACTGGCTGCTTTGGTCCAGGATAATTCCTGGAAGTGTTTCAGTTTTCATACAGCATCAGAATAAACCCGACAGGCCGGATCCAGAAAAACCAGATTCACTTCAAATCAGGATTGAAATCAGCTGTTTGAAACGCTGGATCAGATGGATATTTACACGCAGCAGGAAGCGTCTCTGTATCACGTTATTAACATAAAGTTTTAATAATTTATTTCCTTCATGATCCATCATATGACTTTTTTATAAAAAATATGAAGATAACTCGTGTCTTTAATCTGCCGCTTGGATTAAATCTTAATCTGTGTTGTTCTTCTGTTTGGCGCCACCAGGTGGAATCCTCATGTACGGCGCTCTGGTTCTGTTTGAGTCTGAGTTTGTGCACGTGGTGGCCATCTCCTTCACCGCGCTCATCCTCACCGAGCTGCTGATGGTGGCGCTGACCATCCGGACCTGGCACTGGCTCATGGTCGTGGCAGAGTTCTTCAGCCTTGGATGTTACCTCGCCTCACTCGCCTTCCTAAACGAGTACTTTGGTAGGTGTCAGACTCCGCCCACATTCCTTCTTCTCAGTGAAAAATTCTGGATCTTCTTTAGGAATATGTGTAGATGATGGTGGACCTTTAGTGAGGTTCTGGTCCTGTAAAGTACCTGATGAAACGGGCTGCATGTCAGGAGAGAAGAGGTCATGACCTCTACAGGAAGCTTCTGAGAGGGAAACAGATGAACTCATGACTTGTTCAGCCTGAGTCTGGACCTTAGTCCCGCTGAGCGGTTCTGAAGGAACCAGATGCTCCGTGACGAGGTTCCACCCTGCGGTGCTGATCTGTCAGCTGATCCACAGGAAGCTGTGTTGGCCGTCGTCTGTGATGAGACGTTGTTTACTCTTGTTGTTATACTCCAGTAAGCTGCTGCTTCCTCACTGCACCTGGTTTCTCTTTGTGTCCCAGCTGTTGGAGCTTCTCTTCCTCCTCTTCCTCCTCTTCCTCCTCTTCCTCCTCTTCTTCTCTCCTCATTGCACTCACTGTTTGTGCTTCTTCTTCTGCTGCTGCTGGATGTTTGTGTCAGGTATCGGCAGGGTGTCTTTCGGCGCGTTCCTCGGTAGGTTTGCAGCACGTTGGCTCGTCTTCATCGTCTCGTCTCGTGTCTTGTGTTCTGACATGTTCTGATTGGTTGTCTGTGTGGATTGATCCGGTACCTGAACCGGACCTTGTTGTTTTACTTGATGTCGTGATGTTTGTAATTCTGTTCTTTGTTTATTCCTCACAGACTTGTCCTTCATCACTACTTGGCCTTTCCTGTGGAAAGTATCCGCCATCACACTCGTCAGCTGTCTTCCTCTCTACATCATCAAATACCTGAAAAGAAAGTTTTCTCCTCCGAGCTACTCCAAACTGTCCTCCTGAGCCGCTCTGGACCCGCGGTGCTCCGGACCCGCGGCGCTCCGGACCCGCGGTGCTCTGGACCCGCGGTGCTCTGGACCCGCGGTGCTCTGGACCCGTGGCGCTCTGGACCCGCGGTGCTCTGGACCCGCGGTGCTCTGGTTGGTTTCTGTTTTCAGCACTTTGAACTTGCTGATTCTTGGTGTCAGACAAGTGACCTGTGCAGGTAACGCTGGATCAATCATTACCTGAGATAAAACTTGAATGGCTGAAACGATGGAGGGCTGTCAGAGGACATGACCTTTGACCCTGATGTGTCTGAGCGGGTCAGTCTGCCTTCTTTAGTTTGAATAAAAACTTTTTATACAGTTTCAGCAGCACTCAGCGTTTGGGTTTTATAAACGTGTTTTTTAAGTTTTTATTAGACGTATTTCTGCATTTTGACCAGCGTTGAGCTGGAAGGGACGTCGATTTAACTCGTTTCTGTAAATAAAACTTTTACATGCAGCTTCGTTTGATAAACATCAGTTTTAAGCTCCGACGTGTATCAACCAAAAAACTGATGACTATAAAGACGTCACTCATCTGTCCTTCATCCCCACGTCCCCTCCATCGGTCCTTCACCCCCACGTCCCCTCCATCGGTCCTTCACCCCCACGTCCCCTCCATCGGTCCTTCATCCCCTTGTCCCCTCCATCGGTCCTTCACCCCCTCGTCCCCTCCATCGGTCCTTCATCCCCTTGTCCCCTCCATCGGTCCTTCACCCCCTCGTCCCCTCCATCGGTCCTTCACCCCCTCGTCCCCTCCATCGGTCCTTCATCCCCTTGTCCCCTCCATCGGTCCTTCACCCCCACGTCCCCTCCATCGGTCCTTCATCCCCTTGTCCCCTCCATCGGTCCTTCACCCCCTCGTCCCCTCCATCGGTCCTTCACCCCCTCGTCCCCTCCATCGGTCCTTCACCCCCTCGTCCCCTCCATCTGTCCTTCACCCCCTCGTCCCCTCCATCGGTCCTTCACCCCCTCGTCCCCTCCATCTGTCCTTCACCCCCTCGTCCCCTCCATGTGTCCTTCACGTTTAAGAGCAGCTCTCTAAAGAATCATTAAGTGTCTTCAGCCTTCAGATGAACTCGTCTGATGCCCGTCAGCGAACGGGCGCTCGTCTCCTGACGGGATGCAGCACTTCGCTTTGTGCCTCATCCTAAATGTATTAAAGACACGTCGGATCTCAGTGTCTCTGCGATCGGAGCCTCAGTCCTGCTGCTTTTATAGAAAACCACTTGAAGAGACACAGTGAAGGTCTGTGAAACCTGATGAATGAGTCGGTTCTGAGGAGGAACTCCGTCAGTCGGACTGATCAACGTGTTGGGAAGGAGTTCAGGAGGTTAAACAGATGGACAGTTTTTATTTTACTCACTCCATAAAATACTGTAACATTTGTGATGATGATGATGTTTTTCTCTCCAGGAAAGAATCAAAATGTTGATCTTTTTGCAGTTCGGGTTTCTCGTTGTGATTTTTTAAGATTCTTGTTGATTCCAGTGTTTTCTGTCGAGGTTTGTGTTCATGTAATTAATTACAGTCCATGTCTTACACTGTATTTTCTAACAGTATTTATTATTTATAAAATGGCTTCCAACTGATGATGAATAAAAAAGGAACTATGTGGGAAAACTTCAGAGTTTTATGAATTTACATTTTGTCCACTAGATGGAGACAGAGACCAGCTGCTCCTCACAGCTGGAGCTGGAGGACAGATGAGACCAGATGTCTGGATGTAGAGGAATCTGCAGGTTCAGACCTATTTACTTTAACACATTTAGTGTTTCTGTAAAACTGGAAACTAGAGATGGAAGCCCAGTCTGCTCTGCTCTGATTGGTCAGAGATGGAGCAGCTCTGCTCTGATTGGTCAGAGATGGAGCCGCTCTGCTGTTTGCAGGAGGAATTAGAAACTTTTTTATATAATTTTTTCTGAGATATAAAAACATTATTATTAGTTGTAAAAGTCTCCACAAAACCATCATTTGATCATTATTGGACCAAATCCTGTTTAGAAATAGATTTTTACATTTAACACGTTTCAACACGGACTCTTTAATTTCTACATTAAAACAAAGTTTATCTTCTGATAAAGTCTCTGTGGTGAACATTCAATGTGTTACCAGTTGTCTCCCCCAGACCAGGAAGCAGTCTGTGGACCTGATGGACGTGATGGTCCGGTGGCTTCAGGTTGTTTCATAAAGTTCTTTCATCCTTCAGTTTTCTGCAGATCGACAGACGAGACGTTCTGCAGGTTGGATTTTACTCTTCAGATCTCAGTATTATCATGTTTTTACCCAAATCAGTGAACGTGGAGGGTTCATGTGCTGCACGAGCCGCTCTGATGGACCAGAAAAACATCATGGTCCTCTTCATGTCTCAGGATGAAACACAGTTTAAATCAAGGTCTGCTGTCGGTTCCCCTGATGGAGAACATCGCTGATTAAAAACATCTGGACTCCAATGTGGAGTAAAACACCAGAATTATCATGTTAATCTCAGTGGGATTAGAACAGTGTCACATTTTATATGATATTTATTATAACAATATGCGTGAGACTGGACATTTGAGTCCAGTGTGGTGATTCATCTGTCCTCTGCAGTGACCTCTGTCCATCTGGACTTAAGGGACTTTAACAAGAACCAAACAGACGGTTGGAAACTGGGTCAGAACCTCTTCAAGATGGATGTTCCTGGTTTACAGAGGTCAGAACCAAAGTGGTCAGAGAAAGAGAAGATGTACCAGAGAGAGAATCACAGGTACTGATGCTGTTCTGGTCCGGTAGGAGAGCTGCTGGTTCTGATACCAGGAAACTCCTCAGACTCGGTCTAAAACATGATCCTGAGTGTAAAAACAGCTGGATTGAGTCTGTCTGCATCAGCAGAACGAGATTTAAACCCTGCAGAACCTTCCAAATCTTTATATCATGACCGTCTTGGAACCGGACTGGATTCATGCAGAAACACGAGGAGCTGCAGCTGGTCGTTCACACTGTGTTGTCTCTGCTGAAACCTGCTTGTGTAAAACTGGAAGATAATTTGATGCTGCTGTAAAACACTTCTGTTCTAAACTCAATTTCTCCGTCCCATAAGTGGGAGACGAGCGCTTCCCCAGCAGAGATCACGGAACATTTGTCACATTAGTACATTTATTTCATGTTTTCCTTCTGGACGGGGAGACCTGCCATTATCCCATTATCCTATCTTGTTACCAGGCGGGTGAGTGGCTTCTGTAGCTGAATTCACTCACACTCAGCTCGTTATAAAATTCCACAGCACCCTGTTTGAATTAAGGAGCAACCAGCAGAGATAAAGTTACAGTTAGTGATGTTCTCTTAACGACTCCACCAGGAGTTCATAAAAAACACTCCAAAAGTTCAGCTTGGAAAAACTTTCTAATTAAACTGTCTTCACGTCTTTCTAGTTTGTTTATTTTTTCTGAGGAACCCATGGAGAACCTGAGGAGAACCCAGTGGGTGCTGGTTGTACCAGGATGCATTCAGGTGAGGAAGGTCTTTGGTTTCACGTCAGATGTTTCAGGTTTTAAATTCTCTGTAAAAGTTTGACTTTTACTGACTAAAATAATCTTAAACTTGTTGATTTTGTGACGTTTCAGCCGTCAAATTGTTTTTTTTTTTTTCATTTCTGGGATCTTTAGTTGGTTTTTAAAGTTTTTGTGCTGCTCTTGAGGGAGTTGTTCCTCGTGCTGCTCAGCCGGAGCGACACCGACTCCAAGGCAGAAAACAAACCTCCCTCAGCTCCGAGGCCCCCGCCTTGCCTGTTGCCATGGCTACAGGCCTTCACAACAGGAAACAGAGCCGGGGATTCCGTCACTAAAAGAGGAACATTGATGAGAGGCAGGAAGTCTGTAAAAACAGAGCAATGGGGGGGGGGGGGGGGGGGAAAAAA
>SSNP01000071.1:1576194-1603285 GCA_006937955.1 Pachypanchax playfairii
GGGGGGGGGGGGGGGGGGGGGGGATACCTGCTCCTGCCTGGGCCTATATTTAGACTGCAAGTATTTTTGGCTCTTTTATTTGTTATGTTGTTTAATTTGAGCTCTTCAGAGTTGGTTTGTATCTGTGTATCTGGAGACGGTGGTTAGCTGAGGTGAAACCCAGCAGTCAGGATGTTCTGGGCCACGCCTCTGCAGCAGCTCTCTAGACTCAACTCGCCATCTGTCTCTGTGCGCATGTAACGTTTGATGTTCACAGTAACAAACTCCATCTGTTTCTCCTTCCAGATGCATATGGCTACACGCCAAACATCAGTCTGTCCCTCCCACTGGGCAACCCCTGTCTCCCCTCCCAGTACCACAGCCTCCAGTCCAGCCACACCATATCTGTCTCTGTCACCGAGTCTCAAGCGTTTAACTCCCAGGATGAGATAAGAGCAGCTGGCTTTTATTCAGGTGTCCGTCCAAACGGGGCGCCGACCCTAGAGAGCCCTCGCATCGAGATCACAGCCTACGGTCAGTTTCCTGAGGAGGAGGTGGAGGAGAGCAGCCTTCCTGTTACCAAGAGAATCAACTCCATCGTGACGCTGACCCTCCCCAGTGCGGATGGTTACCGTGACCCCAGCTGTTTGAGTCCAGCTAGCAGCATCTCGTCCCGCAGCGGCCACTCTGATGCCTCCTACGAGTCTGGATTCTCCTACAACTATGATAACTCACCCCAGAACTCCCCCTGGCAGTCACCCTCCGTATCCCCCAAAGGATCCACCCTAGCCTTGCCAGGTGAGGGCGGAGCCTCTGGTGGCTCCCCTCATCACTCCCCCTCCACCTCCCCTCGTACAAGTGTAACAGATGACCACTGGATGGGTCTGCGTGGCTCCAGGTCAAACTCCCCCTGTGGGGCAAAGAGGAAGTACAGCTTCACTGGCAGCGAAGCATCACATAAGAGCTTCCCTTACTCCCCCAACCACTCCCCGTCCCCTCAGACCTCCCCCCGCCTCAGTGTGACGGAGGAGTGCCTGCTGCCAAACACCAACCAGTACACCAACTCTGCCATCCTGGCAGCCATCAATGCTCTGACCACAGATGGAGTCACCGACCTCGGGGAAGGAATCCCCATAAAGGCCCGTAAAACGAGCCTGGACCACAGTCCTACGGTCAGCCTGAAGGTGGAACCCAGAGGTGAAGATCTGAGCCACAGGGATCTCAGTCAGGATGAACTCTCTGCCAGCAGAATGTCCCTGAAGAAGGAGGGTTACTGTGGTGGTCTCCTGGATGTGCCACAGCACCCGTTCTCCTGGTCCAAACCCAAGCCCTACGTCAGGTGAGAAACACCTTCAGTTCAGGTTCTCAGAAGGTCTGAGAAGTGTTTGTGTGGCAGTTCAAAGATTTCAAATCTGAAAACAAAAGCTGTTGCAGCATATTTGTCAGCTGTTTTATAGAACACATGAGGTTAAGGAGATGTTCATGCACATCTGATTTATCAGCTTCTAGCACATCACAGTGTCGACGCGCTGCAGACTGATAAATGTTTCTAAAATAAACCCTCTGACACGTTTTCACCTCCGACAGCCCGTCTCTGCCAGCTCTGGACTGGCAGCTGCCGTCCTGCTCGGGTCCCTACAGCCTGCAGATCGAGGTCCAGCCCAAGTCCCACCACCGAGCCCATTATGAGACGGAGGGAAGCAGAGGAGCGGTGAAGGCTCTGGCAGGAGGACACCCGGTCATTCAGGTAAAAGATGCTCTTCAGTTTCATTCATCAGTCTGGCTGTGCTGCTTTAGGAGAATATTTTTTGGGTGAGATAGTCCAGAATTGCACAATAAACTCCTCCTCATGAGTCTGGACCTGATAGGAACCACTATACAGACTGTTTGGTTGTCCGTGACGTTAGACCAACACATGGTACAACCATCAGGCTCGTCTGACCTCACCATGACGACCCGCCGCTCTGTTTCATGCTCGTACGTTGTCACATTTCTGAATGGAATACCATAGGTATGCTATTAGACAGACCGTCCACTCAGTCACTTCCTGTCCAGACGAGGTGACTCAGACTTTTCCATTACATTCCCATGTGCAGGGCAGACAGTTACAGAGTCATGTAGCATCGCCAGTAAAAGCTTAGTCATGAGCTGTAACCACAGCAAGCTCTGGTGGTCGAGTCTGAAGAGAAATGTGGACGACTGCAGATGTTTTTGTTATAAACTCATCTGGTCCCTGAACATTACCTCAAGTTCTGAGTAAATAACAGGTCTGAAAGCGAGAAGCTGTCGGCAGCTCGAATGCCTTCTGAGAAAAGTTCTTCTCTAGAGTCTAGAGTAGATGCATTCACTGTCCCTCCTCATCCAGCTTCTCCTCCCGTCCTGATGCATTCACTGTCCCTCCTCATCCAGCTTCTCCTCCCGTCCTGATGCATTCACTGTCCCTCCTCACCCAGCTTCTCCTCCCGTCCTGATGCATTCACTGTCCCTCCTCACCCAGCTTCTCCTCCCGTCCTGATGCATTCACTGTCCCTCTGCACCCAGCTTCTCCTCCCGTCCTGATGCATTCACTGTCCCTCTGCACCCAGCTTCTCCTCCCGTCCTGATGCATTCACTGTCCCTCTGCACCCAGCTTCTCCTCCCGTCCTGATGCATTCACTGTCCCTCCTCACCCAGCTTCTCCTCCCGTCCTGATGCATTCACTGTCCCTCCAAAGAGACGAGACTTGGTTTTTTGTTCAAGCGTCTCCACAGTTGCACTGATTTCTTATAAAATGCATGTTCCCTGTTCTGATCTGTTATCTACACACAAACCTGGAAGAAAAGTGCAGATTTGTATCTTTAGCTTGACAAACAGACTTTGAAGGGGATGATGATGATGATGATGATGATGATGATGATGCTTTAAACCAGCCTGAGTGAGAGTTCCTGTTTCAGCTGCAGTTATCAAACATCTTTGGTTCCTTACAGAACGTGCTGCTTGTCGTGTCGTTATCTTCTGCTGTCTGTGTTCTTTCAGTGTTAGATAGAATTCTTCCTTCACATCTGGATGGAGATTCTTTCAGATGGAGGAATCTTTTTTAAACAGTTGGGACTTTAGTTAATTTCACATCCAGGTAAAACTGACAGTATATCATGGACTGCAGTGGCTTTAGCATCAGGCATGTAGGTAAAGTGGGTCGATGCAGACGATGTGCCGTCCTGAGAGCTCAGACTGGCACACAGCAAGCCGATTTCAGACCAGCAGCTTAAATAAATCTGGATCTGAAAGGGTTTTGGAGTCTGCCGTCTCTTTAGACCTTCATCTTTACACTCGTAACTCCCAGAAAAAGACACGTTTTCCAACTGTTTCCCCTTAAAGTTTGATGGTTTAGAAGAGTCTGACATTGTGTGCAGCGGTGTAATAAAACATCTGGTTGCACCATCCAGACTTCTTAGCTCAGCTCGTGTTCCTGAGAAGGTGCTAATGATTTAATGACGGGGTCCGGGTTCACCTCTGCTGAAGCTAAAGCAGAGAGTGTTCTCTCCTCAACCCAAACTCCCCCAACTTTTTCTGCCAGCTCGCGCCCCAACCGCACAGACTTCCCTTTGTTTAGGAAAGTTCCTGTATGACGGCTGACATCATAGCGTCCTGCGGAGGCGGCAGCAGTTAACCACACACGTTTCTGGCAGCTTCAGATGGAGATGTTGGAGGGAGCCTCAGCCCCATCTCCAGCACTTCCTGGCTGCCGTGGACACTGAAGTCTTTGCGGCTCGTCCCGTCGATCCTCTGACTCAAACTCTGGGTTTATTCTGGAAGCGGCTGTTCTAAGGAGCCGTTCTTTTTCAGAACAGTTAGGCCAACTGTTTTCTGTTCTTCTTCAGTGCCATCGCTGCCGCCTGCCGAAACCACACCCGCCCGTTTGCCAGCGGCAGACTGAAGTGGCGTGAAGTTTACGTGGGTTCATGCTGTACTTTGCTCTTCGTAGACGAGCTTTCGTTGCTCTAATCACAGACACGGTCTTTGTTACAGTGGTTGTATGAATCATCTTCCCTGAAGCTGAAACACCAACATGTCAAAATCAAGAATATATTTATAATTGGTTTAAAAATAGATTGATGAAAAATGTTTATTTAAAAATTTGAACATCATTTGATTCCTCCAGTTATTTTTAAAATTCATTTTCATATGTTCATAAATTAATTTCTGTTTTTCAATCACACTTTTACAATTATTAATAAAATTCTCATTCACTTAAAAATAAAGGAAATGAGTTTTTTTTACCCGGAAGACATGGTGGTGTGGGGGTGTATGGGCGTGGCCTGTGGGGGCAATGTAGGTGGGCGTAAAATGGGTAAGTGTGGCTGCACTGTAGGTGGGTGTGGATGCAGTGTGGGTGTGGCTTGGGCATGTTGTGGGTGTGGTTACTGTGTGGGCGTGGCCTGGGGATATTGTGGTTAGTGTGTGGGCGTGGCCTTGGTATGTTGTGGGTGGGTGTGGCTCCTGTGTGGGCGTGGCCTGGGCATGTTGTGTGTGGGTGTGGCTCCTGTGTGGGCGTGACCTGGGCATGTTGTGTGTGGGTGTGGCTCCTGTGTGGGCGTGACCTGGGCATGTTGCGTGTGTGTTGTTGATGGAAAACGATTCTGCTACATCTTGATGTGAAGCTGTCGATCACCCTCAGGATTAACGCAGCGCTTCATGTCTCTTCATGCAGATTTAAGAGTTTGATCATGAAAATCAGCACAACAACATTTCTGACTGAATGTTATTCAGCTGACATCTCTGATGACAAGTACCGAGAAGTTTAAATCCATCCGTCTGTTAGTGCTTCTACTTGCTGCTGATGTGCTCATTTTAGCATTGTTAGCATGAGCAGCTAACATACAGAAAACAAAGACCAAAACACATCCGTCTCTGATATGAATCACCTGATCTGATGTCACACAGTCAACATGCTGGAACTTAGAGTGAAGATGTAAAAGTGTTTTGTGTTTCAGCTGCGCAGCAGGAAGTGCAGGTTGTGCTTTGTTTCTGAAACTGGATCTGATAATCACCAGCAGGTCTGAGAACCAGAGTCCACATGACTCTCACAGATACGTTTTTAATTAGAAGTCAAAACAATAATATTAAAAATAAACAGAAGGATTTTAACTCCCAGTAACATGTAGACTATTTAAAATTGAATCATTTTTATGTTCAGATTGTTTCAGGTGGTTTTAGTTGTTCCATTCTGAGTAACGATGTTCGTGACTTTTTTTCGGGTTTTGCCACCTGGATGTCTCCGACTGCCGCCATCTTTAAACGGCCTCCTTCAAACACGCAATGTTCAGTCTTATTATTGGTTCTCTGGCCTCTAAGATGATGACAGGATTAAATAGTCAGTCATTTTGGGCTTTTATTTTGAAAGGTGAGACAAAGAAGAAAAGTCCAGATGTGTTTGTGTGTGATGATTCTGGTAAAGCTGCTGGTTTGAGTCCTCGCTGTCCTCAAGCTGAAGTCCCAGCATTCCTCTTGTGGGTGATAATGTGAAAGAGGGCGGAGGAGCGGCGGATTTACGTGACACTACTTTAATAACATCAGTAAATCATAACTATTTGTTGCATCTACTTTATTAAACTAATGATTGAGATCAAAGAGCACGAGGGTAAAAACAGATTGCAGCTCAGAAAACTCGATGTTGTAAAATGATGAATGTTGATGTTGACACGACTCTTAAATGTTTCAACAAACAAGCTTTGTGAAGCAACCGCTAACAGCTGCGAGCAGTCACACTGCGTTACCCAGTTTGGTTCTGTTTCTCTGTCTAGTCTCTGTTCTGGTTCTGACTCGGTGCAGATCAGCAGGATTCTGTCAGGAAGCGGGTTTGAGAGGAACCTTGTGAGAACACAGCACACTGTTTCCTGCACAGCACTGCTGGATAGTAACACGTTTCCTTACACAAATATACAGGCTCTTAACCCCGACGAGGTTCCTCCTCCCAGTCACATGCTGCACCTCCTCAGACGCAGCGTTTAACTCTCGTGGGCGCTGCCCGCCTCGAGTGCTGCGGTCTGCATTTCCACACACATCCTTACAGACTCTCTTTCCACAGCAGATTATAATTAGTCCCTGATGAGAGTCGGGATGGACTGCAGCACTTCTTCTGCCAGTTTGCCTCCTATAAGCGCTTCATCTTGGCATCATGTGATTAGAGTTAATATTAAAACCATTTGTCAGTCAGGACGTTTGAATCCTGGCTGCTGCTTCTTCAGGTCTGATGACTGAAGTGATTCAAGTCAAGAAGCGTGAAACCAAACAGAAGCTGTGTCTTCTGGTTTGTTTAAAACAAAATCCAAATTAACATTCACCCAAATATATATCATCATGGTAAAATACAGTTGGTTTGTTTGTGTCTCATCTGGTTCTCATCAGGTCTGAGGATGAAGAACTCAACAAATCTCGCCGCGTCATCATTTATTTACCCAAACGGACCCAAACACATGAAAAGGCTGAGATTGTTTTGACTTTGTGTTTCTAACTCAGACGGTTCGTCCATCTGCTCTCAGATTTCACTCTGCTGGTTTTCTCATCATGTCTGCACTCTGCGTGTTTGGGGTCTGAGAGGGAACGGTGGACATGTGGTCTAACACGTGTAGAGATGGGAACCCTTTCTGGGTTGAGTCCACCAGGTCCAGCCTCACTCTGGCTCCAGGTCTGGGATCGTTCAGCTCATGAGTGTCCAGGTGAAGACGCTTCTGGGACTCAGACTGGATCTGGATTAGCAGGGACTGTGCGGAGCCAGCGGGGCTTTTCTGAAACACTGGCTCAGTGTTGTCACAAGGCGACCTCACAAATCAGCGCTCGGCTCTCTGTAGGTGGCTGTTGCAGTTCTCTGGCAGCGGGTCCCCCTGAGATTCAGCTAATGTGGGATCAACATGTTGGCAGGTCTGACATGAACTGAGGAGGAAGTGCACTCAGACCACTGAAAGTAAATCAAAAAAAGATGCTGATGATCACGAGATCTTAAAGAGGACTTTGTGTAGAAACCCTCACACACGGCTCCTGGCCCCTGAAAGACCCGGGTTTGTTCTTGACAGCTTGACCACAAGTGTGTGTGTTTGTGTTCTCTTAGCTTCACGGCTACATGGAGAACGAACCTCTGACGCTGCAGCTGTTTATCGGCACCGCTGACGACCGGCTGCTGAGGCCCCACGCCTTCTACCAGGTCCACCGCATCACCGGCAAGACCGTGTCCACGCCGAGCCACGAGGTCCTGCACAACAACACAAAGGTTCTGGAGATCCCGCTGCTGCCGGAGAACAACATGCGGGCCATGTGAGTAGAACCAGGACCTGCGAGTACGACTCCCAGTGGAGTTACTGAAGTTCTGTTTATATACGTAGACGTCTGAAGGGAACTAAAACCATCTAGAGTCAACATGATCCAATCACAGGGTTCAGGATCGGTTCTGGGATCACCTCAGTCCAGATCTGATGGTCCTTTAATCAAAACAAAAACATTTTAATAAATAAAACAACAACAACAAGCAGCTTATTAAAGAATCTGAGGACTTAATTTCAATTCAACCTCGTGGACGTTTAGATCAAATGTTTAGTGACAAACATGAAGCTGAAGTTTAATTGGTGGACGTCCGTGTTTGTCCTGGAAAGACCTGCTGCGTCTCTCCTGACGTCCACGTCCAACGAGTTTCCCAACATCTTTTTTAATTCATTCCCTTCGACTGATGTTACAGAAAAGAAAGAAGTAAATGTCACTGATTCAGCTCTGCAGCACATGCTGCTGAAACGTCGTGCTCGTTCACTGGAGCACGTCGTTGTCGAGCAGCTCTGAGCTCCATGAACTCAGTTTTCTTACAGGTAAGATGTTTGTGCAGGTTTAATCACCTTGATGTCTGCTGAACTTTGTTCAGGTTTTAATAAAGACTAAAGTTTCCTGCTTCAGATAGTTTTTTGTTTTTTTTCTCTCTGAAGCTTTTTTCAGGCTCTGATTGGACACCTCGTCTGTAGGCGGGTGTCCTCAGCATCCACACCTGATCAACACTGCTGCACAGCCTGAAGAATGTTAGGGAGTGTTCACATTAACATTTGATATTAACTAGTTGTGAAGGAATGCAGCAGCGAGCGACTCAGAGCTGGAAAATCCAGACAAAGTTTAAAAACAGTCAGAGATGAAGATCCCGGGTAGATTTCATCAAGTCTGGGTGGTGAGATGTTTCAGGTTTCTGTTCAGACTGAATGAGACTCAGAAGCAGTAGATGTTTCTTCAGATACCCTCAGAATCTCCTGATCTTACTGTGGAAACCTCTAATGTCTCTAACCTTGTGTTCACAAACAGAATCGACTGCGCGGGAATCCTGAAGCTGCGTAACTCGGACATCGAGCTGAGGAAGGGGGAGACAGACATCGGACGCAAGAACACGCGTGTGCGGATGGTTTTCAGGGTCCACATCAACCAGCCCACCGGCAGGACGGTTTCCCTGCAGGTCGCATCAAACCCCATCGAATGCTGTAAGTCCATCTTCTCACATGTCTGAGCCAAGCCCCGCCCCATTCTGAGATAACTTTAACAGAGAATCATCTACTACCGTTTGTTTACAACCTGTTCACACAAGCACAGTAAGAAAATATAAACTAATATAAAATCTGAATGTGGAGTCAGATTATCACTTAGCACCTGTCAATCAAATCTACGTTTCACACAAACTTGTTTTACTTCAACTGTTCGTCACAGAAAAGCGTCTCATTTCACTTCTAATGTTGCTCTGCTTATTGGTGCTAATTCTGTTAGCATCACGTCTCAGTAAACTCATTAGCTTAGCCATAAGCTGTTAGCTTAACTCACCTTTGCCCCTGGTGTCTGTCTGAACGATGTGGTGGTTTGACTCCCATCTAACAGGGTCAGGAAGTTGAGACACTGATGCTTCTAGTGCTCAGGAAGTGATTTATGGTTTAACCATCTGTGGGCCGTATTTGGCCCACGGGCCACCAGTTGATGGTCCCTGAGTGAATGTTTATTTTGGCACCAGCAGGATGAAACAACAGATTACTGAAGAACATGAACTTATTGGACTTGAACTCTGAGTCGATCTGTTGATCAACATGTTCATGTGACTCTGAGCTACATTTAATTTGACAGAGTAAAATCTTTTTATTGAATAAACCCGTCTGACTTTCTGCACTCGAGTCAACCTCCGAGTTCTGGGATGAACTCTGGATCATCAGACGCTTCGTGCGGTTCTGGCGCTGCCTTGGAGATTAAGTCCTAAGAGGTAAATGAAAGGCGGTGGTTAAACCATGATCTCAGTGTCTTGAAATAAACTATTGTTAGTTTCTGAACGGCTGCCATGAAGCAACTGTTTCTGGCCAGATTTCACTTTGTGTGCGAGTGAAGCAGAACAAGAGAAAAACGGAGGGATGTGAGGAAGAATAAACATTTCCAAAGACGAAGAATCAGAGATTCATCAAAATCAGAAGCAGCAGCTTCAAATTACAGAGAAAAGATTCCTGTCAGGAAAAACCAGCTCTTATTGATCTGTTCTTTAATCGGTTTCAGAGACGGTGATCAGAAAAATCCAGTTAAACTCCTTTATAACGACATGCAGGCGTGTCGAATTCTAACTGAATATAAAATGATTAGAAAACATCCAAAACACTGTTTAAGATCAAGTTTGTTTTAATATAATAATAATGTTCAACTTATGGTTTAAATACCTTCATATATGTTAAAGACTTTTTCAAAGTTTATTAGTTATTTTCATGTATTTTAGAGATTAAAACCTGCTGCACACAAACATTAAAACACTGACCAGTAATTTTATTACATTTTAATAAATTACTGGATCTTATTTTGGTAACACAAACAGTGCCCCCTAGTGGCTGGTTTCAGTTTAAGTCCCGCCCCCAACGTGTAAACAAATGGGACCTGAATAATGAATTAATTAATAAAAATTAATTACATCTCAGGTTAATTTTCAGGTGTTAATTCATGCAGTTTTTCTCTCGCTGCTGCAGGTTCAAATATTCTTTATACGTTTAATTCTAATTAGTTCATTGATGTTAAAAATGATTGCGCACAGGTGAGAGGGCGGGACTTACAGCCCCACACCTGTAGTGCACAGACTCTGTTTATAAAAAGACAACATGGCTGCTGTAAATAGGAGCTCAAAGCTTCACTTTTAACTGGTGAAAGTGGGCGGAGACTCATTTTCTAGTTATTATTAATGTCAACTTGTTTCTCACTCTAACAAAATAAAAGCTCCAGAAACCAGGTGAGGAATGAAAAGAGCAGGTCCAAAACTTCCACCTTTATTTAAAAAAAACCAGGAAAACATGAAGCGTCTGCTGGTTTTTACATGTGTAGTTTCCTGACAGCTGTGTAAGAAGCTGCGTGTTCAGTCTCAGTCTGGATGCTCAGGTCTGCATGGGGAGTGGGTGTGTATACGCTGAGCTCTGAGTCCGGGTTCTCGTTTCCCTCCCACAGCCCAGAGATCGGCCCAGGAGCTGCCGCTGGTGGATAAACAGAACCTGGAAACGTGTCCGTCCTCCGGAGGGGAGAGGATGCTCCTCGACGGGCACAACTTCCAACATGACTCCAAAGTGGTGTTTGTGGAAAAGGCTCAAGGTAAAGGAGGAGGTGCTGCAGCTGTGTGTGTGCGTGTGTGTCTCCCTCGTCCTGTTGCTGGAGAAACCCCAGGAATTTTCCCTCCTCCTCCGTCAAAATATCCTCCACGCTGCCAGAGAGCCACATGTGGTCCACATTAATACGCTGTATTTTTAACTTGGTAGATTTACATTTGCAGAAGTTTCCATTCCCCGTGCAGTAGAAGAGTGAATCACACGCAGTGTATGGTGTGTGCACGTGTCTGTGTGTATGCGTGTGCACGTATCTTAGTATTTGTTTGGCTTTTTCCTGCTCGAAGCTGCTTTGGTTTGGAGACAGAGGCGACTGCTCCCAGATGTTGATATGAGGTTTACAAACAGTCATTTCCTTGATTAGCTGTAGCGAAGCGGCGTGAGGTGCAGTTTGGGTCGCGGCTGTAAACACGTGTGATTCTATCAGAGTTGTGACTCATTCAGAAAAAAGAGGGAAGTCTGTTCATTGTTTCATCAGTAGATCAGGAGTTCGAGGCCGTAGAATCACAACAAGACACTCGGAGAACTTCACAGTCAAACATCTGGTTTATAAAACAACTTCACTGTAAAACTTTAACACAAAAACATTAAATCCAGTTTTATTAAATTTATTTAGTTTGAATAAAAATTCTGTAGTGATTTTATATTAAAATCTAAAATATGGAGCATTACTGCAGCAGGTAACAGGACAGATCAAAAGGATGTAACATTGTGTCAGCAGGGCGTGTGTGTGTGCGTGCGTGTGTGCGTGCGTGTGTGCGTGTGCATGCCGTACAGCTGAGGTTTGTTATGTATTTTCTCTGTAGGCTGCAGACTGTGTTGGACTCTGGACCTGTTCAGTCTGTCTCGTTCTGTAGAAGCAGGTTTGATTTTCATGATTGGATTTTATATTTGAGACTGAGATTTAACAGATTGTTAGTTTTGGTCTGGTGAGCTGGTTCAAGCTCCAGCAGGCCTCGTGTGCAGCTGTAGGAAAGATACGGACCCCTGAAAAAACCACCTGGATGTTGTACAGTCGGCAGCTCACTGGCCCTCAGAGGTGGTCTTCAGGGGCCTTTTTCAGTCTGAATGATTCAGAGGTCGAAGGTCAACAAAAACAATTCTCTAAAAATATTCAAGAACTTAAACTGAGAAAAATCCAAAAGTCCAAAGACCTTCAGAAAGTCTGAGAACTGCTGATCCAGAACCCCTTTAACAGAGTCCAGTAGAGTCTGACTGCTGGAGAGAAACTTTCAGCTGCATCTCTGGTTCTGTGTGAGTTCTGAACCCGACCCTCTTTAGGACCTCTTACAGCTGAGCGGTTCCTGATGGGTGTGTTCTCTTTGTTTTTGATGAG
The DNA here is from genome assembly GCA_006937955.1 of Pachypanchax playfairii. Lineage (NCBI taxonomy): Eukaryota > Metazoa > Chordata > Actinopteri > Cyprinodontiformes > Aplocheilidae > Pachypanchax > Pachypanchax playfairii. The sequence goes on from SSNP01000071.1 coordinate 1,588,117, forward strand.
GGTTTCCCTCCATCTGGCATCAGCATCAGATTCCTGGGCAATCCGTCCATGGAAACACCCTAAAGCCTTCCACAACGCTCCCCCCCCTACTCCCCCATCTCTACTCCCCCATCTCTACTCCCCCCCTCTACTCCCCCACCTCTACTCCTCCCCGTCCTCCTCCTTCCCATCCTCCTCATCTTCCTCCTCCTCCCCATCCCCCTCCTAGTCCTCCTCCTCGTCCTCCTTCTGCTCCTCAACCTCCTCATCCTCATCCTCCTCCTCATCCTGCTCCACCCCCTCGTCCTCGTCCTCATCCTCCTCCTCCTTTTTATCCTCCTCCTCCCCCTCCTCCTCATCCTCATCTTCCTCCTCCTCCCCATCCTCCTCCTCGTCCTCCTTCTGCTCCTCAACCTCCTCCTCTTTATCCTCCTCCTCCCTCGCCCCTGCTCCCCTCCTCCCTCCCCCCTGCTCCCGACCTCCTCCCCCTCGTCTTCCTCCTCCTCATGTCTGTACCACCAGCTCCTGGTTCATTAACTCTGTAAACTGTGGGCTCCCGGTGGAGCTTCTTCACAGCTGCTCTCTCTGTAACCGACAGGAAAACAGATCTGAGTAGTGACGTCATCTCTCCATCGTGCAGCAGGACAGTGTGAGAAACAACCGCTGCTCGTTCCACCGAGCTGCTGTGACAGAACTCACGTAGATACAGATGCTTCTTGATGTTTATTGATTCGTTTCTTAATGTTTGATTCACTGTGTTGTTGTAATGACGTCTGGATGTTCGTCCTGCCTGGAGACGCTGCAGGGAGCGAACAGCTCTGGACGATGCTTCAGCTGATGTGGACAGACATGGACATTTATTTACTGCACACACTCATATGTCTGTTTTTGGAGTGTGTGTTTGTGTTGCTCCCCATGACTCATGAAGGAAATCCTGGTTTCTAATGGAGACACACAAACACACACCCGAACAGCTTGGCTGCATCTCACCTGTTTCCCACGATAGCATCGGTTCAGTCGTCCCTCCTGGTGACAGCCAATCAGGTGGAAGAGATTAGCATGCAGCCTCGGCTCCGCACACACCAGGCTGTAATCTGAAGCCCACTCGGCCTGACTGTTTCGCCTTGGCCCGTCCGGCTCCGGAGATGCTGTGTCTGATAATCACTCCATCCATTTAGGAAATGAGGTCTGAACTGACCTTCACTCACCTGCTTTCTGTGGGTTCATACTCAGAAGGTACAGATGAAATGTGTCACAGTTAGGATCTGGTCTAGGTTCATGTCTCAGGTCTGCATCAGGTTTACTGTCTGATCCTGATCAAACACCTTCAGTCTTCAGTTAAACTGGATGTTTGATTAGAAACAGAATGTGTTTCCTCATCTGACAGTAAGTCCAGCTGGAAGCAGCTGGTTTTAACTCTGCAGACGGGACCTGGACTCTCTGATCCGGTTTGATTGAAACTCCAGATTATCTTCAAACCCCTGTGAGCAACACGTGACTCTGCTGGTTGCGACTCACACGGGGCTCCTTTAGTTTTGCTCACAGTGGTTTTCTTTGCTTTTCTTTGGTCGTGCACGTGGGCAGCAGGTCGTGCACGTGGTCAGACTCCTCTCAGAACATTGACTGTTTTCACAAACGAACTCGTTACAGTCACAAACAGACCAAACGGTGTGGGTTTTACTGAGCAGCGCCGCTGTGTTTCTGTTACTTAGTGACTCTCATGCAGCTGTAAAGCGTTTGGTGGACAGGAAGGAAGACGTTTCAGTCCTCAGTCAGAGGACAAAGCCGCTCTGTGAGCATGTGTTTATATTTACTGGACGTTATGAGGTTTGGGCTCACGCCACCCTGCTGTTTCACTCGGGGCACCAACACGTTACTCCACCCAGCTGCAGTTCAGGAGCACAAAGACCCGTGTGATTCTGTTTCTAAACAAAACATGACAAATAAAGAGAGCCGAGTGTTTGATCCCGGGACTCGGAGCAGCGCTCCACCGCTCTGTGTTCTGTCTGTCCTGACACAGGAATGATTTGTGTTGACCGTTGCTAACGAAATGTGAAGCGTGGGAGTCGTGCTTTGCTCCTGGGCGTTGTGAGAGTCTGGAGGCGCTCGGGGTTTATAGCTGAGCTGCTTTTGGGGAGCGGTTCTTGGCTGAGCTGTTTAACTTGGATAATATTGGAGTCCGTCCAGCACAGTGGGCCAGAGAGCAGGAAACCATATTGTGCTCAGTGAAACTGGTAGGAGGCGAGCTGGAGCTTTTCATTGGAGCCGTCAGGCGTTGAACAGATGTTGCTCTGTAACTCTGGAACATTCTGCGGTTATCAATTTCACTCTGTGGTTATCAATTATCCAGAGCTCCTTTTACAAACACAAGCATCCCACACATTCAGCTGTTTAAAAGCTGTTGAGAAATTTCCTGGCGTTACGTGGACGAGCAACAAAACCAACTGTTGGGTTGAATTCTCTGTTGGTGTTGAAGTGAAAAATGTCTGTGAGTCAGACAGACGGAGAGACGCGTCGATGTGAGAGAAGAGAGAAGAAGGAAAACGCTGAGCTGAAGTTCAGATTCTAAATTTCAGGACTTTGTGGTTATTTCTTAAGTATTAACCAGTAATATGAAACATTTTATTTCTAAAAAACATCAGGAAACACTGATTAACAGACCTTTCAATCTATCTGCATTAAAATTCGGGTGTTTCCGGCTCCTTCCGTCAGGCTTCAGCTGAAGCTCTTTCATATTCATTATTTACTGGACTCTGATTGGCTAACAAACTAGCCTATGAGAGCAAGGTATACTGTTTCCTACCCCGCTGCACATGGCAACGTCAGACGTGTGTCTTCCTGTTTGCTACGTCTTATGCTAACAGCTTTTAGCCAGCAGCATGCTAGGCGTTATGCTTACAGCTTTTAGCCAGCAGCATGCTAGGTGTGGTTTCAACTGCAGGAGCTGATGAATACTAACAAACAAAGGAGTTGTGATGTAACAGATACAGGCCGTTCGAGCTCGGGAGACGTCGGGTTTTATCACCACCTGCGTAGTTTGAGAGATTAAAACTGAAAGAGAAGTTGTTGACCTGTTTTCACCCACTATGAAGGTAAGAACACCTGTGGAGCTAAAATATTCAACAGAAACTTCAGAAAAACTGTTTTTAATGGAAGGGACTCTTTAAAAAAATAAAAAGAGAGAAATGAGTCGACGATATTTGACCCGTTTATTTTTGAGTTTTTTTATTTTCAGTTTGTGTTTTCATTAAAATCTGAACATAAAGAATCTGATATTGAATAAATTTGATGTTCCTGAACTCGTTTCTCTGAACGTCTCTGTTCAAACACACGAGCTGTTTGTTTATGAATCTTAAATTTAATAAATCCGTGTTGAATTGTGAGTTTGTGCTTCATGTCGGCAGCAGCTTCTCCTTCTGCTCTGGATTGTTGGTAAAGTTCAACTCATGAAGAAATCTGTAGTTGGTTTCATAATAAAATCCGGACACACCCCCCCCCCACGGCTCGGCTGTAGTCTCTTCTCCTGTTTTAGGTTTTAGTTTATTTTCACTTCACAACATTCTGCTGATGTTTTTCTGATGAATCGGGTAGAAAAAGCAGCAGAATTCCTGAAAACTTCATGGATTTATACTACAAATATGTTTAGATGCACAGCTGCTTCCATCAGCAGGTGCATTCAAACAAAAGGAGAGTGAAGCATTCTGGGTATTTTCTTCTTCTAAAACATGACAGTGAGTTTCAGTTTATATTGATGTTATTCTGCATCTTCCTGGAGGAACGTCCAGGTATGATGGATCTCTGGGATTAAAGCTGGTGGAGCCGGCGCATCATTAACGTCCGCCACCTCATAAGTCGTGTCTAAAGCTGGAGTCCCGTCCATCCGTCTGCCGCTCTGTCGGCTCCATTTAAACGCTTCACTTATCAGAGCTGCCTGTTGAGCAGCAGCCGCCTCCGTTTTCTCTGATATTTAATGTCTTTTTAAGTCTTCGTTAATGACTCCAGGGTTTCCTTTGTTTCCAGAGAGCTGGGTTCAGGTCTAGTTTTACTCACACCTCATTGGATACTGTCACAGATCAAACTTTAGCAAGTCAGTGTTTCCAGCAGCTCATGTGATGCCCTGTTTTACAGCCTGATGGGAAAACCTCTTTAATGTGGCACCAGGAGGAAGAAAAACTGTTTAACACTGATGGTACTGGAATAACAGAAGGATTCTTCTGAGAATACGAGATGCTCTCAGGTCCAGCCAGTTGTTGATGAGTTGAACAGCTGCTCGAGCACGTCGGTTTCCTCACAGTCAGGCTGAAGATTCTTAGTATTTTTGTTTTTTCAGACTTGAATCAGATTTTTCTCCGTCTGGTTGTTTTCTCATGATCTGCAGCTCAGACAGAATCATGTCTGCAACGCGCTCCTCGCACCTGCAACGTGCTCCTTGCTTTTGCAGTGCACCCCTCGCTTCTGCAACGCGCCCATCGCAACACGCCCCTCGCGCCTGCAACACGCCCCTCGCGCCTGCAACACGCCCCTCGCTCCTGCAACACGCCCCTCGCAACGTGCTCCTTGCTTCTGCAACCCACACCTCGTGTCTGCAACGCGCCCCTCACACGTGCGACGCGCCCCTCGCGCCTGCGACACGCCCCTCACGCCTGCGACACGCCCCTTGCATCAGTAACATGCACCTCATGTCTGCAGATTTTAAAACCCTGCTGAGCTCTTGCTGGTCTGTCTGTCTCAGTTCTCCTCTGGTTTTGCTCATCTTGTAGATGGTCACCACATCTGGGAGACGGAGGCCAAGGTCGAGAGGGACGTCTTGAAGCCTGTAAGTAACACACGGGACACATGCTCCAGGATTAAAGCTGTTGAATCTAACTGATATCCTGCTGTAACCAAACCAAGCTGATAAATGTGTTTCTCTGTATTTTGTTCTGTTGACTCTGACATGAAACCTGCAGCCATGTTGGTTTAAAGCTGGAGAAAGACTCTGACTGTCCTCTTGGTTTTCAATCTTTAACTAAGAAATTCTGACTTGTGAGTCCAAATGAAGGAATCTTTACGATTCCACACTGATGAGCTTCTATTGACTCAACCGACCTGTAACGGCAGTCTGACACCTGCAAACGCAGGTCTCTTCTGATACAAAAACTAAATGATAAAAGCTAAATATTTGTCTTTATTTGTGGGTATATCTTGTTTGAAAGCTGCATCACGTCCATCCAGGACACGGAAAGATCCGGAGTGTCAACTCCTTCTAGTTCTGACGCTGCATTGGGGGTGGGAGCTCGGTGCTGAGTCACAGTGTGGGACAGATGTGGTGGGATTGTGGGAGTTAGACGAGGGGATCAGTTTGAGGAGCTGCAACTGCTCCCAGTGTGTTCCTGTTAAAACACACAGTGAAGGCTGGGACATGTCTGTCAGCTGGAACAGACCCCCCCCCCCCACACACACACACACACCCAGCCCAGTCTGCTGGATCAGGTCCATTTTAAACACTGATGCCGTGTCAGTCAGGTTCAACATCTGCAGCAGCTCCACTAACCCTCCCTGTCATTCAGAGGTTAACTGTTTATTTTATTGTTGTTTACAGTAAAATGTTGAATCTTTTTCACGTCTTCAGACCACTTGTCAGAGAAAAGTCATTGTTTTCAAGTTGAACAGCTATAAGAGGCGGAACTTAAACAAGTTGAAATAAACCAGAGCAACAGTTTTTATTTCATGCATGTTAAAGATAAAAGAAGAAGAAAACGTGCACGCTCTTCCTGTGCTGTGCTTCCACACATACAACAGTAAATAACTGGAGGTCACTGAAACACATCTGGATCCTTAAAAGCTGCAGGAACTCACTTTAGAAGAAAAACTCCATGATGTAACGTGTGTTCAATCCCATGTTACATGTCAGTGCTGCTTGAACTCTGAAGCTCCGCCTTCTACACGACTCTCACGACTGAGCAGCATCTAGAACACACACACACACACACACACACACACACACAAGTGTGTTTTGGTATCCTTATGGGGACCGTCCATTGACTTCCATTGATTTTAGTAACTAGATTTATACCTAACCCAAACCCTTTTACTAACCTTAACCATTACTGATCTATAACTAACCCTAAGACTAACTAAAACTCTATTCACACCATACCTATAAACCTAACCCCTAACCCTAAAAAGGGGAGTCCCCCTCATGGGGACCAGGCTTCGGTCCCCACAAGAACCCTCGGACCCCAGAAAGATAGTAAAAGTCAGGAAACTTGTCCTCAGGAGGTCAGAAATACAAACACACACACACACACACACACACACACACACCTGAACTCAGGAACACTCCTGGTTCCTCTGCAGGAGGTTCTACTGAGTAAATAAATCATCTCGATATTCGTGAGTTCAGATGAATTATCGGTTCTGCAAACAACCGGTTCTCCCTGATGGACCCTCGTGGTCTCTGAGAGACTCTTATTTACAAAGCAAACCAGATTTTATGGGTTTGGGTTTTGCTTTACATCTCTATAGATTATAAACTCAGAGTTTGACCATCGTTCCAGCTGAACAGAGAACGATGTTACACAACTCGTTTGATCCGTTTCTTTCTGTTGCAGAACTCGCTGCTGGTTGAAATCCCTCCATACAGAAACCAAAGACTCTCCACTCCCGTCCACGTCAACTTCTACGTCTGCAACGGAAAGAGGAAACGAAGTCAGTACCAGCGCTTCACCTACGTCCCTGCTGCAGGTAAACACCTCCAACCAATCAGCCTCAGTCCAAACCTGCTGCGTCCAACTGGAACCACAATGAGCTCAAACCTGGTCTTCAGCTGCACCCTAGATAATAGATACACACGTTCATGTTTAGAGTTTGTTAGACCTGGATTCAACTGAACCGTAAAGAGTTCGTCCCTCGGTTCCTTTCAGTCTCTTTGTTTCCTTTCTAACAGTAATTAGAAAGATTTTCATCAGGATTTTACGTCTGAAGACAAACTGTGTTCGTCTTGTCTGGCGGTTTGATGGGAGGAACAAAGCAACACTTTTATTCCTTCCATGTAAAAAGAAATCTATAAAATCTGTTCTTTTCCGTACCTGCTGCAGCGAGTGGACACAGGGCGGGGGGGGGGGGTCTGCATGGGAAAGGCCTGTTATTTGAATAGAGAACTTTTTGCCAAGCTAAATATAAACACCGACCCACTAACTGAAATGTAAAAACCGCTGCTAATTGCTCTCCAGCCTTGGAGTGAAAATCCAGTGGGTGGTTCAAAGCTGTGATTCAGCTGCAGCGGTCCAGCCCTGAACGGGGGCGGCGGAGTGCCCCGCTGTGAAAGTGGAGCATTGTCCTCAGGATGGAGGGGGGGGCTGTTGGACAACAAGCCGGGTCTCCTAAAGGGCGGGGCTAATAAAGCAAGAGGTCTGAATAACGGGTCTGACGGTAAATATGAGAGTGAAAATGTTCAGAATGAACCAGAGATGGAAAAAACGAGTCAAGTCTCAGTTTTTAGAGGATAAAGTGCATTTTTCACCTTTTCTTCACCTGCTGCAGGTGTTACAGCTGCTCTTTCAAATAGATTTATTTTGGAACATATGTCGGAACCATTTTCACACTCCGGAAGCCAAGGTGCAAGATCTCTGTTGTGACAAGACAAACATTTTCAGTTTTCTGTCGGTTTCTCTGCCGACTGTATCCTCCAGAGAAACGCACACTTCCTGCAAACAGCCTAGAATAGGTGTGTTTGCTATTTCAGTCCTGCGGTGGTTGTTTTTGCATAGTTCCTTTTTTACAGCTGTTGACTGCAGAGGCTTCAGTGAGGCATGACACATCAGTCTTTTTTAGGTGCTTATTGTACCCAGAATAAACCAGCATGAGTAATTTACAGATTTGGGTGTATGCAATTATAATAAACAGTGAGTACACAGGTTTTACATGTTGGGACTCGTTACTAGGACTTGGATGTAGTTCACTTCTTTAAGCATTTCAAACTTCTAACATTAAAAAGTTAAATTTACTTGTTAAAACTGTAGAATTTTTAACTATGAGGATAATAAACTCTGTAGTTTAACTCGGTCATTTAACAACTCTAGAGTTTTAATTAGGAAATGACCTGAGTGTTGGTGCACCACAGGGATGAGTCTTCAGCCCCTTGTAGTTCTCCATCCATGTACACATGATCTTTTTTTATACACTTGACATTTGTCTGTACATGTAGACCAAAATCTCACAGAAAGGCCTGAAAATCTTAAACCAGACTTCTGTTTGTATCACACCACTTGTGAAAAAATATATTCCATTTCAAAATAAAAGCTTTCTGTTTGAGTTCAGGTGACTCTGTAGTCACTGTGTTACTGCTCAGTTAAATTGATGATGTTAAGATCCAAAAAACTGACCTTTTAATACAGAAGCAGTCAGATTTTCCATGTTTTTGTATATTTTATGAATATTTTCAGAATGTGTGGCGCTCAGGCTCAAACAGAAACACTCAGTGATGAATACCCCGACCACAAACCGACTCATTCAGACTCTCTGGAAGTCGTGTTTACTCATGCTACTTTTCCTCCTCTCTCAGTTCCAACAATAAAGACGGAGCCGCACGATGACTACGACGCCCCTCTGATGTGCGCCCATCGTGGCTCCACCCCATCCTTACACCCAAAGCTGTTTTACCCCCCGCCGACCATGACCCCGATGATCTCCGACCTCCGCTCTATTGTGGACGGTTCTTATTCTGTCAGTCAGCAGAGAGCAGTGACCAAGCCCACCTCACTGACCTCCTCCTCTTCTCCAAGCACCAGCCCCAAACTGCATGATCTGTCACCACCATCCTTCTCCAAGTGCCTCCAGCAGCCTCAGATCCCTCACGTCTCCATCATCCAGGAGACTCCCGGGCGCTATCAGCCTCCCAGCCTCTACCCACCCAGCAGTTCATCTTCTCCTGCTGCCTCCCAGCCTTCTACACCAACTGATGCCACCTTCTCTCCAACCCATGGTGTAACACCATCCCAACCGGTCATCGACAGCACCAGTCCAGGTTCCCAGCAGCTCCCCAAAGTGCCGGAAAGCGGTCGATCCTCTCTGCAGGAAGACAGCAACCCTCCGACTCTGGCTGTTAACATCAAACAAGAACCACAAGAACTGGACCAGATGTACCTCGATGATGGTGAGAAGAAACTACTTCCATTTTGATACAAACTAACGATTATAAAGTGAATGACATCTCCAACCATTTTAAACATCATGAAGATTACAAACCCACTTTACTGAGTTTCTTATGGAACTCGTGGGTGTTTGGATTCAGTTTGTTTTACTTTGGTTTGCTGCCGTTACTGACGCGTGTCCGTTTATCGCTAAAGTATCAGAGTAAAAACAGGCATCACTGTTTCACTGGTTTCACCTCCATGGAGTCAAAGTTTACTGAAAATAAAGTTGCTGCATTTTTTGTGACGCCTTGAAAGACAGACTGAATGATCTCACTGCTCCGGCTCTCACCGCTGAGGTCTGGGGGCTGCGCGCTCTGCACGGCAATGAAATAAATTGGATAAATGATCCTCGTCTTAGGTAAGAAAAACAGTCTGTGTCTGTGTGTGAGGGAGATGAAGAAACATTAAGCAGCAGCTATCAGCAGACGGCAGCGGAGCTTTGATCCGTCACCAGAGCTCCTCCTGAGCCGTCTGGCTGAGCTTCCTGATGACAGGGAATCAGATGCTGTTGTTGGGCCGCAGACTCCCAAGACGTAGACCGATCCCAGCCACTTCCTCTGAATGGTCTGAGTAAATACATTACCATTGCTCAGCCTCCTCTGTGGTGATAATTGGCAGCTACAATGACTAAATGGAATTGAAATTATGTCTCTTTACGAGGCCGAGGTTCAAACCAGGTGTTCCTAAAAAACTCCAAGTATTTTGGTGCTAGTCCACAACTAGAACGGACGTTTCTTTACTTCTTTTCTTTGGCAAACTGAAGAGAATTTTTCAAAATGTTTCATTATTAAAGCAATTTCTTGCTTCATTTGAAACTTGAGCAAAATTTAAAAGAACTCACTCAGGTGTGGAGTTTAGTAAACCGGATGGTCTGAGGATGGATCCCTGTGGAACACCTCCAGAAGCCACCGTTTGTTTGGAAACTTCTTCCTGTGGTTCAGTCTGAGTAGATTAGAGAACCTGAGTGAAGTCTCCTTTCACCTGTTCCTTCAAACTGCTGTTATTTTCTTCTGTTTGTGTGACCCTGTGATCAGGATCCAAACCCTGTGATCAGGATCCAGACCCTGTGATCAGGATCCTGGTCCTGTGATCAGGATCCAGACCCTGTGATCAGGATCCAGACCCTGTGATCAGGATCCTGGTCCTGTGATCAGGATCCAGACCCTGTGATCAGGATCCAGACCCTGTGATCAGGATCTGCCTGTCTTACACTCTAACATTGTTGAGAAGTTATAAATGTGTGTTAGCTCACAGAGACTGTGAGCTGTGAAGTCTGGCTGCAGGATTTAGAGCTCCACAGCTGAGGCCGGGGGTTCGGGGGGGGTCGGGGGGGGCTGCTGCCATAAAAGCTGCTGACTGGAGAGATTTTTGTGCTTCTCTTTGGCTCAGACGAAGTCTGGAAGAGGCTGTGAACACCGTACATTATTCTGAGCAGTAGATCACTTTGTGTCTGCTCTGAGGTAACGTTTAGAATTCGGGTCAGAGCCAGAACATTATGACATGCTTTTTACAGCGTGTTGTGGTCTTGTTAGATGTCAGAACTTTACAGCGATGGCCAAGACACTGACTCCAATAAATCACTCTTATTTAAAACAGTATCAGTTAAAATAACACTTCCAACAGACTGATTAGAAATCTAAACGGGTCTGAAAAGGTCCAGCCAGAGAGTCCTGGTTCTGGTTTCTGTTCCTTGGCTGATGTATTCTTATTGTTCTCCTGATCATTTCCTCTGTAACGTTGTTTTGTCCCAGGCCGGATTATGTTGACGGGTTTCGGCTCTGAATGTGGCGAACAGAGCCGTCCTGCTAATTGTTTGGGAACTCCTGGTTTGTCTAGTGTTTTGTAGTGGAGAGAGACGGGCTGTATCAGTCAGCACCAGCTGGTCCGACCTCCTTCTGAACAGGAAATCAGTCCTAAATTACTTCATATCAGACCAAACCTTTCCTGTCACTGACACTATCAGCTCAGTATCAAGGCAGCGTCTCAGTTTCAGTGTTTGTTAGTTTGTTTTTCTTAATTTAACTTTTAAAAAGTCTTATTTTTTTTGGTAACGTTTAGATTCTCGGTGTCATCTATCGATAAAGTGCTGCTGTGTATCATCTGCATAGAAATGATAAAGAAGCAAGAAAACGGTTTACAGAAACCTTTTTTTTAGAAAACTTTGGATTCTCAAACTTTCAGTTTTTTGTGTCAAAGATAATTTTAGACTTTGGGAACATCAGTGAGAAAACTTTGATGTGGGTCTGTGATGAGAAAGAACCTCTCTGTGTTTGTTCCTGCAGTGACTAACGGTCTGACCGGTGGTGTGAAACATTAACCGTCCTGTTTGTTTGAAGCATCTCTTGATCAAATCAATGTGACCTGAATGACCCAGATGCCACTTTCATACTGGATCTATTTTTAGGACTTTATTGTAAACACACTTAGAGATCAATAGATTGACTTCCTCTTTTTTCAATTAGATCCTCCTCATCAAATGTGACGGCACAGTGAAAAGTGGGTCATGGTAACACATGCACAAACGCAGTGACCTCAGACTGGAGAGACGACTGGACTGGACTGGACTGGACTGGACTGGACTGGACTGGACTGGACCGGACTGGACTGGACCGGACTGGAATGGACCGGACCGGACTGGACTGGACCGGACCGGACTGGACTGGACCGGACTGGACTGGACTGGACCGGACTGGACTGGAATGGACCGGACTGGAATGGACCAGACTGGACCGGACTGTGTTTCAAAAACTCATATAAAATGTTTTCTAGCTCATTTTGTTTGAGGTGATAAGCACAATGCTGTAGGGGCGCTGCAGGTGTGTTGTAGGTGTGCTGCAGGTGCGTTGTAGGTGCGTTGCAGGTGCGTTGTAGGTACGCTGCAGGTGCGTTGTAGGTGCGTTGCAGGTGCGTTGTAGGTACGTTGCAGGTGCGTTGTAGGTGCGCTGCAGGTGCGCGGCAGGTGCATTGTAGGTGCGCTGCATGTGCGTTGTAGGTGCGTTGTAGGTGCGTTGTAGGTGCGTTGCAGGTGCGCTGTAGGTGCGTTGTAGGTGCGTTGCAGGTGCGTTGCAGGTGCGCTGCAGGTGCGCTGCAGGTGCGTTGTAGGTGCGCTGTAGGTGCGCTGCAGGTGCGTTGTAGGTGCGCTGCAGGTGCGTTGTAGGTGCGTTGCAGGTGCGTTGTAGGTACGTTGCAGGTGCGTTGTAGGTGCGCTGCAGGTGCGTTGTAGGTGCGTTGTAGGTACGCTGCAGGTGCGTTGTAGGTGCGCTGCAGGTGCGTTGTAGGTGCGCTGCAGGTGCGCTGTAGGTGCGTTGTAGGTGCGTTGCAGGTGCGTTGTAGGTGCGCTGCAGGTGCGTTGTAGGTGCGCTGCAGGTGCGTTGTAGGTGCGCTGCAGGTGCGTTGTAGGTGCGCTGCAGGTGCGTTGTAGGTGCGCTGCAGGTGCGTTGTAGGTGCGCTGCAGGTGCGTTGTAGGTGCGCGGCAGGTGCGTTGTAGGTGCGTTGCATGTGCATTGTAGGTGCGTTGTAGGTGCGTTGCAGGTGCGGTGTAGGTGCGTTGCAGGTGCGTTGTAGGTGTGCTGCAGGTGCGTTGTAGGTGCGTTGCAGGTGCGTTGTAGGTGCGCGGCAGGTGCGTTGTAGGTGCGTTGCATGTGCATTGTAGGTGCGTTGTAGGTGCGTTGCAGGTGCGTTGTAGGTACGCTGCAGGTGCGTTGTAGGTGCGCTGCAGGTGCGTTGTAGGTGCGTTGCAGGTGCATTGTAGGTGCGTTGTAGGTGCGTTGCAGGTGCGCTGCAGGTGCGCGGCAGGTGCATTGTAGGTGCGCTGCATGTGCGTTGTAGGTGCGTTGCAGGTGCGTTGTAGGTACGCTGCAGGTGCGTTGTAGGTACGCTGCAGGTGCGCTGTAGGTGCGTTGTAGGTGCGCTGCAGGTGCGCTGTAGGTGCGTTGTAGGTGCGCTGCAGGTGCGTTGTAGGTGCGCTGCAGGTGCGTTGTAGGTGCGCTGCAGGTGCGGGTGCGTTGTAGGTGCGTTGTAGGTGCGTTGTAGGTGCGTTGTAGGTGCGTTGTAGGTGCGTTGTAGGTGCGCTGTAGGTGCGTTGTAGGTGCGCTGCAGGTGCGCTGTAGGTGCGCTGCAGGTGCGCTGTAGGTGCGCTGCAGGTGCGCTGCAGGTGCGCTGTAGGTGCGCTGTAGGTGCGTTGTAGGTGCGCTGCAGGTGCGGGTAGGTGCGCTGCAGGTGCGTTGTAGGTGCGCTGCAGGTGCGTTGTAGGTGCGTTGCAGGTGCGTTGCAGGTGCGCTGCAGGTGCGTTGTAGGTGCGTTGTAGGTGCGTTGCAGGTGCGTTGTAGGTGCGCTGCAGGTGCGTTGTAGGTGCGTTGCATGTGCATTGTAGGTGCGTTGTAGGTGCGTTGCAGGTGCGCTGCAGGTGCGCTGTAGGTGCGCTGCAGGTGCGTTGTAGGTACGCTGCAGGTGCGTTGTAGGTGCGCTGCAGGTGCGTTGTAGGTGCGCTGCAGGTGCGTTGTAGGTGCGCTGCAGGTGCGTTGTAGGTACGCTGCAGGTGCGCTGTAGGTGCGTTGTAGGTGCGCTGTAGGTGCGCTGTAGGTGCGTTGTAGGTGCGTTGTAGGTGCGCTGCAGGTGCGTTGTAGGTGCGCTGCAGGTGCGTTGTAGGTGCGCTGCAGGTGCGTTGTAGGTGCGCTGCAGGTGCGTTGTAGGTGCGCTGCAGGTGCGTTGTAGGTACGTTGCAGGTGCGTTGTAGGTGCGTTGCAGGTGCGCTGCAGGTGCGCTGCAGGTGCGCTGTAGGTGCGTTGTAGGTGCGCTGCAGGTGCGCTGTAGGTGCGCTGCAGGTGCGTTGTAGGTGCGCTGCAGGTGCGTTGTAGGTGCGCTGCAGGTGCGCTGCAGGTGCGTTGTAGGTGCGCTGTAGGTGCGTTGTAGGTGCGTTGCAGGTGCGCTGCAGGTGCGCTGCAGGTGCGTTGTAGGTGCGCTGCAGGTGCGTTGTAGGTGCGCTGCAGGTGCGCTGCAGGTGCGCTGTAGGTGCGTTGTAGGTGCGTTGTAGGTGCGTTGTAGGTGCGTTGCAGGTGCGCTGTAGGTGCGTTGTAGGTGCGCTGCAGGTGCGTTGTAGGTGCGCTGCAGGTGCGTTGTAGGTGCGCTGCAGGTGCGTTGTAGGTGCGCTGCAGGTGCGCGGCAGGTGCGCTGCAGGTGCGTTGTAGGTGCGTTGTAGGTGCGTTGTAGGTGCGCTGTAGGTGCGCTGCAGGTGCGTTGTAGGTGCGCTGCAGGTGCGTTGTAGGTGCGCTGCAGGTGCGTTGTAGGTGCGCTGCAGGTGCGTTGTAGGTGCGCTGCAGGTGTGTTGTAGGTGCGTTGCATGTGCATTGTAGGTGCGTTGTAGGTGCGTTGCAGGTGCGCTGCAGGTGCGCTGCAGGTGCGTTGTAGGTGCGTTGTAGGTGCGCTGCAGGAGCGTTGTAGGAGCGCTGCAGGTGCGTTGTAGGTGCGCTGCAGGTGCGCTGTAGGTGCGATGTAGGTGCGCTGTAGGTGCGCTGTAGGTGCGTTGTAGGTGCGTTGCAGGTGCGTTGTAGGTGCGCTGCAGGTGCGTTGTAGGTGCGCTGCAGGTGCGTTGTAGGTGCGTTGTAGGTGCGTTGTAGGTGCGTTGCAGGTGCGGTGTAGGTGCGTTGCAGGTGCGTTGCAGGTGCGTTGCAGGTGCGCTGCAGGTGCGCTGTAGGTGCGCTGTAGGTGCGTTGCAGGTGCGTTGCAGGTGCGCTGCAGGTGCGCTGCAGGTGCGTTGTAGGTGCGCTGTAGGTGCGTTGTAGGTGCGTTGCAGGTGCGCTGCAGGTGCGCTGCAGGTGCGTTGTAGGTGCGTTGTAGGTGCGCTGCAGGTGCGTTGTAGGTGCGCTGCAGGTGCGTTGTAGGTGCGCTGCAGGTGCGTTGTAGGTGCGCTGCAGGTGCGGTGTAGGTGCGCTGCAGGTGCGTTGTAGGTGCGTTGCAGGTGCGTTGTAGGTGCGCTGTAGGTGCGTTGTAGGTGCGTTGTAGGTGCGCTGTAGGTG
>SSNP01000071.1:1609217-1650753 GCA_006937955.1 Pachypanchax playfairii
CAGCCTCCCCCAACAAGAGTCTCCCCCAACAGTCTCCTCAGCAACACGGAGTCTCCCCCAACAGTCTCCCCTTGCAACAGTCTCCCCCTGCAACAGTCTCCCCCAGCCTCCCCCTGCAACAGTCTCCCCCAACACAGCCTCCCCCAGCCTCCCCCTGCAACAGTCTCCTCCAACAGAGTCTCCCCCAGCCTCCCCCTGCAACAGAGTCTCCCCCAGCCTCCTCCAACAACAGTCTCCCCCAGCCTCCCCCAACACAGCCTCCCCCAGCCTCCCCCTGCAACAGTCTCCCCCAGCCTCCTCCTGCAACAGTCTCCCCCAGCCCCCCCATGCAACAGTCTCCTCCAACAGAGTCTCCCCCAGCCTCCCCCAACAACAGTCTCCTCCAACAGAGTCTCCCCCAGCCTCCTCCTGCAACAGTCTCCCCCAGCCTCCCCCTGCAACAGCCTCCTCCACAGAGTCTCCCCCAGCCTCCCCCTGCAACACGGAGTCTCCCCCAGCCTCCCCCTGCAACACGGAGTCTCCCCCAGTCTCCCCCTGCAACAGCAGCAACCAAAGCATCATCATCATCCTCACTGTTCAGGATCCAAAGGGAAACTTGTTCTTGACACGGTGCTTCACGTGCTCGTACTGCAGCAGGAAGCAGCACGAGGAAACACAACCAGAACTTTTCTAAACGTATTCCAGATGTTCAGGGTCCAACACGTGCCTTGACTTTTATAAATGATGCTTTTTATGTCCAGATAATCCCAGGAGTAGATGAGGTGACATGTAGCCCCGCCCTCACAAAGAAGGATGCATTCAGGGACCAACGTGTGTTTGTAAATGAGTCCGTGTCTGTTTATACAAACAGTTTCTTCACTTTCATATCTGAGACGGTTTTAAAGAAAAGTGCCTTTTTGACTGGAAACAGGATGTTTTAGCTTTTCAAACTAAAGGTTTGTTCTCAATTTATACATTTAATTTGAAACAATCTGCTGCAGTTTGTTTATTTTGGAGTAAAAATGTTAAATATTTTCATCCACAGATTGAATTAATTTCAGTTCAAATTTGAACAAATTATGGAACAAATTGCTGTTTTCTTTCTTGTGCTGATGATTTCCTGTTTAAATCTTTACGATGTCTCTGCTGGGAAAATGGCCTCACCTGTTTACCTGAATCCACCTGTTTCAGTGGATGTACGGTGAACTCTGAAGATGTCTCTTAAACCGTCCAATCAGGTTCAAGCCTCATCAGCACCTGTAAAACCTACAACCTGAAACCACGCTGAGGAGTTCTGATCTTAAGGTTCTTTATGAAACAGTGATTTTAACTCATTTTTAACCAAAGAGTGACGATGCAGCAACCAACTGATTCTTCATCACTGGAAGCATCAGTAGAGATCCAGATGCCTTCAGGTCCAGTGATCTGGGCCATTTCCTAAACTGGATCAGAACCACAAAAACTGTTGACGTTCATTGGTAAGAGAACGTGCTTCAGGCTTCAGCTCTGAATCTGATCCCACGGCATTTTGTTAATGGTTCACACCTTCAGTCATGTGACCAAAACATGTCTCAGGTGAACCAGTTCTACAAAGACCCTCAGGCTGAAGGTGGTCTGTAAACCATCTGCACGTTAAATTAGTTAAATATACAGAAAACCTGATCTAGGAACAGATCCATCAGGATGGAAGTCTGGGTTCTGTAGTTTTTTGTCTCCCCCTGCTGCTGCAGCAGCGGTGGTTCTGATCCAGTTTTTCTCCAGAAACGAGATTATTTCAACTTGGTCTCATTAACGAGCAGGTGACTTGTTGGAGTTTCTGTCACGGTGTTTTGCATCTGTTGGTTTCTGCATGTCAGAATGATGAACGTCGTCATGAACTCTGCAGTTCTGATTTGCATTCTCGTGTTCTGGGAGCAGAATTCTCCTGCTTTTTTAGACATGAACAATTTCATCAGATTGTGTTTTATTGAATCTCACTGGAAACAACCTGCAGGTGAGTTTCACCTGGAACTCGTCAACATTCATCCAGAAGCTAAACTTTCCCTCCATTAACTGTTAAAACACGTTTAAACGCTTGTTTTTATATTTTTGTATTTATTCTTTTAGCATGAGCTGCTTTTATTCATGTTTATCAATCAGCTTTATTTTCTATTTGTTTGTATTCATAAAGGAAAAAGATGTTTTTTTCTCACGGTTCTGTTTAACCTGTAACTGAAGAGCATGACGTCACCAGAACTTCACGTCTCGCGGCTTCTCGTCTGATTTCTGATATTTGACGTATTTATCAATAAAATGTTTCATCAGTTCAGTTTGTCTCACCGGGAGCTCCGTCTGTCTCCGTCATGTCTTCATTTTATTAAAGACTCAATCTGTTCAAATCAAACTCGTTTTCCATACAGAACTTCAGCTGATGTTTCATCCTAATGAATATAATGAAGCTTTGATGTTATGAAAATCTGAAGGTGTTGTTGACTCTGTTCCACCTGGTAGGAAAATCAGGTGTGATTTTAAGTGGAAGCTGATGAGAAAGCAGCAGCACAGCAGGTGAACACGTCAGGTAAGATTCACCTTTAACTGCATCAATCTGTCTTTATAAAGATTAAAACAAAAAGCAGCAATAATCAGGAGTTTAAAACAAATCTGAATGTTTCCACTGGAAATAATTAATTTGGGGTCCAAAACTCAATAATTTGTCAGTTTTATACTAAAATACATTTATTCCTGTTATAAAATTTAATACAATGTTCAATATGTTAATATTTAGTTGTATTTAAGGACTTGACAAATAGAACAAATGATGTAACAATATGTTTGATTTCTATATTCTAATATGTGTTTGTTTGTTTGTTTGTTTGTTTTAGTCTGACATGATGGAGATCTTTATTAACCAGAACTCCAGTAAACATGAAGGTTGTGAACATGAACCAGAATACATGATCACTTTGGCTCTGATCAATGTTTTCACCTTCGTCATCGGGCAGCCTGTAACAGCCGCGCTGCTCTGGATCACCTTCATGTCCAGGAAGTCCATCGATATCCTCAACTGCAACTTGGCTCTTTTCCACTACTTCCTGTATCTGGTGTGTATTTTACACGTGATTTTCTTGTTTTTGTTCCAGCAGCATCAGTCGCAGCTGCTGAAGATTTTGTTAATTTATGCTCAAATTGGAGGTCCGATGAGTCTGTTCTTCATTTGCTTGGAGAGGTACGTGGCCGTGGTTCAGCCCACGTCTTACGTTCTGCTAAAGAAGTACAGATGCAGAGAGGTTTGTGTTGTCATGGTGTGGCTTTCCTCCTTCTCTACCGTCTTCACAACCATCTACACTCAGAAAAACACCTCCCAGCTGTCAGATACGGTGGTTAAATCCATCCCTCTCGCTGTGATGCTGATCATGACCGTACTGATGGTGTGGTGCAGCAACAGGATCGGCAGGACTCTTAAGAAGTCCAGTCCAGGACGAGACGAGCTCCATCCTGTCAAGAGAAAAGCCTTCAGGATCGTCTTTGCTACTACAAACTTCAACCTGTTGTGCTACATCCCCGTCCATGCCATGCAGAAGTTCAACTTCCTGGATGAACACACCTTCCAGTGCTCACTGACACCTGTATGTATACTGATACTGTCTGTTGCCAGTGTTGTTCACCCAGTGTTTTACCTGTCCACCCAGAAGAAGCTGCTCACCTGCTTAAAGAGACAGAAGAAATGACCGACTGTCAGAAACCTGATGCTGAAAATGGAGTAAAACATCATGACGTTTGTGTGTTGATGATGGAACGATAAGAGACAGACGGATGGACAAAAGGGACGATGTGACCTTCAGGGTCGGCGGCTCTAGTCCTCAAATGTTTTCAGTCTTGGTGTCTTTCAGGTCCTGCTGAGGGATCTGAGGACCTCCTCAGGACCACCTTCCTGCCACAAGAGGAACCCTGATGTAGCACGAAGTCCAACCAGCTGCTGGAAGAATCTGTTTCTCATTCCATCATCAGATATTTATTTATTTGTGTAAGTAGAACTTTGAGTTGTTGCTTCTATTTGCTGCATTTTACTGACAGAC
This sequence comes from Pachypanchax playfairii, assembly GCA_006937955.1. Taxonomy (NCBI): domain Eukaryota; kingdom Metazoa; phylum Chordata; class Actinopteri; order Cyprinodontiformes; family Aplocheilidae; genus Pachypanchax; species Pachypanchax playfairii. Next base: position 1,613,252 of record SSNP01000071.1, read on the forward strand.
TTTAGGTTTTTATTTTATAATTAGTGGTTCTACTTCTGCTTTTTGTTTTTAACATGATGATGGTACTCGTATGTTCTCTGGACTAATCACACGGTCTCACATCAACCCAACTTCTACTTCCTGTTTCAGTTAGAATTCTAAACATGTTCTAATGATCTAAAAGTTTCTTGGAAGAGTCAAAACTCGACCTGAAACCGCCTCCTGTTTAATGTAGGTCCTTCAGTTCTTCATCTGAGTCCTTTATCAAAACCAGAAACCCATGAATGAATGAATGAATGAATGAATGAATGAATGAATGAATGAATGAATGTTTCAGGAAAAAGAGAAAAGATTGTTTCATAGTTAGTGAATTTAAAACATTCTTTATTCTATATTGTATCATATGTTTTAAAACACAATGTGATTAAAGAAAACACACGGAACTGTTATAGAAATCACAAATAAAAATTAATTTCAACTGAGAAATAATTGTAAGTTTGGAACATTTTACTAACAAAGTCTTGATTTACCAAATGTTTAAACATTAAACCAGTTTAAATATAACGAACTGATTTGATGTGTTTGAACCAGTTTGATGTGTTTAAATCAGTTTGATGTGTTTAAACCGGTTTGATGTTTAAACAGGTTTGATGGGTTTGAACCAGTTTGATGTGTTTAAACTAGTTTAATGTGTTTAAATCAGTTTGATGTGTTTAAATCAGTTTGATGTTTAAACCGGTTTGATGTGTTTAAATCAGTTTGATGTGTTTAAATCAGTTTGATGTGTTTAAACTAGTTTAATGTGTTTAAACCAGTTTGATGTGTTTAAATCAGTTTGATGTTTAAACCGGTTTGATGTGAGTTTAATCTAAGGTTAGAACTCCTCCTCAGGGACATCTCATATTACAAGGGTCTCCTGATTTAAAGAAGCCATAGATGCTGACCAGAGGGAACATGGTGATCGCCCCCAGCAGGGAGCCTAACTGCACCACAGCTCCACACCACACGAGGGCGCTGTGACCTTCATCTCGAAGTATTACCCCAATGATCACCTTCACATAGGACAGAGAGAGAATGAAGAAGATCCAGGCCAACACCTGCAGGGTACAGGACAAACATCAGTGTCACTCATTTAAATGTTTCACAAACATTTATTATAAAGAAAAGACTCACGATGACGGCAGCACCAGAAGTCTCATGAACCAGCAGAGGACATGGACTCAGGACTGCCATGGTCATTATATAAGCTCCAACTCCACTCCCCATCACTGTGAGGGCTCCCATGAACACCAGCGACCTGCAGAGTCACATTCTGCTTCATTTAGACACAAATAAACAAACAAATCTTTCTAAAAACCCAGAGAGGAGAATCCAGACAAACTGCAGTAACATCAACTAATCTCACATCTGCACACGTGCAGCTGTTTCTCATGACTTTCACGATAATAAAACGAAACATTTTAAAGGTTAAAACAGAAAAATATTTGATAAAAAACTGAAAAGATTTAAATAATTTAATAGACAAAAACTCTTTAAACACCTGGTTGAACATCTCAGAAGGTCAGACAGAAGCATTAGTGTAACTTATAATTATTAAATAATGAGTGGGACTTTATCTAAACTTCAACATTTTCAAACAGACCACCATGAGGTGGAAATCTCTGCATGGACTCGGGTTTACGTCTGAAACACGTAAACATCACGTCACCCAGACAATCAAAACTCAAAGTGTGTTTATTTATAAATCTGAATAAAATCTGAAATTATCTGTAAATCTCATAAATCCAGATTTTATTCCCAACATAAACATGTTGGATGTTGAACTGAGATATTTTCACATTTCATAGAAAATCTGAGATTGTTTTGAATTTAATTTCTGCAAAACGTCTCAAGAGGCAACAACAGATTCTAAAAACAGGTGGCTATAAAAAAAAACAGCTGGTTATTTAAAAAACAGCTGGAGGAACAGTTGATAACTAATGATGTTCATTAGCAGCAGCTCAGTCACATGGCTGAGTATAAAGGAGCATTTCAGAGAGGCGGAGCCTCCCAGATGTAAAGATGGGGAGAAGTTCAATCTGTGACAAACTGGGTCTAAAAGGATGAAGACTTTGATCATCGATCATCTGAAGTGATTCAGAAAAACAAGAATCTCTGAGCAATGAACAGGGTCAAAGGTCAAACGCCAGCAGATGGATCAGCCAGATGTTCTGAGGTGGAAACTGTTCTAGGATCAGATCTGATTCAGTGTTTTTACCATTTAGTTTCTCCATTCTGAAATTGATTTTATTAGTTTGAACTTTTTCTTCACAGAAACTTTGAAATAATATTTTTGCAGTAAATCTTTTGACCTGATGAAAATAAGAACATCTAATTTTAAAGATTATTTTTGACCATTAGAATAAACGGATTCTTTGGTAACTAGTTTGTAAATATTAGAGTTTTCTGACTGTGCATCGTGTTTCTGACCTGATGGAGATGAACATGGCGATGAAGCAGGCCAACGGGTTGGACACGGCAGCCAGAGCCGCTGACAGGTGATAGGCCTTGTTTCCGTACGGCATGCAGGAGTAGGACTGCACCGAGGGAAGAACCACGTTACTCAGAGCGTTCACCCAGGCCAGAATCAGAAAGATGTAAAACACCTGCATCCAGCTGTACGAGCCGGTACCAAAGCTGCTTCTGGGCTTATGGTTCTGATGTGTGTACGGATCCATCATGGACCTCTGCTCGGCCAACTCCCTCCGTTTCCGAGTGGCCTCCTTGACTCCGTTAGTGTATCGAGTGTTGGGGTGCTGCCTGGCTATAGACACGTTCAGCAGCACAAAGGACACCAGGCTCACCAGCATCATGGCACTGAGGAAGAAGAAGAACACCTCAGCTGAGAAGTTTGCAGGCTGATACTGAGCCTGCAGCTCATCAGCTGCAGAACCATTAGAGGTGCTGAAGGTCTGGTTTAATAACTGTGTGCTGTTTAAGCAGTGCACGACCCCAACCCCCTGGATCAGAGCCACCAGAGCCGGCAGCAGGCCACTCACACCTTCCCCGATGAAGTACGTGGTCAGATACTGAGACCTGAGCCGCATCATGAAGGGCAGGAAGGTGACGGAGGAGGTGCAGTCAACAATGGCCAGGAAGAAAGTCAGAACCAGAAGAGCCACACTGCGAGGAACTCCTGCAACAAAAACCGTCTCCTTCCAGAAGAAACCCATCAGAAAACTCGCCACCGTTCCCAGTCCGATGATCAGATAAATAACCGCTGTCTCGTTTAAAACACCTGGTCGGAATCGATGCATAAGGGTAACGAAGAGAGGCCCAACGTTAGCCATCTGGATGAGGACCGACAGGTAGGAGGGCAGGTACCAGCCCTCAGGGATCTGAGGAACGATGAGAGGCAGCTCCACCCACAGGCCATTGATGGAGACCCAGGAGCCCATCCCAAAGAGACATGCCAACAGGTGCGTGATCAACGACATGGTGCAGGTGAGTTCTATAACAGAACACAGGTGTGTGAGCAGGACCACGGTGCAGGTGAGTTCTACAACAGAACACAGGTGTGTGATCAGGAACACGGTGCAGGTGAGTTCTACAACAGAACACAGGTGTGTGATCAGGAACACGGTGCAGGTGAGTTCTACGACAGAACACAGGTGTGTGATCAGGAACACGGTGCAGGTGAGTTCTATAACAGAACACAGGTGTGTGAGCAGGACCACGGTGCAGGTGAGTTCTACAACAGAACACAGGTGTGTGAGCAGGAACACGGTGCAGGTGAGTTATATCACAGAACACAGGTGTGTGAGCAAGAACACGGTGCAGGTGAGTTCTATAACAGAACACAGGTGTGTGATCAGGAACACGGTGCAGGTGAGTTCTACCACAGAACACAGGTGTGTGATCAGGAACACGGTGCAGGTGAGTTCTACGACAGAACACAGGTGTGTGAGCAGGACCACGGTGCAGGTGAGTTCTACGACAGAACACAGGTGTGTGAGCAGGAACACGGTGCAGGTGAGTTCTACGACAGAACACAGGTGTGTGAGCAGGAACACGGTGCAGGTGAGTTCTACGACAGAACACAGGTGTGTGAGCAGGAACACGGTGCAGGTGAGTTCTACAACAGAACACAGGTGTGTGAGCAGGAACACGATTTGTTGTCTATAATGTAAATATGTTAAATGTTGGAATTTCCTGTAACCCAGATTAATTTTAAATTTACTGGCAGCAGAAAACGCTGGAAACATTTAATCTCAGATTAATGTTTGACCACAAGGAAGCGTCACTTTGCCAACACTTACTGAAGGTTCAGTTCATAATTTATTCCCCCATTCTGTTAATGTATTTCATTTTTAGATGTTTTTTGTTGTGCAATTAAAATATTTTTAAAATATTACATACATGAGTCCAGATGGGACCCGGCTCAGGGTCTGGGTCAGAATCAAGACCACCGACAGAACCGCTGTTACATAAGAAAGGAAAACATTCACCAGTTGTTTTAAAAACAAACTACAGGTTAGAAAAATCTACAAAATAAGAATCATAGATTAACGTTTAAAGTCTGTGATTCAGGTTGTAAATGATCAAAGTACAAATAAAGTGTTTGATCTTAAAACTGAGTCATAAAAACTTTGATTTTCATCAAATGGTGAAAAGCAGCTCCACTAACTGCCTTTACACGGACTGTTTGTTGACACAAACAGTAAAGTGTAAATAATAACTTCTTAGAAAACATCTGCAGAAACACGAGATCCTGGACTCCTGCAGAGACTCACCTGCTGTTTGGTGAAGAATCTGGAGTTTTCTGCAGACTGAACGAAGCCAAAGTCCTTGTGCAGGAAAGTGTTGAAACATGGAGGGACTAAAACCTCCGGGGGGAGGGGGGGGTGCTCCTGCAGCCAACCAAGAACAGTCTGATTAACGGATCACCACAAACCGTGTCACTGTCCAGACTTTGAGGATCCTCACAGTGTCGTTCGTCTCACGTGCGTTCCGGTTCCGTCTGCTGCACTTTCCTGAAGGACTGAGATGTTTTCAGGAATCTGCAGAATTCAGTAATTCTTCTTAAGAGGCTCAAAGAACCGGCGGTGAAAACAAGTCTTTATTCAGCTCAGCAGCAAAATTATACAACAGTCTGATTGAGATCGTTCTGCAGCAGAACTCTGATAGAACCACAAATAACAACAAGATTTCAGTTAATTCTTCATCTGTAAACATCTGGATTGATGATAAATCTGATGGAGCAGCTCAGCGAGTTTAAACTAAAACAGCTGCTGCTGGACTCTTTACATGCTGAGAGCGTGTTTCACATCTGCAACAGCTGGAACTGTGTTTACTGTGAGTCACGGGGTTAAAGCTGGTGCAGGAGAAACATCTGAGCACACGGTCCAGCAGACGAGCCCTGGAGACCTGGAGCCCCGGAGACCTGAAAACGAAGACATTCTGGACCACCTGGTACTTCCAACAGCCCTCGTGTGATTTATCGAGCTTGTGATCAAGGCAGTAAAACGTTTAATCAAATAATCAACAAATAAAATTTTGTTTCGACATGAAAAATGTTGTAAAAAACAGAAAATCCATGTGTTGATCCAAGTGAACATGTGACATACATGATATTCAGTCAATGTTCTGTTTCTAACATCTGGACACATCTGGCATCAAGTCAGGAATGTTTCAGTGTTTGTGAACTTCGCCTGCTGAGACTGTCAGTTACTCAGTAAGCCGGATCAGAACCAGCAGCCGCCGTTTGTTCCTGTAAACAACGTCTTCATCACAAAAACCCTTCTGCTGTTAGTCCACATCAATTTAACAGATTATCCAGAACTGTTCTGGTTCTGGAGGCTTTTGAATCAGGAAACGTCTCATCAGTCACGTCAGCGTGCAGTTGTTCACGCAGTCCTGAGCTCTATGAAACACCTCATACACATTCACCAGAGGGAACATGACGACGGCCCCGATGAGGGAACCGGCCTGGATGGAGATACCACACCACAGCAGCGCAGCGTGACCCGCCTCGTGGAGCAAAGTGCCAATCACCACCTTCAGATACGAGAACAGTCCGGTGAAGATGATCCAGGAGACGACCTGCAGTGTGAGAATCAACCCCATACGGTCACAACGTGGAAACAAAAAGATACAACATGCAACAAATATCACCACTCACCACTAACGCCCCCCCAGCAGGGTGGCCCAGGAGGGGGGGGCAGGGGCTGAACGCTGCCAGCACCATCAGGTAAACAGCAAATACACCTGCAGCCAAAGACAAGAAGCCCAAACCTGCAGAGGATCTGAAAAACAAGCAGGATCAGAACAGTTCTGAGGTCCTGATCAGGAAACCAGATCAGGAAACCAGACCAGGAAACCAGATCAGGAAACCAGATCAGGAAACCAGACCAGGAAACCAGATCAGGAAACCAGACCAGGAAACCAGATCAGGAAACCAGATCAGGAAACCAGACCAGGAAACCAGATCAGGAAACCAGACCAGGAAACCAGACCAGGAAACCAGATCAGGACGGTTAAAACACAAAACAAAAACATCTTCTCACCTGAGCACGACAAACATGGCCAGGAAACAAGCCAGAGGGTTTGCAATGTTACCGAGGACCACGGAGAGGTGAAAGGTCATGGTGCCGTAAGGCAGACAGGTGAAGCTCTGCACAGACGGCAGGACGCCGTTGGTGAGGGCGTTGGAGATGGCGAGCAGTACCAGTAGGTAAATGTTTTGTGGAATCCAAAAGGTCTGAGCAGGCTGCTGCTCCTCCACTTGCACCTCCTCCTCAGACAGCGGCGGTCCACCGTTGTAGAGTCGGTCTGTCTCCTCTCCGTTCTTTACCGCTGCGGCGCTGTCCGCCGCCTCCTTCGGCGGTTTCTCCTGCTGCGATTCAGACTGTCTTCTAACTAAAGCCACAAAACTCAGAGCCGAGGTCAACAGCATTACAAACAAGAACCAGAAGAAGTTCTGGGCCGGGAAGTTCTCCTTTAAATACTCGGGCTTCACGGTGTCATTCACAGTTTTACACTCCAGCTTGCTCACACCTTGTCCCAACGCCATCACACAGGGGAACAAGGCGCTGAAACCCTGACCAATGAAAAACGTTCGGATGTACTGAGGAGGGTAACGAAACATGAACGGCAGGAAGGTGACGGTCGATGTACAACAAACTAAAGACAAGAGAAACGTGAGCAGCAGGAAGGGAAGTGACCTCTCCGCTCCCGCTACGATAACAGTGTGTGACCAGAAGATGGCCAGGAATGCTGACGCCACCACCGCCAGCACCTGGATGCAGTGGATAACGACACGTTCATTCAGACGTCCTGGAGCGCAGTGATGTGTCACGGTGACTGCAATTGGACCCACGTTCCCAAACGCTATAAGCACCGACAGATACGCAGGAAGTTTCCAGCCTGAAACAACAGCATCAGATGGAGCAATGAGACACGCCAGCAGGTAAACAAACAGTATATAGAAATACATGAAAAAATCAATCCATTTAACTTTTTAAAAGTTTTTCTTCCACAGTGTTAAAAATAATTTAATGAGTCACATAAATTTTCGTACATCAGAAAAAAGACCTGTGAGGATAAAAATCCAAACCTCTTAATGTCTGGCCTGAAATATTTAAAGTTATATAAAGGAAACAAACTGTGATAATAATAATATGTTCGTCAATATAATAAAATAATCAGATAAATTGGTACTTTGCCCCCTGCAGTAACTAGAAGCTCCACCAGGGGGCAGAAGACAGGATTATTAAATAACGCAGGTTTTTGAGGAGTGCAAACCTTGTTAGAGCTCTATGATTAAATGGTTATTAATGTAAGGGGAAATACATTTATTATTATTATAACTGCCTCAAAATCCACTGAGAAGTTTTAACTTTCATCAGTTTTACTGTAAAAAATTATTTGGTTGTTACGAACATTAATTTTATTCTAGAAGTTCGCTGACATATGAGTTAAAGATATTTGGATGCAACATGGAGCAGAAAACAGAGAAGCTCCAGCTGGTATAACTCCGGCTGTTTGGATCGATCCGTGGCAGCGACACTGACCTTCGGGAAGCTGTCTGACAACAACCGGGAGTTCGACCCACAGACTGTTGACGGAAATCCAGGAACCCATAGCGAACACAGCCATGAGGCCGTGGACCACCGCGGTGCTGCTCCACCAGCTCCCGGACATGGTACCGCTCAGTTCGGCTTAAAAACAGACAGATGTTCGGGGCTGGTTCGCTCTTATTTGAGTAAAACGTGTTTTCAACACGCCGCTCAACGGTTAGCAATGAAACACACCAAAGCCCCGCCCCTCCAGTTGCCTTTGAGGATCCTCGTAAATACAAATGTTACCAATAAAACCGAACTTTCCCTTCTGATCATTAAAGCATTGCAGTAACAATGTTAAGAAATGTTATTGTGATTTTCTGGGATTTTTTGTGCCTGTGAGATAATTGTGGCACTTTCGGTTCGTTTAGTGTGATTATGTTAATGTCATCATGTTTAATCCTTCTGTATGACACCAATCAGCTCCACAATAAATAATCTGTCTTAAATTTGTCAAACCAAAATCTATCCAACATTTTACCTCCGGTGATATTTGCAGGACATGAGAAGATGTAATCTCCTGGTTTCCAGCAACATTGAAGGCACCATCTGGGTAAGAAGGGAGCGCGTCTGTTCTCTCTGGTTGCTTATCTGTCACAAAGATTAGTTGTTGTTTTAATATCTGGGCCAAAGTTCACAGAATTAGAACTAAAGGTGAAATCTCCGTGTAAATGCTGAGGATTAAAACTTCACTTCATTAGTAGGAACAACATGTTCGTTTTGACATGGAAAATCAGCTGACTTTTATTCAAATGTTCCTCCTTTGTCAGTTTATCAGATTGTACTGGCTCTGATTGTTGTTACATTCAGTAAAATGAACAGGAACTTTTTACAATCTTCCTCCGTCATTTTTCCAGTAGTGATTTCTTCCTGTAACAAGAAAAAACCTTTAAATCGGACAAACAAACGTTGTTTATTTGTTGAGAAGGATTAAACAACAGGACAAAACTAAATACAGAAAAAATATGTTTATTTTCAAACAAATCAGACAACAGAAACAAATCTTAGTATTATCATGGTGGTTCTGTCACCTACAGAAACAAATGTGTTTCCTTTCCTTAAAAAAATCATTCTACTAAGAAAAAGTACAAGTAAATAAGGTTTAAGATGTCTAAACCTGACGCTTGTCCTTGACATGCAGCGTGTCTGTGTGGACAGGCTGATGTCTCTGTGTTTCTGATCAGCTTGTGTTCCCAGAGTCACGTGGACATGTTTGGAGTTTCTTCTCGGATCTCCGGCGTTCGGCTCACTTCACTCTGAGCAGCTGAAGTTTCTGGAACCACGTGAGTTACTGCTTTTAATCTTGTCTTTCTAGGCGCCAACACAAGCGAGTATCCTGGTTTTACGCGAGGAAGCGCAAGCTTCAGCTTCAACGCCATCTGTGTGCAGTTCAGATGAACAAAATCCAAGTTTGGGTCTGTGTTGTTCAGAACCATCTTCTGGTAGAGCATCTCACAGCGAATAGCCTCTCGTTTCTCAGCTCGGGATTTAGTCTCAAAGTGCAGCAGCATTTTATCCACGTCCTGCTGGGTTTTGCACGGCCCGCCATTTTTTAGGACTGTAGCTTTGATATAATCCAAGTCCATGTTCACTTCTTGCTCTTCCTGGAGAACCCGTTTGGAACCGCTCTTCGTCTGAGGGCTGTGCTCATCTTTTTGCTGGAAGAAGGAACTTTTTTTGCTTTTCCAGCCTGAGAATTCATCCGAACTGTCATCAGAATGTCCCAACGAGTCATCATCGTCCTGAGAACTGTCTGAAAAGCTTTTCTTTGAGGAACTCTTGGACATCTTGTCAGGTCTGTTTTTTTTGTACGGATACGCGTGGCCGAAGGGGTATTCTGCCATTAAGACAGAGAATGTGCAACTCACCAACTGTAAGCACACGTCTGTCGGGGGAGTTTGGGAAAAAATTCCTCCAGGCAAAAAATCCTTCAGGTGTTCCTCAGTGACAGCAGCAATCACCTTTGTCGTCCTCTTCAGACAAGCCCGGATCAGGTCTCGGTTTGTGCGCCAATGGCCGCAGTAATAAAACACTCCATTAAAGGTTTTCTCTTGTAGTGGAAACTGCATAAAAACATTGGTGGACTCCTCCGGTTCCAGCAGACTGGAAGGATCTTTGGACCAATCGAGGAACTTCTGGTAGAGACAGAGCAGGTACTGACTGAAGAGCGTGTACTCTCCACCGCTCTTCAGAAGCTGCCAGTAAGGACCAAGAATTTTACAGTAAATGATGGCCAGAACACACACAAAACTCTGAATCATGGAGTCGTTAGCATCTGTTGCCACACTCTCCAGCACAACACTGGGACAGGCATCGTTGGTCATAGACAGCAGATCAGAGAAGAAGAGCGCGACCTCTTTGTGATGGTGGATAAGACCTGCTGCAGCTTCAAAGAAGTTGTTGAATCTATTTGACTGGTTAACAGCCAGTTTGGACGGGTTTCTCTTCTCCTCACAGAACGCCACCCAATGTTTTCTGTAGTTTGGCCTATCAGGGCTGCGAGGGCTAAGGACGTCACTCGCCATGTGGATGTACCGTGAAGTGGCACTTTCTGGCAAATTGACAAAGTTCTTGAAATTTGGAAGCTTGTCTCGGCCCAGTTTCTCTCCAGTGGACAGAATGATCTCTTTTTCAAAACTCAGGATCTGCTCCTCAACTGCATCTTGCAGGTCAACAAGGAAATTAGCGTTGTAGTTTAAAAACATGACGGGAGACACAAGTGGAAACTCTTCAGACACTGCACTCACTTTTTTCTCAAACTCTTCCATGGCTGGATGCTCCTTGTAAGTCAGAGCATAGTGGTTTTTGAGCAGATCTAAGGAAACCTTCTTGCATGTTTCAGTTTTTCCTCCGTACATACTGGACAGTTTTTGGACCGACAGCATTGCGATGTCCAGCAGAGCCAGAGATTCTCCTCTGTTAGCTGAGCTTTCTTCTACATTACTGGATGCGTTAAGAGTCCCTTCGTTTTCACTGTCATCATGTTTTCTCTGCATCGTGTTTCTGAAAACATCCCGGTCCATCTCAGACCCCTCGCCGTGGGAGATTTCATAACTCTCATATTCCTCTTTGACCAAAACCTTTTCAATATCGTCTCTTCTCATGCGTTTCTTCACCAGCTGTTTGGGTGTTCTCTTCCGAACCAGTTCAAACGGACTCTGAAGCAGATTCTCGATTGCTGCGTTCCTTCTGTGACTTCTTGTTTCAGAATTAAGACAATAAATTTTTACCTTGTTTATCTTGGCTCTGAGCTTTTTATAAGCCTTTTGAATATCCCCGTTCCTACAAAACTCTGGGTTGAAGTTCCGTAGCCAAGTGACGATGACAACTGGGGAAATTTTCTCCCTGGTGACAAAGTTGCTCAGTTCGAGAATCAGACCATTTGTGACTTCAACCAACTGCGCCCGTTCAGAGAAATCTCTCAGTTCCAGTAGATGCTGCCGCTCAACTCCGATGCTGTCACATATAGGACCAACAAAGTTAAAGTTGACGTCGGATTCCAGGAAGGTCACCCTCGCATCAAAGCCCAGACTCAACGTTGTTGCGATGCCTCTTTCAATCAAGCGGCGGAAGTCAGCTGACTGATGAGCGGGGAAGATTTTCTTCAGCCATTCTATGACGGCAATCCAGGGAAAATTATTGTCTTCTCTCAGAAGTCCTACTTGAATCATAAATCTGTTCTTGCATGGAGCCTGTTCGAGATCCAGTTCCTCTCCTGACTGAGGACCGATAAAGTCTGCAACAAGCTTCCAGTAGTACTCATCTCCTGAAAACCAAAACGCTGGACAGTTATTAAGGGTATAAGAATGAAATGTTTGAATGTAAGAATGAAACACCTTTGTCTTAGAGATCTATGCAAAATTTCTGGTTTATCCCTCATTTCCTTAAAATGTATTTAAATATTTTGGGTTAGGGTTACACGTCGACACAACTCTGGTTCATTCATTCAGTTTAGGAGTTGTGTTGTACATGAATGACTCAGAGGTTAGTGACATATCAAAGAATGTTCAGCTATAAGGCCTGAAACTAAGAGGAAAATCCTTCAAAGTCTAAAGAAAATCTCCGAAAGACCTTCAGAGAGCATGAGAACTGTTGATACACTTTAACAGGAAACTCTCACAGAATGTTCATCATTCATAAAAAGATAAACACGCCAAATAATTCAGACTTACTCAGATTAGCTTCAGTTACAACTGGTTTCCCATGAAGAGAAAAATCTCGACACTCCTCCATAACGAGCTGTTAAAAATATAGAAATTTTTATTCCTCTGAAATGTTAGTCAGGGTTTTTAACATGTTTTAAAATGGCACAATCCTATCGATGAATAAAAAACCCAAAACATTAATTAAAAATTCTTCCAGCTGGTAAATTTAAAAGTCATAATAAAGTTTCAAGTTACACAGTTACTTTAAAGGATCAAGTCTTACAGGTAACCAGCATCAAACCACCAAATATAATTAATTATATATAAATTAATCAGTTCAAGCCTTTCATGTTTAAAAGGAACCCCGGCTAGACTTGTGGATCTTAAAAGATAAATGTTAGTATAACTTATAATAAAGTGATATAAAAAACCTTCTCGATGTCTTCGTTTTTGTAAAACTTGTAAAAATTTGTAGCTCGCCATCGTTGTTAGCGTCACAATGCACTCTGGGTAGTGACGTGATATGGTTGCACCGGTCGGCTTCTGAACCCTGTTGTGACTGTTCAGCCTTTACAATTTGAACCTGAGCGAAACATTAATGAAGAGGACAGCACTGACGATGTTTCACTAATCGAGCATTAAAATGAAGAGCAAGTAGGGATGAAGGGAATTTTGGAGATTATTAGCATCCAGAGCTGTTGTGTGCTTTATAGATATGTTTCTATGTGTAAGCGTGGTCCACGGTAACTACTTACTGTACATCAGCTGGCCACTGTGCCATTACATCTGAAATATCTGAATCCGTCTGAGTGGCAGCATCAGTAAAATTTGGAGAATACTGTCTTGTTACACCTACTGATTGCTCTATAGACTGGAGAGGTGAATTATCAGCTTCATTTGTGATGAGTGGCGTGTCTGATGGTTCGCCTAACGTGACAGAAGCAGCAACTGCAGGAGTGGGTTGTCTGCTCAGGAGAGTGTCCAGCATCTCTTCTCTTAGGCGCTTTTTACCGTGCATTTCACTTTCTACCCGAGGGCATTTAGGATCCTTGTGTGGGAAAATGGTCGGAAAAGCAAATTTGTTTCAGTCTTCGCTTATACCCAGCTTCTCCCGTGAGATCTTTCATTAGTTGTAGTCGACTAAGAGCTTTAAACGCATCTGGAGAAAAATGTCAGGAACACAGCCGCAGATCTTTGGGGAGTTGTGTCCGTCCACAAGCATCTTCCCACTGCTTTCTCCTCTTCTTGTCCATAGGAAAGCAGTGTAAACTCACATCAGTCCCCTTGTTGCCTTTTGACTGGAAATTGCATCCAAAAGCAGTGCAATGTGGCATTTTACTTAGCCCTTATATTAAAAACAGTTTTTCTGAGGTTTCTGTTGAATATTTTACCTCCACAGGTGTTTTTACCTTCATATTGGGTGTGAAAAAAGGTCAACAACTTCTCTTTCAGTTTTTTCGTCTCAAACTACGCAGGTGGCGATAAAACCCGAGTTCGAATGGCCGGTACTTGTTTCATCACCACTTCTTTGTTCGTTAGTATTCAGCAGCCCCCGCAGTTGAAACCACGCCTAGCATGCTGCTGGCTAAATGCTGTTAGCATAAGACGTATCAAATAGTAAGAGGCTACGTCTGCTGTTGCCATGAGCAGTGGGGCAGGAAACAGTATACCTTACTCTCATAGGCTAGTTTGTTAGCCAATCAGAGTCCAGCAAATTCGAATAATAAATACGAACGAGCTGCTGCCTGAAGCCTGACAGAAACAGACGAATTTTGAAGCAGACAGATTGAAAGGTCTGTTAATCCGTGTTTCCTAACGTTTTTTAGATATAAAATGTTTCATATTCTTGGAGAATACTTAAGAAATAACCACAAACTCCTGATATTTGTATGAAATGGCCTCTTTAATAATAAACAAACGCTGGCGTCAATAGCTATTAATCTACCGAGTGCAACAATATACGTCATCGCCCCCAAAGTGCATTCGTGCGGAAAACATGGCGTCCTACGTAGGTAAAAATATGTACTAAATATTATTGATTTCTAAATCAATGGCAATATTTTATATATTTCCGCATTAAGAATAAATCAGTCAAATCTCTGTGTTATTCTGTATAATGTTAGTAATTAAACACAAGATTTAAACTTCGATAAGATTCATCCACTGAATCTTTGACTATGCTGCAGCGTCTTTGCAGTAAAATCAACCAAATCGATCATTGATCACAAACAGAAAACACGCTGCAGCTAAAGCAACTTAACGCTGGTTTTACCTGCTGGAACGGAAAATATCTGCGTTTCTCATACAGAACTCACGTTCAAGCTCAGTCCCGCTGCAATTTGTCTGAACGTTGCAGATTTTAAAACATTAGAAGTTTTTAAAAGAAGCACCAACGCTAGACGAACACAACTCGGTCGGAGGGTGGGGGGGGGACATTGAAGCTATTCCGTGATTAGTCAGTTTTGCAGAAGGCGGGCAACATCTTAGGCTTTAGCCTATCACACTGGTCGTGTTGAACCCCATACTGTGCAATGATTGGACATTTACTGTAAAGGCGGGCAATTGTTGAGACCTCGATCAATCACAATAGGGACGAGAAATGCATTCTGGGTTGGAGTTAAACTGCTTCAGGTTCGATGCTGAGTTGCCGACCTGGTGTTAGTTAGTTCAGGTAAATACATTTAATTTTTGAACAGGTTTCTGACACGACCTGCAGTCTGAATAGTAACTGTTTCTATTGCGTTATTATCATTTGGACCTATTGTGGGCGGATACAACATGACTTCCGCTTCGTTTGTAAATAGTCGAGGATGCGCGCGCAGCTTCAGTCGAACTAAAACAATGTCCATCAATCGACAGTATAAATACCTATGGTTTTACTTCGAATTATTTACAAGGATAAAATACATGTTAATAAAGTGTGAGCTGGAAGTCAGAGATGCTTCGTCATAGCTTGAACCCGAGAGCCGCTTGTGTTCCAGTTAGCTAACACACAGTTAGCACTCAGTTGAACACCTTAATGTGCAACACATAGTTAGCAAACAGTTCTATATAATAAACAATGATGTGAAAGTGTTGTGAACTGCCCGAGTTTTATTTAATAATGTATCAAACACAACCTTACTTATTTTGACTTCTAACATCCTGCAGGATGATTTTTACCACAATAAGCTGCAGGTTTGTTATAACGAGTCACATCGCGACTCCATCTGCTGCACATTTTAATAAAAACTCAAAGGACTTCAGGTGTTTTCAGGAATATTTGGTGTATTTTTTTCTTTTCTAATTCACTTTTACACACCGTGATGAATTTCTTCACACAGACTGATCTAACGGATCTGGTTCTGTCTTCAGATTCTGTCTTTGTTTTGCAGAAGTCTGGTGTCCTCGGAGGGTTAAAACACTGCTGCAGAGATGGAGGCATCTGTCTCTGAAACTTCAAATCAGAGTGACGGGAACGAGGAGGATGCAGCCGGTCATCTGGGAGAAGAGGGATCAAAATCAAACAGAACATCAATGAAAAGGAAGATGGAGGTGAAAACAAAGAAACGCAAAAAGGCTCGAATGTCTAGGGCTCCTCAGCCAGACTACACCGTCCATCAAGGGGAAGACATGCTGCTCGTCATATCCAATGCTTCAACTCAGTATGTTGGTTCAGCCTGGACTCCCAAAAAGAAGGGAAGCAAAAAGAGGAAGATGATTAAAGGGAAGATCAAAGAAGCTCAGATCAAGAGAAAAAAGACAGTCCGATCTAAACCTAAACTGGACCAGAAACCAGCTACCGAAGTGGAGGACACTAAATTATCTGTGTCTCAGACGGAACTCATTGACAGATGGGGACAGAATCTGCCTGAGGAGGTTCTGATCAATATTTTTCAGATGGTAGTGACTCAGGATGGTGCTGTACCGTTTTTATGCAGGTATTACTCTCCATTTGATTTTGGTGTTCGAGCGATTTGATGAGTTAATTTACACAGATGCACCTGTTCAGTTCAACCACCTTTAATTCACTTACTGGTGTTTTCCAATTAGCCAGCAGCATGTCTGATATTACCTTTGTACTCTTAAAGTCCCAACAGGACCAGAACTGAGTTAGACATCAGGTTCTGGTCCGATTCAGTCATTCTGACTGTTTAAGCATTCAGATGAAACCAGAACTGAACATTTAGTCCAGATGATTCTGGAACAGCTGAGTTTACTTTCAATAGGCTGGGGGACAGACATTGAGTCATTTTTCCCATAATAGAGGCGTGTGAGTTATTGTTCATAATGTCTAAACACAACAAAAACAAATACATAAACAAAACAACTTCTATGCATTCATTGAATTGATTGTATATTTATCATTTGATCGAGACTGCAGCTAATAATTCATTAACTTGGCCTGAACTTTGTCTGATTGTTGTGAAAACGTTTGTATGTTTGTTAATCATGTTGACAGTGTTTGTGTCTGTAGCATCAGTTGTATGTGTTCAGCGCTGATCACATGACTCCAGGCTGTTTGTTGTGTAGGATGGGGAGAGTCTGTCGCTTGTGGAACGCTGCTGCCTCCAGTCCAGTTCTGTGGCGCAGGGTCACTGTGGGTTACTGCTGGATTGAACCTGGAAAGAGTCAACTTCCAAAAACTGAGAGGAGGATTAAGGACACCATCACCTGGATGGCGCAAAACCGGTCTGTGTTTAGATTCTGTTTTTACTCTTATGTGTAATAATTGGTAGATACATTTTCATGATGTTGGATTTTATTCACTTTGTCAAAAGAAAAACTAAAAACACAAAATTGAGGAGTTGTAACTGATGATGTGCTTACAGAATAACCTTCATGTCTCTAGATTCTCCCAGCTGAGAGACTTTTCTCTCTATCACTGGACGAAGAATGTTGACTTCACGTTAGAGGTAAAATTCAACAGCAACACCTGAAATCTCTTGTAAAATGTAACAGATTAGCTGATCATGAGTAAATGAATTTTATTTATTAATCATTCATGATGAGGACAAACTTCTTTTGGTATAAAGGAGTTTCTTTTCTCTCTGGATTGTCACGTTCAGGTGGTTTCACAGTTCTGTCCTCATCTTCGCTCCATCAAGCTGTCCTACTGTAAAGGTGTGACAGCAAAGACCTTCCAGAGTCTCGGTCTGCACAGCCGCTGCCTGCAGAGCATCAACCTGCAGCTCTCTGAGGTACATCAACCACTTCAGGAAGGATCTGTACATGTGCAGAAGTTGAGACTGTTCTGAGGAGGAAGAGTTAGACTCATTATGTTGGAACATGTTTCAGTTAGTGATTCATACTGTGAGACCAGTCTCAGTTCTTTAATTCCTCCTCTGTGTTGTGTTAACACACACCTGTAGCTCTGCTGCTACACAGGAGCTGCTGATGATCAGCTGATCCTGCAGGATTTTGACCTTTTGAACTCCTGTGGAAGGATGAAGGATGGAGTTAGTTTTAAAACATTTTGTATTCACTTTGTTTTTTGGGTTAAATAAATGACAGTGTGATTTATGACTTGTTGATCTGAAAGTGGATTTATTACATTTAAAAACATGATGAGGATAACTGATCAGTAAAAACCTTTAATATGCTCGAGGATGTGTTCTGCAATGCAAACCAACTCTGAGTTTAGAGAAAGGTTTCGTTCTATTTTTACTGTTACTGTAAAAAAGACCCAGTATTTTAAAGCACCAACTCCCACGACCCTGAACTTTAGAGAAAGATCTGAGAAGTGCAACTCAACTTGCACACAGACATTTTGAAAAGCGTCTGCTGGAAAACCTGAAACAACAGCTTTTCCCTCTGCAGGACTTCTCTAATGCAACGTTCACTACATCACAGCTTCATCTGAATTCTGGTCTCCAAACCTCGCTGTTAAAATACATTGCTAGCAGCTCGTCTTTAACACACAGTCTTTCAGAAATGATGGAATGTAGATTTGAACATTAGAGAAAAATCTTTTTATTTGTTTTTAGTTTCATGTTGAAGGACTGCTGGAGTTCCTCGAACGTCACGGGAACCAGATCAGACAAATCTTCTTCACTCATGGACTGAAGAGCGACAGACTTCTGGCAGCTATAACTGTAGGCCTGTTTCCTGTCTGTGCTGTTTCGCCTCCCTGTTGACGCAGTGGAAGCTGGTGAGCTGACACAGAATGATGCTCTTGTTTTTTCAGAGGGGATGCTGTCCCGATCTGGAGCTGTTGGAAGTTAACAAAAGGCTTGACAGTAAGGATGGTGAACTTCCTGTTTGTATCCAGCAGCTTCAGATAACTTGTCCCAAACTTAAGGTAAAAAAATAAACTCTTTTTCAGTGTAACAACTTTGAATCTTTGTCAGTAAGTTAATATTTACTCAAATCTGAAGTTTCTTTGTCTGAGTCATTAAACTGTTTTTCCTCTTACTGTATAGAATTTTTATTATTTTTTATTTCATTCTGTGTTTTTCCTGGAGAGTTAAGAAATGTACATAAATGCATCAGCCTATTATTTCTTTAATAATTTAAAGTAAAAATTAATATTTACTAAAACATATTCAGCATCTCTTCTGATCATCATCATTTTTTCATTCCCAGGACGGATAAGGAATCATTATAAATTTAGCACCTTTGGACTTTAGATTCTTATTTGTTTAACGTCAGTTAATGAAGCTACAAACAGAATATTCCTTCCTGTTTACTGAAGCAGATTTTGTCTCATATTTTTGTTTTGAAACCACCAGAATTTTTTTCTTCAGTCAGCTGTTTGTCTCCTTCCCACCAGACCTTCCGGATGCTGAACGTCCGACCTCTACATAAGATGATGCGTAATGGAGTCGTTTCACTGACAGGATTTCAGTTTCTGGAGGAGCTTTGTATCGCAACCACGTCGTGTTCCTACATGACTGACAAAGATCTGAGAGACATCTTGTTCGGTTCCACCAAACTGAGAGTGTTGGACCTGCGAGGCTGCTCACGAATCACATCTTCTGGTCTGGCAGCGTTGCCTTGTCTGGGTAGGGAAAAGATTTTTATATTCTCTAAGTAGAAATGATAAAGTTGCATCATTAACAGTCTGCAGCAGTGTAGATCTTTAAATATTTCAAATCCAAACAAACTGAATCTTTAGCTCTCGTCTGGTTTTATCATTTAAGAAATTGGAAAGTTGAGTTTTATACTTTTATGTTTTTAAAACTGGATTTTGTAAGTCAGTTTCCACCTTCCTTAATGAAACCTGGAAGCATCAGCAGCTCTCATCAAATCTGTCTGTTTTTTGTCAGATCTTGAGTGTTTGTTCTGGGGTCAGTATCACAGCGGTGATTTTGGGTCATCATCAACGAAGAGGGGGCTTCACATGTTGACCCAGAAGTGGAGTCGCACGCTGCAGCAGCTCGATATCTCAAATCAGCTCTTCACCGAGGAAGACTTGGAGTTAGCTATGAGTTACCTCATTCAGACAACTGAGACAGAGACGCTGCGCTCACTCAACCTCAGTGGGACCAGAATAACCCCGCTCGCCCTCAGGTAACCAGAACCACGTCTCAGGTCACCAGAACTACAAAACTCCTCCCTGCATGAGTTCACCAGTTGTGGCCTTAGACAAGCAAAACGTGTCTGTGGTTTCAGCCCTTCACTGGAATGTGTTAGTTGTCTCTGATACGAGCTTGAACATTTAGTTGTTTTAAGTTTTTTACATTTTTCTTTTGTTAGTGTGGAGAAGTAAATAAGTAATTTAATGGATGTTTGATTGTTTTAATGCTGATTTGTATTTCTGACTCTTGCTACAGGTCAGTCGTTGGACAGCTGACAGCTCTGGACTATCTCAATCTGTCATCCTGCAGATATCTTCCAAGAGGAGTTAGGAAAATTTATAGAGGCCAAGAAGAAATCCACGAGCTGCTGGACAAACTGGAGTGAACTACTGCAGTCTTAAGATCTGCCTCTGGTAACATTCAAACAATGCAGGCAATCTTCTCAGGTGTTTGAATTTGACTAAATGCTGTATTTTTAAACAGTTTACACTTCATTTACACTTATTAGAAGAGGAAAATAACAGTTTGTAATTCATTTGTAAGACACTTTTTTTCTTTATCAGCTTTATTTAAGGGGCCTCTTTATTTTGAAACAGTCCAGTTTTTATTCAACATTGAAATAAAACTTAATAATGAATTAAAGTTTTAAAATCATCTTGGCAACAAAGAATCATTTGAGTTAATTTGTGTAAATTAATAATTTTTTTATTATCTTCTGCATTTTTAACTTCAAAAGATTGTAAATTAATTTTATACTCAGACTAGAAAATCCCCTGTAGAGTTCAGACCTCCACTAAATACCTCAGATCCTCCATACTGTTATTAAAACAATCAGTCTCACCTTTGTTGTATCGACATGATCAGATTCATTGATCATGAAAACACCTTTAGTAATTAGACTGATATTGATCTGATTATTAGTTCAGTAGTTACTGGTGGTTTTCTTCTGGATCCAGAACTTTAGAAGGAACATCAGATCCATTAACACGCGTCTGATTCCAGAGTCTCGACTATCTGTTGGTGTTTGTTGCAGGTTTAAAACATCATTTGTTCTTGTAGTGATAAAAAATAAGAAGGTTCCATATTATTTTCTTTTATAGATCAAAGTACCAGGAATTTTGTAACAGTCCAGATCAGTCCTTGAACCAGACCAGTCCTTGAACCAGATCAGTCCTTGAACCAGATCAGTCCTTGGTATCATGTAGAACCTTTTTAGAACTCACCCTGTCCTTTTTTAACAAGCACCCAAACTATTTATTGTGGAGTTACATACAGACGTTAAAAACAGCTTCTATCTCACAATGATGAATAATTCTTAAAAACATTCCTGGATCCAGAGTCATTGATCCAAATCACCTCCAAAATTTGTTTAGTTGGACCATTTCTAACCTTTCCTGAAAATTTAATGAAAATCCATCCTTAACTTTTCAAGTTATGTTGCTAACAGAAAGCCAAACAAACCAACTGCAGCAAAAACATGAGCTCCTTGTGAGGTAATAAATATTTAAAGTTGTTCTCTTTGACTTTCTCTCCACTAGAGGGCGATACATTTATAGCTGTATAAACATGGATTGCTTAAATCAGTCAGCTGGTGTGATGGGATGTGACTGGGTTCTCATTTCTGTCTGTGTATAACAAGTTGGATTTATTGCTAAATTAGAAACAATATTGGTGCAAAACAGTTTGTTTGAATTTCATCTTCCATTTATCTTGTTCTGGACTGTAAAACAATGAACAGCTCTTTCATTTATCAAACAAAAGACAAACTAGAGTTCACATCAGACAATTTTATTGGGTTTGATGATAGAAAGAATCATTGAAAAATGACTGTTCCATGTACATAAAACTACATCGACATTGTAATCACATAGGAATCAGTAGGGAAAAAAAACAGAAAATCTTTTACCCAAATGTTGAACATAACCTAAAGACCTTTCAAAAGTACATGTATTCCATATGTTTACATTAGTGTATGAATGTCCCACAATACGGGTCACTGCAAAACAATAACAGAAATGAAAGATTTAGACTGCTTGTACTTTTTTTTAAATTCCACGTAAAAACAAAGCCATGAACACAAACACAATATACAGTGTATATATATAAAATTGATATCAAAGAAGTTGCACTTTTCACTGCCTGGTTGTTACAGTTTGTTTAGAAGTAAAATTATGTGAGAAATGGGATTATAGCATTTCCATCACACTCAAAAGTTCCATGTTCTTGCAAGCCAGTTAGAAACAGCAGTAAAACTGTAAAACAAAAATTACATCTAAATTTCAAACTTCACAATATTGTTTCAAAATTCTTCAAAGAAAACAGAATATTTTCTAAATTAGATGATGATGCAAAAGAATTCCCTTTTATATTGTGGTGGAACAAAATTCATTTCTGCAGAGGGAATAAACTGAGGCCGGTGTCAGGATGAGTAATACACCTCTCAATCAGTTGAAGGTAGGTGAGGTTCTCCTTTGTGTTAGGGTCAAAGAAGCCCTTGGTGTCATCGTCTGGATCAGATAGGATCTGGTTCATTTCTTCATCAAAGTAACCTCTTTGGTATGCCACCTCTACCGGAACTCTGTGACTGTAGACCGGGTCGATGATTCCTCCGGTTGCAATCTGGGCTTCCAGAAGACGAATTCCATGGTCCTTCACGATGAGATCTTTTTTCAAGGCTTGGAACAAAGAGATTGTGTTTCCAGTGTAGGGATCTTTGTATCCTGTGACTGCTCTTTCTGCAGAAAGCAGTTTTTCTTTCCACTCTTTGCCAACTACTCCTTGAGCAACAGCTTCCTCTACAGTTAGTTTTTTGTTCTTTACAGGGTCAATAACAAATCCAGTGGCAGCTTGGGCCTCCAGCAGAACCAGAGAGGTACCAGGAGCCAGTAAACCTTGTTTTTTGGCTTCGTAGATACTCAGTGTTTCTTTGGTGGATGGAATGTACACCCCAGCAATACTGTTGGTGCCCTCGAGGTATTTACTTACTGAGGCCATTTCACTTACTTCCCTCACAGTGACATTGCCATCTATAATATCTTTGTAGAGGTCTTCATTTATAACTCCTGATTTCCTCAGCTCAGATGCAGTGACCTCATTTCTAATTCCTTTGAAGGTTTTGTCTTCAGTGATCTCTGTGATTCTTGTTGTGGTTGTGGTTGTGGTTGTGGTGGTGGTGGTGGTGATATGCTGCTGAATGATTGTC
Source organism: Pachypanchax playfairii (assembly GCA_006937955.1). Lineage (NCBI taxonomy): Eukaryota > Metazoa > Chordata > Actinopteri > Cyprinodontiformes > Aplocheilidae > Pachypanchax > Pachypanchax playfairii. The sequence goes on from SSNP01000071.1 coordinate 1,636,176, forward strand.
AAGATAATTTCCAAAAAGCGTTCAATGGAGATTGAACCAGCTTTGAACTGTTGGACAAGCTCTCTCCTCTTTTCCTCAGTGATGTATTTAGAGTAAAGAAGATCCCATAGAGATACTGTGGTTCCCTTGTATTTCCCCCCTGCTTTGTTTGTTGTTGTAGATTTCAAAATGAGCTTTGTTGCCTCATCAACAAAGAAATAGGACTCCCCTTTCTTTACAATAGACAACAAGTATAACTCTGTATCTGGATCTTTAGCACACCTCTCAATCAGTTGAAGGTAGGTGAGGTTCTCCTTAGTGTTAGGGTCAAAGAAGCCCTTGGTGTCATCGTCTGGATCAGATAGGATCTGGTTCATTTCTTCATCAAAGTAACCTCTTTGGTATGCCACCTCTACCGGAACTCTGTGACTGTAGACCGGGTCGATGATTCCTCCGGTTGCAATCTGGGCTTCCAGAAGACGAATTCCATGGTCCTTCACGATGAGATCTTTTTTCAAGGCTTGGAACAAAGAGATTGTGTTTCCAGTGTAGGGATCTTTGTATCCTGTGACTGCTCTTTCTGCAGAAAGCAGTTTTTCTTTCCACTCTTTGCCAACTACTCCTTGAGCAACAGCTTCCTCTACAGTTAGTTTTTTGTTCTTTACAGGGTCAATAACAAATCCAGTGGCCGCTTGGGCCTCCAGCAGAACCAGAGAGGTACCAGGAGCCAGTAAACCTTGTTTTTTGGCTTCGTAGATACTCAGTGTTTCTTTGGTGGATGGAATGTACACCCCAGCAATACTGTTGGTGCCCTTGAGGTATTTACTTACTGAGGCCATTTCACTTACTTCCCTCACAGTGACATTGCCATCTATAATATCTTTGTAGAGGTCTTCATTTAAAACTCCTGATTCCAACAGCTCAGATGCAGTGACCTCAGTTCTAATTCCTTTGAAGGTTTTGTCTTCAGTGATCTCTGTGATTCTTGTTGTGGTTGTGGTTGTGGTTGTGGTGGTGGTGGTGGTGATATGCTGCTGAATGATTGTCAAGATAATTTCCAAAAAGCGTTCAATGGAGATTGAACCAGCTTTGAACTGTTGGACAAGCTCTCTCCTCTTTTCCTCAGAGATGTATTTAGAGTAAAGAAGATCCCATAGAGATACTGTGGTTCCCTTGTATTTCCCCCCTGCTTTGTTTGTTGTTGCAGATTTCAAAATGAGCTTTGTTGCCTCATCAACAAAGAAATAGAACTCCCCTTTCTTTACAATGACCAACAGACTGAGGCCGGTCTCAGGATGAGTAATACACCTCTCAATCAGTTGAAGGTAGGTGAGGTTCTCCTTTGTGTTAGGGTCAAAGAAGCCCTTGGTGTCATCGTCTGGATCAGATAGGATCTGGTTCATTTCTTCATCAAAGTAACCTCTTTGGTATGCCACCTGTACCGGAACTCTGTGACTGTAGACCGGGTCGATGATTCCTCCGGTTGCAATCTGGGCTTCCAGAAGACGAATTCCATGGTCCTTCACGATGAGATCTTTTTTCAAGGCTTGGAACAAAGAGATTGTGTTTCCAGTGTAGGGATCTTTGTATCCTGTGACTGCTCTTTCTGCAGAAAGCAGTTTTTCTTTCCACTCTTTGCCAACTACTCCTTGAGCAACAGCTTCCTCTACAGTTAGTTTTTTGTTCTTTACAGGGTCAATAACAAATCCAGTGGCAGCTTGGGCCTCCAGCAGAACCAGAGAGGTACCAGGAGCCAGTAAACCTTGTTTTTTGGCTTCGTAGATACTCAGTGTTTCTTTGGTGGATGGAATGTACACCCCAGCAATACTGTTGGTGCCCTCGAGGTATTTACTTACTGAGGCCATTTCACTTACTTCCCTCACAGTGACATTGCCATCTATAATATCTTTGTAGAGGTCTTCATTTATAACTCCTGATTTCCTCAGCTCAGATGCAGTGACCTCATTTCTAATTCCTTTGAAGGTTTTGTCTTCAGTGATCTCTGTGATTCTTGTTGTGGTTGTGGTTGTGGTTGTGGTGGTGGTGGTGGTGATATGCTGCTGAATGATTGTCAAGATAATTTCCAAAAAGCGTTCAATGGAGATTGAACCAGCTTTGAACTGTTGGACAAGCTCTCTCCTCTTTTCCTCAGTGATGTATTTAGAGTAAAGAAGATCCCATAGAGATACTGTGGTTCCCTTGTATTTCCCCCCTGCTTTGTTTGTTGTTGTAGATTTCAAAATGAGCTTTGTTGCCTCATCAACAAAGAAATAGGACTCCCCTTTCTTTACAATAGACAACAAGTATAACTCTGTATCTGGATCTTTAGCACACCTCTCAATCAGTTGAAGGTAGGTGAGGTTCTCCTTAGTGTTAGGGTCAAAGAAGCCCTTGGTGTCATCGTCTGGATCAGATAGGATCTGGTTCATTTCTTCATCAAAGTAACCTCTTTGGTATGCCACCTGTACCGGAACTCTGTGACTGTAGACCGGGTCGATGATTCCTCCGGTTGCAATCTGGGCTTCCAGAAGACGAATTCCATGGTCCTTCACGATGAGATCTTTTTTCAAGGCTTGGAACAAAGAGATTGTGTTTCCAGTGTAGGGATCTTTGTATCCTGTGACTGCTCTTTCTGCAGAAAGCAGTTTTTCTTTCCACTCTTTGCCAACTACTCCTTGAGCAACAGCTTCAATCACAGACATTTTTCTATTGTTTACTGGGTCAATGATGAAACCAGTGGCCGCTTGGGCCTCCAGCAGAACCAGAGAAGTTCCAGGTGTCAGTAAACCCTGTCTTTTGGCTTCATAGATGCTGATAATCTTTTTTGTAGCTTCAACCCTTACACCTGCTATACAGTTAGTAGCTCCAAGGTACTTCTGAATGGACTCCATTTTGGTCACATTTTCTTCAGTTACTTCACCTTTTATAATTTGGCAAAAAAGTTCTTTTGAGATTATTTTTGACTCATAAAGCTCACTGGCTGACACTTTCTTTCTTAGTCCCTCGAACTTTTTTGCTTTAGATGACATCTCTGTTATGATAACTGTGAGTATTTCAATGATTTCTTCTATTTTCACAGCTCCTGTCTTGTACTGTTGTACGAGCTGTTCTCTTTTCTCTTTTGAAATGTATTCAGAGAGCAACACCTCCCACATTGTTACTTCTTTGTTTTTGAATTTTCCCACATTCATGTTAAGGATTTTGCTTTTGAATGCAAGCTCTACTTGTTCATCTGTATGAAACACCTTGCACTCTTCTTTATGCAGTGGAAGGAGAAATAGGCCAGTTTTTGAGTCTTTCTCACATCGATTTATCAGCTGATGGTAAGACAGATTTTCGTTGGTATTAGGATCAAAGAAACCTTTGGCGTCGTCAGTGGGGTTCATCAGGATTTTGTGCGTTTCTTCATCAAGATAGCCCCTTTTAATAGCAACATGACTTGGTAGCCTGTGACTTTGATTTGGGTCAATAACTCCTCCAGTTGCTATCTGTGCCTGAAGAAGACGCAGACCTTCATTTCTTTGTACCAACTGTTCTTTCATGGCTTCAAACAAGGATATTGTTGCATCTGTATATGGATCTTTAAAGCCTGTGACGGCACGCTCAGCTAAAAGAAGTTGCTCGTGTATATCTGTTCCAATTACTTTCTCTTTGGCAGCTTCTTCCACAGAATAGAATTGGTTATTGATAGGATCAATGACCCATCCTGTTGCAGACTGTGCTTCAAGCAGAATAAGAGCATTGCCCGAAGTCAACAGATCTTCCTGTTTTGCTTGGTAAATGCTCATTACTTTTTGAGTTGGATAAACCTTGATTCCAGCAATGCTTCCAGTTCCCTTCAGATATCCTCTCACAGGTTCACTTTTGACCACTGTGTCAAAGTTGAGCTTTCCTTCTCTAACCTGTTTGAAGGTTTCTGCATCAATGATATCAGAATCCAATAGCTGTTGTGCTGAGACAGGATTTCTAAGGCCCATCGTCTCTTTAGGGGTTTCACTCTTCTCCAGTTCTTCAACTGTGGAAATCACTATCGTGATTACTGTTTGTGTGCTGATTTGCTTTGTTCTGTATTTTTCGATGAGTTCCAGTTGCTGATCCTCAGTGAAATAACTAGAATGAATCAAGTCCCAAAGAGAAACTGATTTTCCTGAATAGCGTCCTACACTTATAGTTACAAGTGTCTTTTGAAACACTTGCTTTATTTCTTCTTCTGTATATGTTTTTTCCTTTGTTGCTGTTGCCTTTGGTGTGTCATTAAGTGGCAAGAGAAATAGTCCTGTTTCCTTATCCTTCACACACCGGCTTAACATATCCATGTATGTGAGGTTTTCTTTAGTCTTTGGGTCAAAAAAGCCCTTTGTGTCATCTGTTGGGTCTTGTAGGATTTGATTTAGTTCTGCATCAAAATATCCTTTTTTGTATGCAACATCCAGAGGTAAGTGAAGGCACTTCAAGGGGTCAATTATACCCCCTGTAGCAATTTGGGCCTCAAGTAAACGAATGCCATGCTGCTTGACAATAAGGTCCTTCTTTAAGGCTTGGAATAGTGAGATCTTTTCTCCTGTGTATGGGTCTGTGTAACCAGTAACAGCCCTCTCTGCAGACAGAAGTTTTTCATACATTTGTGGACCAATTACATTTTCTCTTAGAGCTTGCTCTACTCCAAGTTTTCTGTTCTTCAAAGGATCTATAATGAATCCTGTAGCTGCTTGTGCTTCAAGGAGACACAGGGCTGTTCCAGGTGTAAGGATGCCTGTTTTCTGTGCATCATAGATGCTCATTTTCTGATTGGAAGGTTGCAGCATCAACCCAGCCACACAACTTGTTCCTTGCAAAAAGGTCCTCACCCTGTCTGTGTTCATCACATCAGTGCTTGAGATTGTTCCATCAATCAAACGTTTGTATGTGTTTTCATCCACAATTCCAAGTTTTAGAAGATCCACAACAGAAACTTCTCCTCTGAGACCTTCAAAGTTCAGCTCTGCTTGCCGTTTTATCTCCTTACTTTCAATGATCTCCAAAATGATGACTGTGAGTCGCTCAACTGTGATTTTCCTGGACCTGAAGAGCTTAAAAAACTCTTGCCGTTTTTCCTCTGACAGATATTCTGAATTGATAAGATCCCACAGTGTTGTGTGCTTGCCCTTGAATCTGCCATATTTGACAGTAACCGTTGTCATTTGCAGTATCTCACGAATGTTATCATCTACGTTAACTTTGTTCCTTTTGCTTTTTAAAGGCAGAAGGCACAAGCCTGTACTGGGATCTGTGACGCATCTGTCCATGAGCTGCAAATAGGTCAGGTTCTCATGAGTATTGGGATCAAAAAATCCTTTGGTGTCATCACTTGGATCACTTAGGATCTGATTCATCTCTTCATTAAAGTACCCCCTCTTGTAGGCTACATGGACAGGAATGCGATGGCTGTTTACTGGATCAATAATTCCACCAGTAGCAATTTGTGCCTCCAGAAGCCGAATTCCATGATCTTTGAGGATCAAGTCCTTTTGCATTGCTTGGAACAGTGAGATTATCTTTCCGTCATGTGGATCTTTGTACCCAGTGACTGCTTTCTCTGCTGATCGCAGCTTTTGACAGACATCAGGTCCAACAATCTTTGCTTTGACAGCATCATCTACTGAAAACTTTCTGTTTCCAATAGGGTCAATGATGAACCCTGTTGCTGCTTGGGCCTCCAATAGAATCAAAGCAGTTCCTGGCATCAGATGTCTTCTTTGTCTTGCTTGGTAGATGGTCAAGATCTGAGAATCTGGAAGTAGAATACCTGCAATGCTGTCTTTACCCTGTAAGTATACACTTACATTTTCATTCTTTATGATGTCATTTACTGACATTTTCCCCTTTTCCAGATCCTCCATCACCTTCTGGCTGATGATATCTGCTTCCACAAGCTGTTTGGCTGTAACCGTTTCTCTAATGCCTTCAAAGGTGTTTTTTGTGGTTTTAACAGATGTTTCTATGGTTTCCAGGATCATTGTAATAATCATTTTTATATCTAGCTTCCCTTCCCTGTGTTTCTGAAATATGTCTTTTCTCTGCTGTTCATCAAAATATTCAGACATCAGCAGTTCCCACAGAGACACTGTCATTCCCATGTATTTCCCATAATTCACTTGGACCTTCTCTGCTTTGAAGACCATTTTGGTTTGGTAATCAATGAAGCTGGAATTAACTCTGCCTGATTTATCATGTAGAGGTAGGAGGCACAATCCAGTGACAGGATCAGTCACACATCTTTCCATCAGCTGAAGATAAGTGAGATTGTCCTCTGTATTTGGGTCGAAAAACCCTTTTGTGTCGTCTCCTTCATCTTCCAGTATGGCATTCATTTCTTTATCAAAATAGCCTCTCTTGAAAGCCACTGCTGTGGGAAGCCTATGGCTGTTGATTGGATCTATTATTCCACCTGTGGCAATTTGTGCTTCAAGTAGGCGGATGCCGTGCTCTCTGACGATGAGGTCTTTTGACATTGCTTGAAACAGAGATATAGTTGCTCCTGAATATGGATCTCTGTATCCTGTCACTGCTCGCTCAGCAGAAAGCAGCTTTGCATGAAGTTCTGGTCCAATGATTTTGTGTTTGATGGCTTCATCCACTGTATACTTTTTATTTTGTACAGGATCAATCATGAAACCTGTTGCAGCTTGAGCTTCCAGTAAAACAAGTGCTGTTCCTGGCATCAGGATGCCTTCCTTCATGGCCTGATAAATGCTCATTCTTTGATTAGATGAAAGTACAGCAATACCTGCAATACTGCCTTTGCCTTCCAGGTATTCTTTCACTGTTTCTCTCAGCATCACATCCTGTGTGGTGGTGTTTCCCTTTTGCAGGTCATCATAGGTTTTTTGGTCGATAATCTTTGATTCAAATAGTTCACTGGAGGAAATGCCTTTGCGCAGACCTTTAAAGGCGATGCAGACAGGAAGTAGCAACAAGCCTGTGTTGGGCTCCACAATGCACGTTTCCAGGAGGTTTTGGTAGTTAAGGATTTCCTGTGTGCTTGGATTGTAGAACACTTTAAGCTCCGACATCTGGTCATTGAGCAAACCTTTTTCATACAGACCTTTTTGGATTGCAGACTCAACCGAGATGTTTGTCTTCTCCACGGGATCAAAGATACCCTTACTTACTATCTGTGCTTCTAACAGCCTCAAACCATAATCTCTGGGGATTAAATCTTTTTGCATAGCCTGGTAAACAGATATCATTTGATTGGTGTAGGGATCAACATACCCACTAATGGCTTTCTCTGCTGTGAGGAGTTTTTCCTTCATCTCAGGTCCTACAACTCCCTGTTTAACAGCATCAGCAACAGCAAGTATCTGGTTGTTTATGGGATCAATGACACCTACGGAGGCGGCTTGTGCTTCGAGCAGAGCTAAAGCTGTTCCTGGTTTCAGCAAACGTTTTTTCATGGCTTGATAAATGGTCATCTTCTGCCCAGTCTTCTCCAGAAAGATGCCTGCCACAGGTCCAACGACGTCTGTGCCGCCATTTTTCATTGTCTCATTGCTTTGACTGAGAGACTCCATGATGACCTGAAAGGTCGTTTCAACACAAAAACAGTTAAATTAGTTTGACAGGTATGTTCATCATAGTTTAGGCAACAATAAAACTAAATGTATAAGATGATAAAGATCTAATATTTGTATTTCCAGCAGGTTTTGAAGCTGCATCACTGTGATTGAATCTAATTGATAATTTTATTTAATTTTTAGACCTTCTAATTGACCCTTTCTATTGTAACTTGAATCTGTTTGTGTTTAATTATTATTTTACAGTTTGTCCACTTATTTATTATTCATTCAGACTTTTTGTACTCTGGATGATTTTCTGGAATCATTTAATCCAGTAAAGTATTATAACACACCACAGCGCAGTGCAGACAGTAACATTGTCATGAAACACAGTTCATATATTTTTAAATAGTTAAAGTCATGAGGATGATCTACTTTAACTTTAGTGGTTTGGAGAAATTAAGATATGTTAATGATCAAGCTGCTTCTCAAGAAAACAAACAAAATGAACTTGGATGCTAAATTTTACAGCATGTGCTTCATTCTGCAGTCAAACCTTTCAGTTTCTGTAAGAGTCTGTGGACAGCTTCAGATTCTTGGATGATCCTGATTGGTCCAAGATCCAGGACAGAAGCCAGAAGGTTTATAAGATCAGACCAGCTGGGAGGAGACCGTTCGTCTCTGTAGAGACAAAATTAATAAAACAAAAGGTGATTTTAATTTTTTATCACTGTCTGAAGGATGTCTATGATTCAGCACATATTCTGGGTTCTTTAATTATAAAACTCATCTGTTTTATTTTCTCCCATCCTGCATCAGTACAAAGTAAAGTTTAATAGAAATATTTTAAATATACAGTTAAAACAAGGTGTGTCAGAGCACCCACTGAAAAACGCGTGAACTCTTCACACATCTTTTATTTGCTTTTGCATCACGATGTGTGAAAACTGGAATGTCCAGAAACCCTTTGTAACAAAAACACATGGAAACAAAACAAACTGGAATCGATGCGCGTCGCATGCTGCGCGTCGCAAGCTGCGCGTCGCACGCTGCGCGTCACAAACTGTAAGAAATAACCACAGAAATCTTACTTTTCACTTACATTTTTCACATCAGCAAACAGATTTAAAATTCAAAGATGACTTGAGTAAACACAAAATGCTGTTTTTAAACAATAATTTATTTTATTAGAGAAAAAACTATCCAAACCAACCGGCCCAGTGTGAAAGACCTCAAATTAGAAATTAACTGGCATTAATCAAGTTTTAGACTCTGAATGACGTCGGACCATCAGTTCATGACCTGAGGCTCAAGAGCACTTGAGTTCTGCAGCAGGTCCACCAATGAGGAGTCTAAAAGACCAAAATAAAGGTTTTGGCGTGTCCTGGTCAGAGTCTGGACTAAAATCTGATTGAGGATCTGCAGCAGGGTCTTAAACACACTGTTCATCCTGGAAAACCCTCCAATGAGTCAGAATTCAAACTATTCTGTAAAAAACAGTCATTCAGAACTCCTTTTCTGATCTTTAAGGGGGCAAATACTTTTTCACATCACAGTGATTTCAGTGTTCAGTTAAAAAGGAAAGTTATTGTCACACGGGAAATGAGCACAAAGAACTCAGGTCTCCACTTCACCTCTCTGGATAGTTCAAGTTTTTTTACCTACTGTACTTTTGAAGAAAATTAAATCTCCTTTGTAACAGGAGTTTGAACAAACACTGAAGCTACAGCACAGAGTCAATATGTGGTAACATCCACATTCCTGCTGAATTACCTCTGAACGCTGCAGGTCGACGCGTCGCAGGCGGTGCAGGCGGAGGCTGGCGGTCTTCACCTTCAGGTTCCTGCAGTGAGACGCTTGATGGAGTAAAGGTGAGACCTGAACATGATCACAAACACAAAACATTTTAACTGCAAGATGTTTGCAGGAACATTACGTCTCTTTTTCATAAACTTTAGATTCAGTTCCAACTCAGAAACATAAAATGATGCTCCAATAATTTATTAATGTGATGTCGGATGAGACTCCGACTGGATTATCTCTTATAAAAGAAACCAAAAGAGTGAGAATCATAAATACTGTAACAGGATCAAATATAAGTTTAAACACAGTGAAACTCTAATATCTAACTGCAGCTTCAGTTCAACTGAATGTCGCCAAAATGATTCATTTACACGCCGTGACATCAAGATGAAAAACAGAAAATCTGCTTTTCTGGAAATTCTTTGTTTTTAAATAAAGATTTAAGTGTTTTGTTTGAAACTAAAACCTGCTTTTTAGCAGGAAGGATTTATTTAACATTCAGGCTTTTTTGACGGAGCTTTATCAATTCTGCAAAAGGTCAAAGGTCACGGTCAGGAATTCTGGAGACTGCGTGCTCGGCCCAGTCAGCCCAACAGTCAGAATGTAAAACTGAGCAGCATCAGTTTTATTACAGTTTGGTCTCAAACAAACGGCTCTCGTCTGTTTTATGATAAAATTAGTGGAAATTAATAAAACAAACTTGTAAACTGATTTTAATTTGATAGAAGAAGAAGAACCCAAATTTAACTTATTTAATAAATGACATCATCCACGTAGTTTGAACATGTGGTTGAAACGATAACACAATCAGGAGGGACAGCAGGATGTTTATTATGACCAGAGGGAACGTGAGATGCACATCTGTCCCCATGAAACATCTGTTTGTCACAAAAAACAAGTTTCTAAGCTTCAACAGTAATTAATACAATAAAATTCAGTTTCTCTGAATCCAACAGAAATGAAGAGAATTCTGTTAGTTTGAAGGTCGTAAAGACAGAATAAAAGTAACTTTGTGACTGTTAAAATGTTTATCTGTTGTTCATGTTTAAATAAATTAGAGACATTTTATTGACTGTGTTTATCTCGTGAACTGTTGGATCCGGCGCAGCAACATGGAGGCTGACAGATGGAACGCAGACTGAATCTATTTGTTCAGATGAAACTTCGTTTTGCAGCTGCTGAATGTTTGAGTTTGTCTCCCACTTTGTAAATGTTTGAGTGTTTTTAAAGATCTTCAGCATTTACTTTCTATTTATTGCACTGTGTTAGTTTTCTGATTTTATGCATGAGGTGAAAGTCTGAAACACTTTGATGATGAACTCTAATATCAATTTGTTTACAGTTTGTTTCTTTTTGTTTTAAATCTAGAAACTGATTGAAAATGAAGTTTATTCTTCCTGTTGGATCATTTTCATCCAGGATCAGCTGATCATCAGCAGCTTCTCTGTAACAGCAGGACTGTCAGTTTGGAGCTCCAGGTGTGTGTTAACACAACGCAGAGGGGGAGCATCGACCTTACAAACAGCAGCTGATGCTGTCTGACAGGGGTCAAAGGTCATTTTTAGTAAACTTTAATCCAAATAAAACAAGACTTCCAGAACAGTGTCCTCTAAACAGGTGAGACCACAGTGGAGGTGTTTACCCATAATGCACAGCAGCTTTGTTCAGACAGCTGATCCAGCTGTTGGCACGGTGGAAGAGAGGGTTGGTGGTTCTGCAGTATCCAGTCAGTCATTCTCTATACCTGCTTTTCCTGTTCAGGGTTGCAGGGAGCTGGAATCTGTCTTCAACTGTCGTTGGGCGAGAGGCGGGGCTACACCTGGACAGGTTGCCAGTCTGTTACAGAGCATCAGGACCTGGACACCTTACAGTCACTGAGTTGATCTCTGGATATAAAACTGTTCTAGAGTCAGGTGTGAGTCCATCTGTCTGACAGCTGAAGCTCAGACCAAACTGGGTCATGAACCAGAACCATGATCCAAACAGCAGCTGATCTATAATGATCCAGACCTGAACCAGACTGAGATGCTTGTGAGACCTTCAGAGATCTGCAAACCTCAAACTGAACCAACACTGAGTCAGAACTCCTCCAGAACATGAGAGACTGATGAGGTCCAACAGGAGGTCACTGAGAGTTTCTGGTGCTGAAGGAGGTTCTGTTGGACCATGACACTGGTTCTGCTGTGCTGTGATGAGTCATTAACCTTCATCCTGACCTGAAACTTTAGATTTATAACATAATATTTTTATATCGTGTGACGCTCGTGTCTCTGCAGACAGGAAACTGCAGCACAGCAAACAGGGACTTTAATTCTGACAACATAACAAGCATATCAGTAAGAGTGTAAACAGTCAGTGATTACATCACGTCTTCATGACAGATCAGTCTGTTGGTCCAGAAAAAAAATCACTTTCATGAAGTCAACTGTATGTTACCAGGTGTGATGTAAACAGCTGATCTCTGGACCACGATGCAGCATCAGTTTCAGGTTTTTAATATAACAGCCTGTTTCTGAAACGACTGGAACAAATGAGCTCATGGCTTGTTAACAGAAGACTTTCTGTTGCTCCGGAAAGCCTCGTATTGTGTCGGGCACTCCCGTGTTTGGACTTGTCTAACACCTCCTCATGACAAACACACAGCGTGTGAACTCTAAAGTAACGATGGTGGCCAAAGGTGATCAGGGAGGAACGTTTGCTTTTTATCTGAGGGTGTTGGCTGCTGCTTGTTTCATCATAGAATACAGAAACAGTCCAGCTCAAATAAAAACCTCCTGTTTTTTACTGAGTCATCACTTTAACTTTTATAAAAACAAATCTGTTCTTACCTGAACGTCTCAGAATAACACCTGGACAGGTTCAAGCTCAGCTGGATGGAGAGATCTCCAAACATCTGAAAGATGTTTTCTGCTCATATATACCACTGGTTTAGTTAAGCCCCCCCCTGCCCCTCCCCCTGTCAGGAACACCCTCCTTCCTGAGGGGGAGTCGTGGCTCTTTGTGCAGGATGCCTTGAATTCCTGCAGATTTCCTTGAAGCTTCTCCTTTGTGCTCTGAAACAATTACAGACCAGATGAAACTGTACAGAAGGTGAGACGTCGTTTAAAACAAACACTGATGAACAAAGAATGAATCTTTCTGATCAGAGCTGCAGGTTGTTACTGATTTCTCTCTTTTCACTAAAAGATCTTTTTCTTATCTGAACCAGGTTTATTGACCAATAATGTTGCACAAATAAGGAATCTGAATCCGGTTTTATCCAGTCCGGGGCTTCGTAAGACTGTTACGCAGGTGTGGCAGGTTTTCAGCTCCACAGGTGAGAACCAGGTGTTTTATGATACCAAAGTTAATTGTATTACAAAGAACACCTGTATTACATCAACCTGTAAACATGTTAGTCATAAAACAATCAAGAAGTCTGGAAACAGGAAAACAGGCTCGACGTGATGATATCAGTATGATCCTGGGGGCATCCTGGGCGGGGGGGAGGGGGGGAGGGGGGGAGGAGGTCACTGCTTCACAGCTACACCCATCATCATCTTCACCTCAGTGTTAACCCGGGTGGAGGGAGGGGGGGAGGGGGGGTGAAGAAACCCTTTATTCTTCCTGGTGTTTTTACAACCTCCTTATCTGAAGAGTTATATAGTGATAAAGATGACATACCAGCTGTAACACACCTGCAGAGGCTCCGCCCACAGTCTCATGTAACTCATCTAAGTGTTTTGAAGCTCATGTCTCAGATTTGTTTTATATTAATTTCTTGTTATTTTGACAGGGTCACGAGTGAACGGCCATGTTTGATTTCTAAACGTCTTTCTTTAAACACGCAGATTAAATGAGTTCATTCTGTTAATCTGGATAAGATTCATGAAACTACAGTCAGGAGAATTTTATGTTTGTGTTTAATGGAAAGACGTGATGAAGCGTTCGACCTGTCCGGGTTCTTCTGAGCTTCTTACTGACAGTGTTCTCCGTGTCAGTTCTTAATCTAGAACCTTCCTTCTGCAGTAGAACATGATCAAACCTGTGAAGATTCTTTAGAAACATCTTTCACGCCTTCAATTCAACAGAACTTTGTTTAGTTTTTGGCATCTATCATGTGCTCGTCACGCTGCTGAAATGAGACTTATCATCCGGTTTCAGTAATCAGACATGCTGCAGCTACCAAACAGATCCAGACAGGTTTAAATCAACATTATAAAATAACACGGTGGAAGAACTCTGGGCGCCACAAGTAGTCCAACTTCTTCTTCTTCTTCTGTGTAGAATTCAGTTTGTGTTTTACAGCTTTAATGTTTCTGTTCTGTAAGAATCGTTATTTAACCTTCTGATGTTTCAGCGTTTGTTCTTTCTGTGTGACTGAACATACAGTGGGGCAAAAAAGTATTTAGTCAGCCACCAATTGTGTAAGTTCTCCCACTTAAAAAGATCAGAGAGGCCTGTAATTTTCATCATAGGTATACCTCAACTATGAGAGACAAAATGAGGAAAAAAAATCCAGAAAATCACATTGTCTGATTTTTAAAGAATTTATTTGCAAATTATGGTGGAAAATAAGTATTTGGTCACCTACAAACAAGTAAGATTTCTGGCTTTCACAGACCTGTAACTTCTTTAAGAGGCTCCTCGGTCCTCCACTCGTTACCTGTATTAATGGCACCTGTGTGAACTCGTTATCAGTATAAAAGACACCTGTCCACAACCTCAAACAGTCACGCTCCAAACTCCACTATGGCCAAGACCAAAGAGCTGTCAAAGGACACCAGAAACAAAATTGTAGACCTTCACCAGGCTGGGAAGACTGAATCTGCAATAGGTAAGCAGCTTGGTGTGAAGAAATCAACTGTGGGAGCAATTATTAGAAAATGGAAGACATACAAGACCACTGATAATCTCCCTCGATCTGGGGCTCCACGCAAGATCTCACCCCGTGGGGTCAAAATGATCACAAGAACGGTGAGCAAAAATCCCAGAACCACACGGAGGGACCTAGTGAATGACCTGTAGAGAGCTGGGACCAAAGTAACAAAGGCTACCATCAGTAACACACTACGCCGCCAGGGACTCAAATCCTGCAGTGCCAGACGTGTCCCCCTGCTGAAGCCAGGACACGTCCAGGCCCGTCTGCGGTTTGCTAGAGAGCATTTGGATGATCCAGAAGAGGATTGGGAGAACATCATATGGTCAGATGAAACCAAAATAGAACTTTTTGGTAGAAACTCAACTTGTCGTGTTTGGAGGGAAAAGAATGCTGAGTT